>CM069455.1:67804062-68352177 GCA_035610835.1 Ophiura sarsii
CGGAAATGTTCGGGAAAATATCAGAGTTTTTAATTTTTAATTCGAGATCCATATATTTGTTATACCTACCCCTATCATTATTTACTTTATATACTTGAATTCCTCATGAAATTACCCATTAGATGATATATAATTGTTAAAGTTACTAAGTCGGTATGGTAATTATACCGGCTAGTGAATATCTCCAATTTTTATTTTATATATTTTTAGAATTTTCAAAAATATTTGTTTAAGGATGAACCCGTCCCTGATATTGTCACGGGGATAGCCTATCAGGGTATCACCGTGCGTACGTGTATGTGTACTACCATTTTAAGGGACATTCTTGTTGTACATTGTTTCGTAAGTGTGGTAATTTGACTCTATACGTCATGAGGCTTCAATCAGCCAATCAGATCTCCGAAGGCGTGAAATCAGAGACGTCGCGCCTTCCGTAGGCCGTAGCGCGGGAAAGCTCTATCGTGGCCAGTCGTCGGAGATCTGCGATTGAGCCAGACGTGTGAAACATTTGTTCCATGGAATATATATTTACAAATGTACCCTTGATGGACAGAAAACACGTTGTAGCTAGCAGCTAAAATGTACTTATGTGTCTCGACTACTTATTTAGTATGAAGATCAAGATCAAGTATACGTTTTAAACAGAGGACAATATAAGAGAAGTTACCATAAAGTGAGAGTGGAAGACCACTCGGTCACACGACTACCGTAACAGATATAAACTGCATTTCTGAATTCCTCTAGTTACAAGCTTTCCAAAAATGTATACTTTTGCTATCATAGGTTGACAACTTTTTCTGATTTTTATAAATCCGGTAAATTGAGGCTGATTATTCATGTTTACTGTGTAGCGAATAGGAAGAAAACTGATGTTCAAGGTCTTATCCATAATTAATTAGTTGTTACAAATAGTTGACAAGTCTGTTGAACCACATACTTAAAGACTACTAATTATCCTTTAAAATGGGACCAGAATGGTGTTTGTAACATTAGGAGATGACTAGTTATTGTAAAAAGAACAAAACATGGGATTATCCCCATTGAGTTTGTACAGGCGGCACCCCTTCCAGCGGCACCCCTTCCAGCACCACCCCTGGTCCCCAAACATCAAACAGCTGTATCTCCCATTCTGTATTAGCTATACCAATGCCATTTTGCAGGCAGATAGCTTGTTATTAGGGCTTTAAAATGATACCAAATTTGTTGAGATAGCATTTGTGGTTTTAAAAATATTTGAGGAAAATGACAGCATGAAACTAAAAAATGTAACGGCACCACCCTATTGGGAGGCGAGTTCATAACGCGTGACCCTATCTAATAATACGCGAGCCGCTAAAATGTGATGACGTCATGTTTCAACCCAGGCAGGATGGCAGGACTGAAATTAAATTTTGCAATATGCGGGAATTCTTTTCAAATATCGGGAGGTTGTTTTATCACTAATTTAAGTTCGAAATTGATACTGAGTTAGTTATGACGCTGATCATAAAAGACAGAATGCTGAAACGACAGAAACGACCGAAACAGCTGCAAACCATTAAAATTAATCCAGAAGTATCAACGTGGGGAGTTCAGCACTAGTGTAGCTACAACAGAGTACACAATTTGCAATGCACCCGAACTTTAATAACATATTACTGTTGGGTTAACCTGCAGTGGGGTTGTGTAGGATAGGGGTGTGTTGTTGAATTGGGGGCGTTGATCTAATAAATAGGACATATATTTTGTTGGGCCCCATTGGGATCTTATAGAAGTGTGTTGATACTATTTTAAGATTCTATAAGTCATGGAACAAAAGTGACAACAACATAATTTATACATCACAAACATGATTACAATTTCAACAGCATTATCAACAATTTAATTAATAATAAAGGATCCCGTTATTTCTTTATTACCTTTAGGTCTGAGAAACAAGGTTTTTATCTCACTAGCCACCAATATGGCATGTCAATTAGTTCTGATCTACATTGCCTGTGGGCGTCTGTGGGAGGTTGCATGCATGGTATTGTAGATCTGAGTACAACCACTGCATGGTACACTGAAAATCTTGACCATATGAGTATTCAATGTACATAATAACTTGATTTGCAGATAGCAGCATGGATCTTGGTCTATCATATCTTATGGGCCAGAAAGTTGGCCCCATAAGATGATAAGATCCTATTTTAATACATCCCAGTGACAGGACTAACAACTCTAAATGGATAAATTTCTACCGGGATCTCCTAGCAAAATTAGCGAAATTAAATCACAGCGAAATTAAATCACAGCGAAATTAAGTTTCACAATATTATGAAACACAGCACTCGCTTCCATTCCCGCTCTTCGGTGCATTACTCTGTTAGGTCATTTGGTGGTGGGAGGGTGGGGATTACACTGGAGAGTGGGGGGGGGGGGGGGGGGGGGGGGGCTACTAATAGGATCTTAGGTGATATGATAACTCTCAATCACATGCACTTTACCTATTACAATCTCAAGGAGGGCTAATACGGGGGGGGGGGGGGGTGGATGGGGTGCATCTGCTGATTTGAAAGTCTCCCTCCCTCCCTCTCCCCCAGCAAGAAGCTCATCACTCGCTTCCATTTCCGCTCTACGGTGCATTAATGTGCATTAGGGCCTTACTCTGTTAGGTCATTTGGAATAATTGGACAATGACTCCATTTCAATAATAAACTCGCACTGGGATTCCTCACTGTTCTGTCAATTCTGTCTTTTTCAGTTTCGGTCGTTTCGGTCGTTTCTGTTGTTTCAGTTTCTGTCTTTTATACCTGCCGCTGATACCCAAGTTTATTTAGATGCAATTAAATTGGATAATTTTCTGGGTGGAAAGAAGCCCAAAGTCCCGCCCAAAGTCTTACTTTTAAAAGTTGTTGTGTTGAGAAATTCACACTCTAACTTCAATTTGTCATTGCAATTAGTACTATTTCAAATTTGGTTAAAGTCAAAAGTTCAAAATTTGAAAAAAGTCACAATATATTATCCCTGGATCATATTTTAGTTTTAAAACTTAGCCCAATGTGGCTGAAAGTCACCGTGTGTGTCAAATAGTGTGGCTAAATTGTAGACAGACAGCCTCAGGGTATTCCCAGCGTGTGGTCAATGTGTTGAATTAACTTTTTAGTGGGTTTTTCTTGGGTGGACTTTTGTTAGCCCAACACGCGACTTTTCAATGTTCTTGCGTTAATTAAGAAAAAATCAATGTTTGAACTTTAATTTGTTTAAAAATAATGTAATTTCAGATTTTGTCAAATATTAAGTTCAAATAAAAAAAATAAAAAAAATATACAGTCAGCACGCAGGTATCGCTTTCAATGAGTGACCTTGCCGATTTCTAACCCACGCAAAGATCGATTTCAGGATGTCAACCTTGTGCTAAAACCTTATGAGAAGTTTGTTTTCCCTGAATTAATTGCGGTAGGGTTAGCTGGCAGCCATGATGGCGAAGTAGGTGGATTGTTCGTAATTTTCTCTATAATATAATGCCAAATCTGACATATTTGGTCCACAAACAGTGATTTTATCGTTAATTTTAGAATTTAACAACTTTCGTGACTAAGCTTCTTGTAACCATTCACTTGACCGGACTAAAATTCGCACGTATGTTATTTTAAGAGCAATTTCCGTACTAACGGAATTTTAAGCTTTAATTTCATATCAAAAACATTGATTCTGACTTCTTTTTTGATAAGAAAAACCGAGTCTGATTTTCACCGATTTTCGGTCAGAAAACGAAACTTACGATCCCCCGTTAGGCCTCGCCAACTTGATTTTTAGTTCCCCGTAACCCGCCCGCGCTTCATTTTCATGCACGCGTTTGAATTCATTATTGAAATTTTGGAGAAAAAAGTACCGTTTGCAATGAAAACGTCCGAATTCATGCATTTTGTGTGATGAAATTGTGAAAAATGATTTTGACGAGAAAAAATATCATATGAAATTGTGCAGAGCAGAAGGATCGATTTCGAACCCCGGACCTCTCGTTCTCCAAGCGAACTCTCTACCATCTGAACTATCAAGCGAAACTAGTTATATCCGTGAGATTTAAACACTTCATCAACAACCCATCGACGGTTACGAAATGAGTTTAGCTCGAGACAAGATTCGAGGTGCTATATTATAAGCATTCACTTGACCGGACTAAATAATGTTATAATATTTTAAGCATGTTTCTAGTTACAAAAGACTATGAATATTATGATACCATGGATAAAATTGGTGTCTGATTCTTCAGAAGTGACTTTTTTACCGTGAATTTGGCTTTAGTTTCGTCAAGTTTTTCTTGAATTTGGCCTGTGTGATTGCAATAATTTGCACCGAAAATACAACATGTCATGAAGTTCACAGATATGTCAGATATATTATATGCATCACATGCCTTTTTATTTTACAATTTCATGGCAAATGTTTTTGAAATGTGTGATTATAATCATGATAAGGGCTCATTTACATCGTGCTATCATGAGGTCAACTGTAACTTCGAAGCGGTATCGCTACAGGTGAGTACTTCCGGTCGCTGTGAGAGTGGGTTAGAAAAACGACGGCTTTGAGCGCGGCTGCATACCGGACTGTAAAGCAGATTTTAGTTTAAAATGTAGCCCAATGGGGCTAAAGATATGTCAATAGCAGGAGTGTTGCAGCGTGGTTACAGCAGTGCCTTTTCGGATCTTCTAGACTGTTGGTCCAGGGTGTATCACTCCCATTCACACCATGTTCACACACAAATACTAGCATGATAGCCAATTCAATATGTCAGCCCCTGTCAGACCATGGTCAGACAATATTTGAAACTTGGCTCAAACTATACTGGACGATGGAACCTAATGAAATATTAACAACCACCGGCGAATGTCCCAACGAAAAATAAGCAACGACATTCACCGGCGGGGAATTGAACCCCGGTCTCCTGATTACTAGACAGGCGTCTTAACCACTAGACCACCGATACTTGCTGATAAACGGCAATTTGAATCAGTGGTAAGTGTCTAAGCGACGGGGTTATACAATACACACAGTACAATAACATGACACATTTGGCCAAACACGGTAGGGATCACAAACGTGATGACAAGAGGAAACTGAATAAATAAATCATATAATAATGCTTTATGCTTTATATCATATATATAATATAATATAAAGCAGTTTACCAACCCACGATGTTTACAATAGACAATATAACAACAAATATTAACAACCACCGGCGAATGTCCCAACGAAAAAATAAGCAACGACATTCACCGGCGGGGAATTGAACTTGTTAACATTTGTACATTTGTATAGGCAGGAAAGCTCTAACAGGCCTCAGGGTACTGACTGAAGCTGTGAAGCAGCAGAATATACTACGGAACCAGAAACAAAACACACCAAGGATCAGAAAACAAGAGGATATCTTGAAAATGTAAAATGCAAATAATAAAAGCACAATATTCAAATTGGGTGTGGGAAACAAAACACTTTCCACACGGCTATTTTTTTACCATATTATACAAAACGAATTTTTCAAAAACCTTTCCCAACTTTCAAGGTCTCTTCCAAAGGATTACTGAATCAATACTTGGCATGTTTGCTCTTATTTCAATGCATTTCACATGGTGATTCCAAATATGGTTATGAAATTTAATAATTTTGACATTTTTGAAACATGTGACATTTTGGAATGTCGTCTGCACAGATACCTGCCGCGTGGAAAGTGTTAACAGGCGACAGGCGTGGGCGGGCGGGATACGCCACGGGAGATGGTTAAGGTTAGGCCTTGGCGTTGAGATAAGCCGCGAGCGGGGAATTATGATGTGGTTTGGGAGGCAGAGGTTAATGAATAAATGTGCTAGTTTCGTAACGGATATTTCCCTCTTTCCCTCTTTCCCTCTTTCCCTCTTTCCCTCTTTCCCTCTTTCCCTCTTTCCCTCTTTCCCTCTTTCCCTCTTTCCCTCTTTCCCTCTTTCCCTCTTTCCCTCTTTCCCTCTTTCCCTCTTTCCCTCTTTCCCTCTTTCCCTCTTTCCCTCTTTCCCTCTTTCCCTCTTTCCCTCTTTCCCTCTTTCCCTCTTTCCCTCTTTCCCTCTTTCCCTCTTTCCCTCTTTCCCTCTTTCCCTCTTTCCCTCTTTCCCTCTTTCCCTCTTTCCCTCTTTCCCTCTTTCCCTCTTTCCCTCTTTCCCTCTTTCCCTCTTTCCCTCTTTCCCTCTTTCCCTCTTTCCCTCTTTCCCTCTTTCCCTCTTTCCCTCTTTCCCTCTTTCCCTCTTTCCCTCTTTCCCTCTTTCCCTCTTTCCCTCTTTCCCTCTTTCCCTCTTTCCCTCTTTCCCTCTTTCCCTCTTTCCCTCTTTCCCTCTTTCCCTCTTTCCCTCTTTCCCTCTTTCCCTCTTTCCCTCTTTCCCTCTTTCCCTCTTTCCCTCTTTCCCTCTTTCCCTCTTTCCCTCTTTCCCTCTTTCCCTCTTTCCCTCTTTCCCTCTTTCCCTCTTTCCCTCTTTCCCTCTTTCCCTCTTTCCCTCTTTCCCTCTTTCCCTCTTTCCCTCTTTCCCTCTTTCCCTCTTTCCCTCTTTCCCTCTTTCCCTCTTTCCCTCTTTCCCTCTTTCCCTCTTTCCCTCTTTCCCTCTTTCCCTCTTTCCCTCTTTCCCTCTTTCCCTCTTTCCCTCTTTCCCTCTTTCCCTCTTTCCCTCTTTCCCTCTTTCCCTCTTTCCCTCTTTCCCTCTTTCCCTCTTTCCCTCTTTCCCTCTTTCCCTCTTTCCCTCTTTCCCTCTTTCCCTCTTTCCCTCTTTCCCTCTTTCCCTCTTTCCCTCTTTCCCTCTTTCCCTCTTTCCCTCTTTCCCTCTTTCCCTCTTTCCCTCTTTCCCTCGAAGGAAGGGAAGAGAAAGAGGAAGGGAAGAGAAAGAGAAGAGAAAGAGGAAGGGAAGAGAAAGAGGAAGGGAAGAGAAAGAGGAAGGGAAGAGAAAGAGAAGGGAAAGGGGAAGGGAAGAGAGGGAGGGAAGAGAGGGAGGGAAGAGAGGGAGGGAAGAGAGGGAGGAGAGGGAGGGAAGAGAGGGAGGGAAGAGAGGGAGGAGAGGGAGGGAAGAGAGGGAGGGAAGAGAGGGAGTGAAGAGAGGGAGGGAAGAAGAGAAAGAAGAGAAGTAGAGGGAGGGAAGAAGAGAAGTAGAGGGAGGGAAGAAGAGAAAGAAGAGAAGTAGAGAGGGAAGAACAGAAGGAGGGAAGAAAAGAAGGGAGTGAAGAGAAGGCAGGGAAGAAGAGAAAGAAGGAGAAGAAGAGGAAGAAGGAAAAAGGGTGGAAGAGAACGCGAAGGGGAAGGAAGAAGCGTTGGGAGAGAAGGAATGGGTGGGAGAGAAGGGGGAGGAAAGGGTGAAAACGGGGGTGAAAAAGGGGTCCATAACCCGGGAGTTCCTAACAACACCGTTGAAAGGAA
Organism: Ophiura sarsii; assembly: GCA_035610835.1. Classification (NCBI taxonomy): domain Eukaryota; kingdom Metazoa; phylum Echinodermata; class Ophiuroidea; order Amphilepidida; family Ophiuridae; genus Ophiura; species Ophiura sarsii. Next base: position 67,811,453 of record CM069455.1, read on the forward strand.
CAGAGGTTATGGGTTTTACAATTTATTCCGACGACAAGCTCATGATAAAGTGAACAGTGCTTCCTACGGATCGTTCGACCATAGCCCGAAAGTTCACAATTATCCCACATCTGTTGTGTGTTACAGAAGTGTGGCTGTCAAGACGGGATAAATTTAAAACAGTAGTAGTAATTGAGAAACCTGATAATAAATTTCAATGTAAAGTCTCAGGTGTCACTGATCAATCGTTTCTTGAACGGAGCAGGGTAAGTGCGCACACTCGCTAACCTTAAATATGCAAATCAACGTGACATGAATAATAATTGGTGTTTACTATCACGGAGCGATGATACGCTAATAATAATAAACAAAAATGCCGGTGAAAATGTTTTTAGTTCATTCGCTGGGGTACATTCACGTTAAATAGACGGAAGTTAAACATATATCAAGGGTATTATGATTTTGAGTAGGAATTATAGTTATGGTTGAGGGTTTTAAACGATAGATCTATAAAGTGCATTGGTGAACAACCTGAATCATAACCTTTCGTGTGGTCTAGTGGTTAGGATTTACCGCTCTGACTACCACGAATCGGGTTCAATTCTTGGTAGGTGCACCAATTGTTTTGTTAATTTTCAATAACCAAAATAATTTTACATTTTAAAAATAGAGAGCGCGATCCATGGCTTTCGCGGTTGGTAAGGCGGCGATGGTATACACCAACACAAAAAGTCCCGGGCCAGATGATTTGATGTTGGTTTATCCAAAATAAATAATCGGTACGAAAAATCTGAGATATATACATTTGATGAGAAAATTTCTTCTCCGTAGTTTGATAGCCTACCTCATTCATATAACGAGTGGATAGTTTTGATTGTTTCAGGGGAAAAGACCAGAAAAGCTTTTCCTTCTTTTTGGATGTTGTCTCGTTAACCCCATTAACTTCACGTAACAACCCGGGTGGTGGGATCTTCCGCACAAATGTCGAGCGCGTCAGTAAACGGAGTGCCGCACCAACTGGGGCAGCGAAACGGTACCTTCCAATCCCAACCCTAGCCCCGACTCGAAATACTGGGTCAAACAGGGTACTCTCGGTTATCGAGTGTGCCGATTTGGGGGGTATGCCAATTCCCCATCCCCGCTCTCAATTTTTGACTCAACGCATACCCCGCCCGCCCCCTCCACATTTTAGACTTGTATGTTCACTCAACGTGACCCAGCTAGTGACTGCACATGCTATCCCCCGGGGAGGTTACTCAGATATAATTGAAAATTGACCCAAACATTTACCAATTTTCGGGGGAAATGAATCTATTTGTTTACCGGAAACCCATAATTTTCCTATATGATTGACAGATTTTGCTAAAATTTGGTGAAAAACATCAAAATTAAGGATTTCAGACCCATATTTACCAGAAATGGCTTTGAAAAGGGGTCATCCATTTACCATAGGGTGAAATGGCGACACATCCCCGTAACCTCATATCCACAAAGTACTCCCCCCAGTAGCGTAGCGGGGAAGAGGGGAAAAGGGGAAGAGGGGAAGAAGGGAAGAGGGGGAGAGGGGGAGAGGGAAAGAGGGGGAGAGGGGAAAATTTTCCGCTCGCCCACGCCCCGTCGCATATTTCAACTCCAAGGCCTAAACCTTAACCATCTCCCGTACCCCACCCGTCACTCCCCCGCCCTGCCCCCGCCCGCCCCGCCCGTGGCATATCCGTTACGAAATTAGCACATTTCTTCATTAACCCCTGCCTCCCAAACCACATTACATCATTACAAACAACCCCCATTCGTCACCGCCCCGCCCGCCCCGTGGCATATCTCAATCCCAAGACCTAAAATTCCCCGCCCCGCGGCTTATCTCAACGCTCTTTTCTATTCCTATTTTCATGGTTCGATTCGATTCATAATGCTCTTCTCAGTGATGTAGCCAAAGTGGCCCAGATGATGTCATGACTACTTTAGACAATTGATCACATCTCTGCTTCCTGACCACCGATTTTCATGAAACAAAGCGTATCAAAATATTAAGAAAATATCCTTTGCGTGACATTAAACATCGAAACAAAAATTTCTTTGGAATTATTTTTAACATTTCTATTAACATTGTGTAATTTATAAATAGGCCTACATAAAATATTGCTAATCAACAAAATGGAAAGAAAAAAATGACTGACAATGGGCTACCGACCTCGTTATATATTTCCATGCTTTGTCTATGGTGTTAAAATCAAACTTTTCTTGAACGTAGCAGGGTTAGTGCGCACACTCGCCAACATATGCAAATCAAAACGTTACCATGAATAACAATTGGTGTTTACTCATGCCTTTATCCCGGAGCGATCAGATACCCTTTATATGTTTATATAGTAAACCAAAATGCCGGGATAATGATGTTAGCGATTTTTTCTGAAGTTTTAGTTCATTCGGGTACATTTAGGTTAAATAGACGAGGGTTAAACGTATATCAAGTTATGTGGTTATGATTTTGGGAAGGAATTATTGTTATGGTTGAGGGTTAAACGATCGATCTATATAAAGTGCATTAGTGAACAACTAGGATCTTAACCGTTCATGTGGTCTAGCGGTTAGGATTTAGCGATTTAACCACCACGAATCGGGTTCAAGTCATTGGAGGTGCACCAGTTGTTTTGTTAGTTTTCAATAACCAAAAAAATCAAGTAGTTTTATTTCATTTCAGTAAATTAGATTTATAAAATTTAATAATAAATAAATAAATAATATCATTTTTTTAGTGTACAGCGTGTCCCAAAAAACTGGGTTCAAAAGTTTGCGAGCTTATAACGAAATAAGTAGGAATTACAGATAGTTTACATTTAAGGATATCAAACAAAATATACTTGACCTTGATTGGGTAAATTTGGAGACCAATCCAATGTCAACTTTTTTGAAATACAAAGATTTGAACAGAGCGTGGTCAGAACCCATTTGTCCCGATTTTTAAAAGGAATAAACCATCCGTGCGTTGCATGAAACTGTGCGCTATGTGCAGTTTTCCCGGCATGGGGTTTATTCTCCGAAAGAACTTAACAATAACTCGGACTATAACAAAGAACATTTTTGTTAATGTTTATGTAAATAATGAACTTGTATTATTGGTATATGACCAAGATAATGTTATTTACTGCCAAAGTCTTTGTAAAGAATGAACGCAAAGGCAAAACATTGACGAAATCACAACAATGTGCAAATTGCAACACATGTTCCTTGAAAAGTGGGACAAATGGGTTTTGACCACGCTCTATTAAAATCTTTGTATTTCAAAAAGTGTATAGAGTTAATTACAGAGTTTAACCAATTAAGGTCATGTATATTTTGTTTAATATCTTAGAATATAAACTATCTATGCTTTCTACTTTTGTAGTTGTAACCTCGCAAACTTTTGAACCCAGTTTTTGGGGATACGCTGTATAAATGAAATAGCCCATCCTAAATCCACCATGAAACGAGATATGGAGCCAATCTGGTTCAACAAGTATATTCCATGTGCTACATTAACAATTCAGGTACCACAGTACAGTGTTCGTGTGTTATTGAACAGAGCAAGGCAGTGGCATTTATGTTCCCATCTATTATGAAGATAGGTCGAATCAAAGTTCCATCACCAAAGATTCCTGCCTGAACAAGCAATTTCTGTCTCATGTGGGCGGTCATAAGTAAAGTCTTGAGGAGGGTTATTAGTGTTCGCATGGCTGATGATTGCATGGTGTTCAATTTGCTATCCAAGGAAAGATTGCTTCGTCTCCAATGAAAACATCATGCATACTTTTTTCCTGCAGCACCCAACTCTATTAAAGTAACTGTGCATATTAGAGTCTCCTTGGAAAGTCTGCAACCAGAAGATCCACTTAAAATTAAAACCATTGTCTATAACAAGAACGCTCTTTTCTATTCCTATGTTCATGGTTCGATTCGATTCATAATGTTCTTCCAGTGATGTAGCCAAAGTGGCCCAGATGATGTCATGACTACTTTAGACAATTGATCACATCTCTGCTTCCTGACAGGTGTATGTCTCTCTTATCTTCCCATTGTTGAGATTTGGTTCAGTCGGACCGGTGCCACTGGTTCAGTATAGCGCACTCTTTCAATCCTTCACCCGGAAATTACAGCGTAAACTGTCAATCATTCGTTGTGAATGATGACTATTCATGATCTCACACGATGTGATCGTCGCGATCCGGCGTCATTCCCAACTGATCTGATTACAATATTCATAAAATGCAAATAACGCCGGCCCCTCCTCTGTCACTGCCAGACGATGCCATCCACAATTTAAAATTCGTATTTTGTTCTACGTAAATTAATTTCAAATAACAAATTCTGAATGTTTCGTGTCATATAAGAACTAAATTCTGCCATCATCAAAGCAAATCAGTTCTACTCTAAATCACAATCAGCTTTTTTACCATTGATGTACTATTTTTGTGCCACAAATCATGTTTTGAGCCGATAAATCAACCACGTCTTAGGTCGTCTGGTTTTCTACGACCATGTTAGTGCGCCCCCTACAAAACCTTCACCCGTGAATTTGGTTTTAGTAGGCGAAATTTTGTCGGAGGAGTGACCTCTCCCATTATATAAGCTCCCTGTTACTGACCACCGATTTTCATGAAACAAAGCGTATCAACAAATTAAGAAAAGATCCTTTGCGTGACATTAAACATCGAAACAGAATTTTTTTTGGAATTATTTTTAACATTTCTATTAAAATTGTGTAATTTATAAATAGGCCTACATAAAATATTGCTAATCAATAAAATGGAAAGAAAAAACTGACTGACAATGGGCTACCGACCTCGTTATATATTTCCATGCTTTGTCTATGGTGTTAAAATCAAACTTTTCTTGAACGTAGCAGGGTTAGTGCGCACACTCGCTAACATATGCAAATCAAAACGTTACCATGAAAAACAATTGGTGTTTACTGATGCCTTTATCCCGGAGCGATCAGATACGCTTTATATGTTTATATAGTAAACAAAAATGCCGGGAAAATGATGTTAGCGATTTTTTTCTGAAGTTTTAGTTCATTCGGGTACATTTAGGTTAAATAGACGAGAGTTAAACGTATATCAAGTTATGTGGTTATGATTTTGGGAAGGAATTATTGTTATGGTTGAGGGTTAAACGATCGATCTATATAAAGTGCATTAGTGAACAACTAGAATCTTAACCGTTCATGTGGTCTAGTGGTTAGGATTTAGCGCTCTAACCACCACGAATCGGGTTCAAGTCATGGTAGGTGCTCCAGTTGTTTTGTTAGTTTTCAATAACCAAAAAAATCAAGTAGTTTTATTTCATTTCAGTAAATTAGCTTTATAAAATTTAATAATAAATAAATAAATAATATCATTTTTTTAGTGTACAGCGTGTCCCAAAAAACTGGGTTCAAAGGTTTGCGAGCTTATAACGAAATAAGTAGGAATTATAGATAGTTTATATTTAAGGATATCAAACAAAATATACCTGACCTTGATTGGGTAAATTTGGAGACCAATCCAATGTAAACTTTTTTGAAATACAAAGATTTGAACAGAGCGTGGTCAGAACCCATTTGTCCCGATTTTTAAAGGAATAAACCATCCGTGCGTTGCATGAAACTGTGCGCTATGTGCAGTATTCCCGGCATGGGGTTTATTCTCCGAAAGAACTTAACAATAACTCGGACTATAACAAAGAACATTTTTGTTAATGTTTATGTAAATAATGAACTTGTATTATTGGTATATGACCAAGATAATGTTATTTACTGCCCAAGTCTTTGTAAAGAATGAATGCAAAGGCAAAACATTGACGAATTCACAACAATGTGCAATTGCAACAAATCGGGGTGTTCCTTGAAAAGTGGGACAAATGGGTTTTGACCACGCTCTATTAAAATCTTTGTATTTCAAAAGGTATATAGAGTTAATTACAGAGTTTAACCAATTAAGGTCATGTATATTTTGTTTAATATCTTAAAATATAAACTATCTATGCTTTCTACTTTTTAAGTTGTAAGCTCGCAAATTTTTGAACCCAGTTTTGGGGGATACGCTGTATAAATGAAATAGCCCATCCTAAATCCACCATGAAACGAGATATGGAGCCAATCTGGTTCAACGAGTATATTCCATGTGCTACATTAACAATTCAGGTACCACAGTACAGTGTTCGTGTGTTATTGAACAGAGCAAGGCAGTGCATTTATGTTCCAATCTATTATGAAGATAGGTCGAATCAAAGTTCCATCACCAAATATTCCTGCCTGAACAAGCAATTTCTGTCTGATGTGGGCGGTCATAAGTAAAGTCTAGAGGAGGGTTATTAGTGTGCGCATGGCTGATGATTGCATGGTGTTCAATTTGCTATCCAAGGAAAGATTGCTTCGTCTCCAATGAAAACATCATGCATAAATCTTTCCTGCAGCACCCAACTCTATTAAAGTAACTGTGCATATTAGAGTCTCCTTGGAAAGTCTGCAGCCAGAAGATCCACTTGAAATTAAAACCATTGTCTATAACAAGAACGCTCTTTTCTATTCCTATGTTCATGGTTCGATTCGATTCATAATGTTCTTCCCAGTGATGTAGCCAAAGTGGCCCAGATGATGTCATGACTACTTTAGACAATTGATCACATCTCTGCTTCCTGACCACCGATTTTCATGAAACAAAGCGTATCAAAATATTATGAAAATATCCTTTGCGTGACATTTAAACATCGAAACAGAAATTTCTTTGGAATTATTTTTAACATTTCTATTAAAATTGTGTAATTTATAAATAGGCCTACATAAAATATTGCTAATCAACGAAAAGGAAAGACAAAACTGACTGACAATGGGCTACCGACCTCGTTATATATTTCCATGCTTTGTCTATGGTGTTAAAATCAAACTTTTCTTGAACGTAGCAGGGTTAGTGCGCACACTCGCTAACATATGCAAATCAAAACGTTACCATGAATAACAATTGGTGTTTACTCATGCCTTTATCCCGGAGCGATCAGATACACTTTATATATTTATATAGTAAACAAAAATGCCGGGAAAATGATGTTAGCGATTTTTTTCTGAAGTTTTAGTTCATTCGGGTACATTTAGGTTAAATAGACGAGAGTTAAACGTATATCAAGTTATGTGGTTATGATTTTGGGAAGGAATTATTGTTATGGTTGAGGGTTAAACGATCGATCTATATAAAGTGCATTAGTGAACAACTAGAATCTTAACCGTTCATGTGGTCTAGTGGTTAGGATTTAGCGCTCTAACCACCACGAATCGGGTTCAAGTCATGGTAGGTGCTCCAGTTATTTTGTTAGTTTTCAATAACCAAAAAAATCAAGTAGTTTCATTTCATTTCAGTAAATTAGATTTATAAAATTTAATAATAAATAAATAAATAATATCCTCTTTTTTTAGTGTACAGCGTGTCCCAAAAAACTGGGTTCAAAAGTTTGCGAGCTTATAACGAAATAAGTAGGAATTATAGACAGTTTATATTTAAGGATATCAAACAAAATATACCTGACCTTGATTGGGTAAATTTGGAGACCAATCCAATGTAAACTTTTTGAAATACAAAGATTTGAACAGAGCGTGGTCAGAACCCATTTGTCCCGATTTTTAAAAGGAATAAACCATCCGTGCGTTGCATGAAACTGTGCGCTATGTGCAGTATTCCCGGCATGGGGTTTATTCTCCGAAAGAACTTAACAATAACTCGGACTATAACAAAGAACATTTTTGTTAATGTTTATGTAAATAATGAACTTGTATTATTGGTATATGACCAAGATAATGTTATTTACTGCCCAAGTCTTTGTAAAGAATGAATGCAAAGGCAAAACATTGACGAAATCACAACAATGTGCAATTGCAACAAATCGGGGTGTTCCTTGAAAAGTGGGACAAATGGGTTTTGACCACGCTCTATTAAAATCTTTGTATTTCAAAAAGTTTATAAAGTTAATTACAGAGTTCAACCAATTAAGGTTATGTATATTTTGTTTAATATCTTAAAATATAAACTATCTATGCTTTCTACTTTTTTAGTTGTAAGCTCGCAAACTTTTGAACCCAGTTTTGGGGGATACGCTGTATAAATGAAATAGCCCATCCTAAATCCACCATGAAACGAGATATGGAGCCAATCTGGTTCAACAAGTATATTTCATGTGCTACATTAACAATTCAGGTACCACAGTACAGTGTTCGTGTGTTTTTGAACAGAGCAAGGCAGTGGCATTTATGTTCCCATCTATTATGAAGATAGGTCGAATCAAAGTTCCATCACCAAAGATTCCTGCCTGAACAAGCAATTTCTGTCTGATGTGGGCGGTCATAAGTAAAGTCTAGAGGAGGGTTATTAGTGTGCGAATGGCTGATGATTGCATGGTGTTCAATTTGCTATCCAAGGAAAGATTCCCAGATAACATAACAATATTGGCCCAATATTGGCCTAATATTGATTTTTCATTGGCCCAATATTGGCTTACAATATTGGCATAATATTATTTGGCCATTGGCCCAAGCTTGGCCCAATGTTGGCACTCGCCAATGAGTGCCAATATTGGGCCAATACTGGGCCAATATTGGCATTTGCCAATGAGTGCCAATATTGGGCCAATACTGTTGAGTCACGTTGAGTGAACATACAAGTTTATAATGTGGAGGGGGCGAGCGGGGTATGCGTTGAGTCAAAAAATTGAGAGCGGGGATGGGGAATTGGCATACCCCCAAATCGGCACACTCGATAACCGAGAGTACCCTGTTCGACCCAGTATTTCGAGTCGGGGCTAGGGTTAGGATTGGAAGGTACCGTTTCGCTGCCCCAGTTGGTGCGGCACTCCGTTTACTGACGCGCTCGACATTTGTGCGGAAGATCCCACCACCCGGGTTGTTACGTGAAGTTAATGGGGTTAACGAGACAACATCCAAAAAGAAGGAAAAGCTTTTCTGGTCTTTTGGGTAAATTTGGAGACCAACCCAATGTAAAATTTTTGAAATACAAAGATTTGAACAGAGCGTGGTCAGAACCCATTTGTCCCGATTTTTAAAAGGAATAAACCATTCGTGCGTTGCATGAAACTGTGCGCTATGTGCAGTATTCCCGGCATGGGGCTTATTCTCAGAAAGAACTTAACAATAACTCGGACTATAACAAAGAACATTTTTGTTAATGTTTATGTAAATAATGAACTTGTATTATGTATATTGCCCGGGGACTCCCTTTTCACTTGAGCTCTGCTCACTCCATACCTAAAAGAGTGTTATGAAAACACGATGATCGAGTAAATAAAAAATCCATTGAAATGGAATGGGGGCGATCCAAGAAAAGAAGAAGAAAAATGTTTTTTTAACCAAACATTTGTTTCACACCAAAATACTAGGGAAATGGTGTAGGTATTTTCCATAATTCAAACCAAAAAACAAATAAAAACACTGCAGTCTAAATAGTAGGCCCTATACAGGAAACCAATAAAGTTGATTTGTGTGCATGGAAGGGGGTGTGGTAGGGGGATAGCGTCTGAAGAACAATCTAGGTATACAGGGTGGTTCAATAAAACCTTGACAGTTTTTTGAAGCCATTTTTTTTTTAATTCTGTAGATTTAAAAAAAATCTTTTTCAATATTCATCAACTACATGATCTTGACCATCTATGCTGAAAATATCGTTACAAATAACCTTACGGTTGCAAAATAACAGCTATTTGAACAAAGTCTGTCCCATTTCACTCTGTCCACGGGTACTGATTTCGCGACGTTACATTGAATACTGAATGATGAATTTTGCATGCAAGTAATCTAAGATTTGAAGATCCCGCCAGGTGAAACCAGGGTAATTGTTAACATCTTAACTATCTATTCAGGTGTGAAATCAATACGTTATAATAATGCCACGAGTGACCCTAATTAGAATTATTGATTTTCATAGATTGGAAGTGTAATTGTCTATGCTCTATGCCTTAACAGTGACGATGCCATTTAATGTTATCTTGTTGGGCATTTCCCGTAGACTTACTCGTGGGCAAAGAGATTTGGAGAGATTCTCTTCAAATAGCTATCATTTTGCTGCCATAGCATTATTAACATTGACATTTTCAGCATAGACGGCCAAGATGATATTTTTGAGGAATATGTAAAAAGCCCACTCAAATCCCACAATTTTTAAATATATGGCTTTGAAAAACTGTCAACATTTTATTGAACCACACTGGTTGGAACGTCGCGAAATCAGTACCCGTGGACAGAATGAAATGGGACAGACTTTGTTCAAATAGCTGTTATTTTGCAACCGTAAGGTTATATGTAATGATATTTTCAGCATAGATGGTCAAGATCATATAGTTGATGAATATTGAAAAAAGAATTCTTTATAATATACAGAATTTCAAAAAAATGGCTTCAAAAAACTGTCAAGGTTTTATTGAACCACCCTGTATATGACACATCCACAACTCACCACTTATTAGACAACAAGTGGAAATTTCTCCTTAGTCAAACAAGATAAGCTAATCAAACAAGATAAGCTATGTCTCTCTGTTGGGATATAATAACATCTCTCTCATTGAATCATCAACTATAAACAAATATAGCTTTGACGGGTAGGGTCGGGGTAGGGTACGGGAGATGGTTAAGGTTTAGGCCTTGGAGTTGAAATATGCGACGGGCGTGGGCGGGCGGGATACGCCCCGCCACGGGAGATGGTTAAGGTTAGGCCTTGGCGTTGAGATAAGCCGGGGGCGGGGAATTTTAGGTCTTGGGGAAAGAGGGAAAGAGGGAAAGAGGGAAAGAGGGAAAGAGGGAAAGCAAAAGACCCACGCCCCGTCGCATATTTCTACTCCAAGGCCTAAACCTTAACCATCTCCCGTACCCCACCCGTCACTCCCCCGCCATATTTCAACTCCAAGGCCTAAACCTTAACCATCTCCCGTACTCCACCCGTCACTCCCCCGCCCTGCCCCCGCCCGCCCCGCCCCGCCCCGTGGCATATCCGTTACGAAATTTATTCATTAACCTCTGCCTCCCAAACCACATTACAAACAACCCCCAGACAGAAAAAGACAGAACAGTGAGGAATCCCAGTGCGAGTTTATTATTGAAATGGAGTCATTGTCCAATATTCCAAATGACCTAACAGAGTAAGGCCCTAATGCACATTAATGCACCGTAGAGCGGGAATGGAAGCGAGTGATGAGCTTCTTGCTGGGGGAGAGGGAGGGAGGGAGACTTTCAAATCAGCAGATGCACCCCCATCCACCCCCCTCCCCCGTATTAGCCCTCCTTGAGATTGTAATAGGTAAAGTGCATGTGATTGAGAGTTATCATATCACCTAAGATCCTATTAGTAGCCCCCCCCCCCCCCCCCCCCCCACTCTCCAGTGTAATCCCCACCCTCCCACCACCAAATGACCTAACAGAGTAATGCACCGAAGAGCGCCATGGAAGCGAGTGCTGTGTTTCATAATATTGTGAAACTTAATTTCGCTGTGATTTAATTTCGCTGTGATTTAATTTCGCTGTGATTTAATTTCGCTGTGATTTAATTTCGCTGTGATTTAATTTCGCTAATTTTGCTAGGAGATCCCGGTAGAAATTTATCCATTTAGAGTTGTTAGTCCTGTCACTGGGATGTATTAAAATAGGATCTTATCATCTTATGGGGCCAACTTTCTGGCCCATAAGATATGATAGACCAAGATCCATGCTGCTATCTGCAAATCAAGTTATTATGTACATTGAATACTCATATGGTCAAGATTTTCAGTGTACCCTGCAGTGGTTGTACTCAGATCTACAATACCATGCATGCAACCTCCCACAGACGCCCACAGGCAATGTAGATCAGAACTAATTGACATGCCATATTGGTGTTTCTCAGACCTAAAGGTAATAAAGAAATAACGGGATCCTTTATTATTAATTAAATTGTTGGTAATGCTGTTGAAATTTTAATCATGTTTGTGATGTATAAATTATGTTGTAGTCACTTTTGTTCCATGACTTATAGAATCTTAAAATAGTATCAACACACTTCTATAAGATCCCAATGGGGCCCAACAAAATATATGTCCTATTTGTTAGATCAACGCCCCCAATTCAACAACACACCCCTATCCTACACAACCCCACTGCAGGTTAACCCAACAGTAATATGTTATTAAAGTTCGGGTGCATTGCAAATTGTGTACTCTGTTGTAGCTACACTAGTGCTGAACTCCCCACGTTGATACTTCTGGATTAATTGTAATGGTTTGCAGCTGTTTCGGTCGTTTCTGTCGTTTCAGCATTCTGTCTTTTATACCTGCCGAACTTCAATGATCATTTTTAATAGAGGGCGGTACGCTTTGTCAATAATAGTCAGACGACGCTGGACATAGGCGTATTCACGAGTATTCAGGTTAAAATATGCGAACGAGGTTACCTGATCAAGTGAATGGGACGACCGCTTAACAACGGTTTAAATTCAAAAAATAGCATTTACAATAGGGATGATTAGCCATCCCGAACGGTTTTGGATTGGAAAAATTTTCTTCTAACCTATGATGAATTTTATGGGGTCATATAATCAAAATCTATTGTTACATTGAAACCAACGGAAATTCAAAATTAACGGCCGTTCGTAGCCACCGTCGTCTGATAATAGTATCTAGGGGGGCTGGGGTACCGCGCCATTTTGCAATATTTTGCGAAATCGATCGTGCACTCTTAGAAGGTCAGGATCAAATATGAGACGAAAAGGATCAATTTTGATCCAGAAGCGGTATCACATATGAGCTTACCCTTTCCGGATCAAAGTGATCCGACAAGCAGGATCAAAAAGTTTGATCCGAAATGGGATCAAATATTTCTGTCAAATGATACTGAAACGGATCAAAATAATGATCCTTAATCGGATGTACCTGTAGCTTATGATCCTACTCCAGGATCAAACTGAATCAAAGAAAAAAGTGAAAACATAGGGGGTCATCGGGTGACAGATTGTAAAAACAAGCATGCATGCAAGGGTCTTTCGGTGACACCGGGCCAAAAAAAGGGCGGTATTTTTGATGGAGCCTGGTGTGAAACCTAATATTGATTGAGTGCCCCCACCCCCGGGTGCACACTGCAGACTATATATCGAGTGCAGTAAGCTTACTACATCGTGTAGGCCTAGTACATCGCAGTGATCGTGACATTTTGTGAGGAGCATTTTGACCGAAAATCGTACTGATGGCACTGGTCAGGTACAAGAAATTTGTTCACAAGAATAGAGCATGTTCAAACATAAAAAATAAAACTACTTTACCGACAAAATCATGTAACATTTTACAGATTAGACTGGATAACTTACCGCGGTATTTCACCCTTGTTTCAACTGTGGCGACCGAATTCAAAAGATCGTATGCTTGTCGTCTATCGGTTTGCGAAAGAGTGACGTCAGTCACTCATTGACCAATGAACTGTTTCATCGAATTGATCCGGAAATCAGATCAAAGTTGATCAAGGTGAATTTGATCCGTTTGTTGATATCTATCTGGAAACGGATCAAAACGATCCGAAAATGATCCTTAAAGGATCAAAACAAAGTGAGCCGGAAATCTACTCATGTATTTGATCCTGACCTTCTAAGAGTGTGGTTATCACGTGATACGTATCGTGGAAAAATAATTTACACTGTTTTATCAAAATGCACTGTGGGATTGTGTTACCAGCCTAAAATCATAGAGGTCGCAAACCCGGTCGCAAACTTGCTTATAATTGAGCCTAGCTATAACAAGCTAAAAGTGACATCTCTGAATGTATTACCAAAGTGTGCAAAGGAGAAATTGTTGGACACACTGGTAAAATGGTTTTACAACAAATTTTGCTATCATATTATCAAACTGAACTCAAGTTAAATCACTCTATTTATCGAGCAATAATATAATTGTTTACGCATTTTAATTGTTTAGATACAATGTTAAAAATCAAGGATACATTTATGATAGATAAATAAATAAAAAGAAAACTATAAACGCATGGGTGGCATTTATAATTGATAAAAATTGACATAACAATGATGTTACATTAATCTACCATCAAGTTTAAAAAATAGAAAAATAAAAGGAATATTCGAACCCGTGATTTCCGATTGCCAACGACATGGCCAACCTACGCACGCCACAGAGATCCACGACTGTAATTGTGATAGTTTTATTATTTAACCATGTCCATTTATTTATAACGAACGGATTTTTATTGTGCCATTTTTGCCAAATGTGTGTGTTGCTCTCGCACAAAATGTGTTTGTAATTTGATTATAATTCTTATTTTTAAAAGAACGGTATTTTTTTTGGACATTTTCGAGAGAAAAAATGGCGTAACTGATACGGTAAACGCCAGCAGTGTGGTGTCCGCGTGGGCAAGCATACAGATGATGTTAAGCAAATCCAGCATATAAAACAAAAGTGCTCCTAATGGGGCTCGAACCCACAACCTTTCGCTCCTCATGTCGACTTTCTATCCACTACACTAACCGTGCTAATTGGAAAACTTCATCGCAAATAATTTATTTATATCATGGGTCATGGGTTAATGCACTGTGTTAAATTCTACAATCCCGGCCGCCACTCTGTTCAAAGGCACAAAAAAGTTGACTTGTTTTATGCTTTTTTTGCAATTCTGAGGTGTGCAGTTCGATTTTCTTTCTCGAATTGTTTAGAAAACCATCCATTTTAGAACATCTGAAATTTAAAATGAACTGCACACCTGGGAAAGTATGATGCCAAGGGCATATTTTTTGCACGTAAATCCAATACAAGAGTTCTGAAAATCGACAAAAATATGACGTCATAACCATTGCTTCGGGACAAAATGGCGCGGTACCCCACCCCCCCCCTAAATAGTATCCTACCTACTCCTGATTACACGGTCATGACGTAATTATCGATCAACCATGTCAATATCTACCATCATGTCGCGTTCGTCAAGTGGCCGAGATTAAAACGATTTGAAAGACACCAAACAAAGGACAATTGCAGTCTATTGTATCCATTGTAATATGAATGGGACGTCTAACCACGTTTGAACGTCTTGTATTGTCATATAATACATTCAAGATATAGGCCTACATTATCTTGAAGGCACCCCGTAACACTCCGTAAAAAGCCAAACAGTCTTTCTTTTTCAAAGGAGGGGTCCCGCAAGCACAACATTATGCATTGTTAGAAAAATAACTATCGAGCCCAACTCGCGTAGTTATATAGAACAAAACACCATACTTATCATAAAAACTAATAAAACTAATAAAAATCTCTCAAATGCAATTCATCTCAAATTTGCCCAAGTACATTCTATGACTATGACGTCATCGACACCGGGACTTTCGATCGCCGCGAATTTTAAAAATTGCATGTTTTTGAGAGATGGCGTTTTTTTTAATTCCTTTTAGTGATATTACCTGTATGATGTTTTGTTCTTCGCGATTTGGCCTCGATAATTATATTTCTAACATGAAATGCATAATGTTGTGCTTGCAGGACCCCTCTCTTAATCATTTCAATGACCTATCTACCTGAGACTAGTATACCATTGCTGGGCTTTCCTTTTCCCTTCTTCTGAGTATTTTTCTTATTCCTTTTCCTTTTTTTTTCTCTTTTTCCCCCTTTTCCTTCCCCTTTCATTTTCTTTGCATTCCCGATTTTGTCGCTCATTTTTTGTCAGGGTGAGTACTCTGCCCACCCTGACTCCACTAGTCCTTGCAGTACCCAACATGTGTAAGGGGGAACCATACCAAAAAGACGAGGCTACCATGTGACTAATTAACATAAATAATTAATGTCTAAATTCTATTTTTCACGGACATGACGGACAGGTTTAACTTCAAATTTAGTACTCACCTGGTTCTTAACCAATATACATCTATTATTTGCATGAAATTCAATCTGGTAGCCTTACACAGAAAAACAAAATTACAAAATCATAGATTTGGTATCTATCGAGACTATATAGACCCCTCTTAATAATAATAATAATAATAATAATAATAATAATAATAATAATAATAATAATAATAATAATAATAATAATAATAATAATAATAATAATAATAATAATAATAATAATAATAATAATAATCAGTATTTATATAGCGCCTTTTCCAAATGGCTCAAAGCGCTGTAATTTCGCTGCTGGTGAATCATCAGAATCAGGTCGCATCAACTAGGGTGCTGCCAATTTCTAGCGCAAACCTATCCGCACTTAGATTGTAACATCCACCATTTTTCAATGCAGCTCCCCAAATACCATTGGGTCAAGGAAGTTTTTGATAACCGAAACAACTAATCACAGATTTTGAAAGCAGGAGGAAACCGGAGATCCCGGAGAAAACCTGTGAGAGCGTGTATGGATCGTGATCGTCTTATCTGGCATGTCTGGCTATGCTACTGTTTAACACTTTATACAACCTTGGTTGTTCAGTTCACCCGTTAACAACCTGGTTGTTAAAAATGAGCTGTTGAAATATTTAAAAAAGACTTGTTTTTATTTAGACATTTGTATAATATAACAACTCAGTTTAGAATTACCAGGTGACTGAACAATGGTTGTTTAAAGTCTTAAGCTACCTTTTTAAACAGCGTTTTAACGGTGTATTAATTTTAAAAATTTGAGTAATTTTAAACATACCTCACAGATGACATTTGGAACAGCATGATATTGATAAAACTAATGTAAATAGATGAGGTGATATTTTACATCAATGACTGGGAGAGACCATCGTATCGTTTCTTCCCCGGTAGTAATCGCACCACTGTTTGTTGACGGTCCGATGCTTTTAAAACTCGCACCAAATTTATAGATAGGACAACCATTGTTCTGGCACCTGGTTATTTTAAAGTGAGTTGTTAAATAAATGTTTAAATAAAAACAAGTCGGTTTAAATAGATTTGTTGAAATATTTTAACGGCTCAGTTTTAGCAACCAGGTTGTTAACGGGCGAACTGAACAACCAAGGTTGTTTAGCCCGTTGGCGCTTTTATATACCGTTACAATAGGCCGTATTCATAAAAATAAGTAATTACTAACTAGTAAAGCTTTAAGTAAAAGCAACAGCTAGGTAAGTAAAAGGTCTAGTCTAAGCAATTGCTAAAAATGTTATTCATAACCATTTGCTAAATGATTACAGGTGTTACTTGC
Source organism: Ophiura sarsii (assembly GCA_035610835.1). Lineage (NCBI taxonomy): Eukaryota > Metazoa > Echinodermata > Ophiuroidea > Amphilepidida > Ophiuridae > Ophiura > Ophiura sarsii. The sequence goes on from CM069455.1 coordinate 67,828,596, forward strand.
CACAGCTAGTAAGTTCTCAAGTAGTTGCTATTGTACTACAGTACCATCCACAAAAGGGGGTGGCAAAATGGTTCACTATTAGAGACATGCTCATAGCTAATATAAGTTTGTTACTCATTAGTATCTCTTATTTCGCCAACGGACGTTTGGTACCCTGGATCTGACAAATATGCCAAAGTCGTCTCCATTTGTGCCAAACGTCCACCACGAGTCTCTGTATTTGGTGGTATAAAGGTGTCTGCAAGTCATTCCACATTTTGTTTTTCAAACCTAAATAAAGTTCTGTAAGTGGTAGGGTTGACTTCATCACGATTAAAGGCATATTATGTGATCTTTTCCAGAGAGCGCCCTCTATTCATGATTTTTTTTTAGAAAGTAGATTTTCTTGCAGATTTACATTTCTGATCATAAATCGTACATACATTCCAAGTGACAGAGCGATACGATTCCTAATTACCTCAAAATCATGGTTTTAGAGCCTATTCTCACAAACTTGTTCCAGGCTTCAATAGACCAGGGCTTACTCCCGCAGCAGTGGAGAGAAGCAAATATTTGTGGCGTTTTCAAGAAAGGTGATAAATCAGCTCCTGAAAACTACAGACCCGTCTCACTTACTAGCGTCATAAGTAAAGTTCTGGAACATATCATTCATTCTCATATTATGAAACATCTGGAGCGGTTAAACATTTTGGTCGTTTCCCAACATGGCTTCAGAGCAAAAAGATCAACGGAAACACAACTCATTCTTACCGTTGATGACATCGCTTCAGCATTGGACAATGGAGAATCTATTCACATGGCCATTTTGGATTTTTCGAAGGCCTTCGATAAAGTCCCGCATGAACGCCTTCTGGGCAAACTTCACTACTATGGTATCAGGGGCAACATACTAACCTGGATGAAAAACTTCCTGACAACCCGGATACAAAGAGTTGCATGTGAAGGCAACATATCATCTCCCAAGCAAGTCCTGTCTGGTGTGCCACAAGGTACCGTCCTAGGACCGTTGTTGTTCCTCCTTTACATAAATGACTTACCGGATAAACTTAATAGTGAAGTACGCCTTTTTGCTGATGACTGCTTAGTGTACAAAGCAATCTCCAATGAAGAAGACACAGATTCCCTCCCAAGATGATCTGAAGACCCTGAGTTGTGGCAAGACACATGGAAAATGAGCTTCAATCCATCAAAGTGCTCCATTATGGAAATCTCCCACAAGAGAGAACCACCTCACCGGGATTACACATTCTGCGGGCAAATTCTCCATCAACCAAACTCACATCCATATTTGGGGGTCCTGCTGAACAACAGACTCAATTGGGAAGAACATGTGACAAATAACATAAACAAAGCAAACCGTACCCTTGGACTCTTGAGAAGAAACCTCTGGTTTTGTCCTAAGGAGGTCAAATCAACAGCCTATACTACGCTTGTCAGGCCAAAATTGGAATTGTGCGTGGGACCCATACAAAAGAGGCTTAGTAAATAAATTGGAAAAGGTCCAGAGACGAGCGGCCCGCTTCTGCACAGGAAATTACAAGTGGGAAAGTAGTGTCACAACAATGTTGGAGGACTTGGGATGGGATACTCTGGAGAAACGCAGGGAACAAAGCAGATTGGGAATGATGTACAAAATCCAGAATGAGCTTGTTGGGATAAACAAGGAAGCCGTTATCAAGATTTCATCGCCGGCTGGAGTAAAAACCAGGCAGCAAGGCAAAGCAGAAATACCGTACGCAAAAAAGGACGTCTACAAATACTCCTTCTTCCCCAGGACAATCAAAGCCTGGAACGACTTGACAGACGCGACGACCGCAGCCCCATCATACGACACCTTCAAGCATAGACTACTCCAAAACACAAACTAGCATGCCGCGCACACACAAGTTAGCGATTTGCGGATTTAATCCTGCCCTGCTGACTAAATCTTCAGAAGGTTCAGAAGGTTCAGAAGGTTCAGAAGGTAGTCAAAGGTCATTTTTATGAATACAAAGTGAAGTAGGTGCTGATTTCTCTGGCATTTACTTATATGTAAAAAGCAATTACTAATGCTTAAAATTTGCAACTTTTACTTCAAAGTCATTGCTTATTTCTATGAATAAACATTTAAGTAAGGGCTGATATCCAAACTCTCAGCGGTGTTACACCGGTATTACACTGATGTTATACCGGTATTACACCGATATTCTATACAAATATCGGTGTAATACCGGTATAACATCGGTGTAATACCGGTGTAACACCGCTGAGAGTTTGGATATCAGCCCTAAAAGGTTAGTAAAAGGGGGTTGTTACTTTAGTAAAAGCAATTACTTATTTTTATGAATACGGCCTAATTGTCACGGTATAATCATTATTAACCCTAAATCAAGGCAATGCGTTGTGTTTTTAACCGAAGCTAAAGAAGCATGTTTCGGCCGGGCTAAAAGAGACAAAGTTTCACAGGGAAATTCTGGTCGGTTAATCAAATACTACATTAGAGGGGAAATAGAGCAAACTATTTTCCCGAGGTACTGGCTACGGGCCTCGGGTTCGGGGTGATAGGCCCGTAGCCAGTACCGAGGGAAAATAGTGTGCCCTATTGCCCCGATCATACCATGTAGTATTTGTTTTATTACACCTCACTGTGACTCTGGGGATGAGGTTGTAGGGAAATAGTCAAAACTATTTCCCTAGGGAAATAGTACTTGTGATAGGAATCGGCCAATGAATTGCCATGATTAGTTCATGAATATTTATGAGGTGTAATAACATGGACTATAAGCCTCATCCATTTTCCCCAAATGAATCGAAAACGTTGACTTTTCACGTCAAATTACTTCCAATTAAGCGTAAAATTCTACATTTTCATGCGAGTTGGTTTTTGTATCTTTTGATATTGCACGTTTTTCTTTATTTTCCAAAGACACTTGGGGTAAAAAAAGAAAAAGTGTGCAAGATCAAAAGATACAAAAAACCAACTCACTTAAAAATGCAGAATTTTCATTCGCTTTAGTGATCTAACGAGCAAATGTTGTAATAACTGTTGAAAGAATGTGTCCGACCCTCCATTTAAGATTCGTAGCTAACTCCATAATTTTAAACGAGTTCACTATTACCTTTCGAATCTCAGAAGAACCACATCCATGTGATTTTTTGGTTTCAAACTTGACACGTTGATGTCCGTATGCAAATAAGCCAGTGTCCCCTCCTATTATATATACTCCTTGATTCAATGTTGTATGGATAAAACCAAGCAAGTAGCATGTCAATGGATAGAATAGACTTCAAGCTTCCAGAAAAATATAACAAACAATTAATTATTATGCAAATACTATGTTAATTAACTCATGAATAATTAATGAGGTTTGATTAAAAATTGACCAAAATATTATATCATATAATATTATATGTCTGATATGATCTTACAGGGCATTGAATCTTTAGGTAGCCGTTCAGAAGTGGTACGTCTCAGTAGAGAGAAGCTATGGATGAAGCGTCTTCTCACAATTCAGCCCCACGGTCTTAACATACAAGCCACATTTGCACTTTTCAAAAAAAAGCAGTGGTGCGATACTTTTTCAATGTGTATATATTCCGTAAAAATGACCACACCTTTAGTATTTGGACTCCCTAAATTTTATATCTCTAACTATTTGATACATACTACTTTATGAAACCTAATTTTTATCCCATTGCGAACTTGCCCCAGCCTATGGGCAAACCTGCCCTGAGGTGGGGCAAGTTCACCATTTTGAGACCGTCTTTATCCTTTACTCATGCTTTTATAGTTAGATCAAAGTCGTCTTTGGTTAGACCTAGGGTACTGAAATTATGGTTGTATATAGCCAAGATATCAATCTTTCCTCCTATGTCAATAGATCCATTCAATCTTTAAAATTGACATCTCTAGGTCATCTCAAATGAAAATGGGGCGAACACTCCCCGCTCTCCCCTACCTAAATCAATATTTTATTCATTTTTAGGCCAAATCGTGCCATATGGCACTACACTTGTAGATTAGGTTTAATATAAAAGACAAGTTGAAAGGTATGGTCACATAACTCGCAATACCATACATTTGGTTTAATTTGCAGGGCACAATGTTGCTTTAATTATATGCTCATTTGCATGTTCCTCACATTCCATTCATGCAGATTTTTCCAAAAAAGCTTTTAACTTTTTACATTTTGTTCATGACATAAATAATGTACGTAATAAGGATTATGTCCATCTCAACTTAAAGAATCACTGTGGAAATCAGTTTATTCACGTCATTAAGATTATTTTACTACACGTTTAAATTTGAGAGTGGAATTTTAAATTTTGGACAACCTTCTTCGGTACTTTGGCAGGCAACACAGAAAGCTGTTATTGTTAGTTTGATATCAAACAAATTCTACAAGTCTTCAGGGATAGCACTGGATCAAAAATGTGAGAGGTCCCATGAAATTTGTCAGGACCCTGTACGACTTCAAAAAACATATTTAAGGGGTCCCCCAAGAAATTGAGGGGTCCTGAAGTTTGGGTATTTGAACATTTTACTTTTTTACGGACAGTTTTAATGAATTTCTATTGTGAGCAAAGGATGGATATGTAATTTACAGAATTTCTTAAGGTTTCCATTTCCATACATCGTCAAATTTAAGGGGTCCCTTCAATTTTGATCTGGACCCGCAAGTCTTTCCAATTTGAAACCTGACGCGTCACTACAAGAAAGGGAGAGGTCCAGGAAGCGCAGACCTGTCAGAATGCGACCCCTGCAAGTCTTCTCTATATCCAAATATGTTTTTAGTTTTATAATGCAAATTCTTTTTTACCGGAGATATAAAGCTTTATAACGATATTGCAAGTTTTGGGACACCCTGTACTTGTATGTACACTTCAGTCACAACAGAAAGTTTAGAAAAGAATGTCCACAAACACACCAATATGGAGTACGGTAGTCAAGAATGTCCACAAATACACACCAATATGGAGTAGTCAAGCACTTTAATAATTCTACACATTCACATGCCGCTATACTGGTTGAGGAGTGATGTCATCTATGGGAATAAAAACATTTCAAAGTCTAAATATCTTGATACATATCAGTGGTGGCACCATAGGCAACCCCTCCCTCCCCTTTCCCCTCCTACAGCTCATCACCCTCCAGTTCTTATGTTCCAATACACCCAATTTATACATTACTCCCTAACCTATACACTACCGGCCAAAAGTGTTTCTATACACTACCGGCCAAAAGTGTTTACGCACTTAATTGACATAACTTATTCCCAAACGAGCAGTGTTGTGTTTCTCATATCCAGATCATATCCTATTTACGTACATACCTGAATGTCCCATCATTCATAAGTACATCTTCCCATCACTTTGCAGTATACACGACTTCAATTTTCAAAGTAAAGAACTTTTTACAGGGAGTTTATTTCTCAATGTAAATTGCCATATAGTTTTATAGCTTAGGATAATCGATCTGTGAATGCGTAAAGACTTATAGCACATCCCACATAATCCCTTCAATATTATACTTTAATCCCTTCTCGTCCCCCTCTCTCTGCTTCAAATACTGTAAAACCACTTAATTTTGCCAGGGATTTAATTTCGAGAATTTCGCGAGGGGCGTGGATTCACAAAATTTAATACCCCGCGAAACTGACAATTTTGCATTATAAGTAACAGTAAAATGTTAAGATTCGCGAAACTAAATGCCCGCAAAAATAGCAGTAATTTTCAAATTCGCGAAAATAAAGTATCCCTTGAAATTAAAGTGTTTTACAGTTTTCTGCCACCACCACTGATTCGTCACCCAGAAAATTGCTATATATTGTGTGTAACCAACCTAACACTCAGAGTTGAGCAGACCACAGAAATAGAGGTGTGGATTTGGAGGAGTAATTTGTTGTTTTTTGGGGGTGGTTTTTTCTCAGTTGAAAATAAGACACATTAGACCTATATAATAGTGATCTGTTCATACAACATGACCCCTAGTTATAACAATCTTTCTTTTTTTGAATATTTCTTTTCATAAATATGACCATATAACAATTTTTTTGGTTTATAACTCTCTCTCTCTCTCTTATGCTACAATATTATTTTACATAGATTCTAGGATGTGTACTTTAGTACTGACTGCAGACTTACTGTATTTGCCATCTTGTTGTTGTTGTTGTTGTTGTTGTTGTTTTACAGTATTGTAATGTATGCATTCAATTTTGTAGTTAAGAAAACAAATTCATATTTCTAGAGAGTTTATCTAAAACGTCAAGTAATCAAAAATTATCCTGGGTGTCGACTGACTGATAATAACAAATATGTTTTGTTCAAAGACAAAAGTTTATACACAAAAGGATTTGAAATGCTGTACAACTTTCCTGTAAGACAGTATACTATCACCATGTGGTGACCATGTGATACCCATGCTTTAACCATGTGGTGACCAAGTGACACCCATGCTTTAACCATGTGGTGACCATGTGACACCCATGCTTTAACCATGTGGTGACCATGTGACACCCATGCTTTAACCATGTGGTGACCATGTGACACCCATGCTTTAACCATGTGGTGACCATGACACACATGCCTTAACCATGTGGTGGTGATGTGACACCCATGCTTTAACCATGACACCCATGCTTTAACCATGTGGTGATCATGACCCCCATGCTTTAACCGTGTGTTGACCATAGCACCCATGCTTTAACCATGTGGTGACCATGTGACACCCATGCTTCAACCATGTAGTGACCATAGCACCCATGCTTTAACCATGTGGTGACCATGTGACACCCGTGCTTCAACCATGCGGTGACCATGTGACACCCATGCTTTTAACCATGTTTATATATAAAAGGATTTTAAATGCTGTACAACTTTCCTACATATGAGACCTGTCACCACAAAATGAGCGTTAAGTCGCCAATGTGCATTAGGAGATATGGTCCAATGAACATGCCAAGAATCAATAGAAAACAAAGGCATTTTTCAATTTCAATTTGAGTTTTGACCAGGTTACATTGAGAAACTATGACATGTTGCATATCATTTTAAAGCTTGTTTTCTGAGCATTCTGAATCTGGATAACCCTAAAAAAATAATTTTCCGACTTAACTCTCATTTCGTGATGACAGGTCTCATATGTCAAGAAAGTATATTTTTATAATATTAACAATAAATAAATTTATGTTTAAAAATAAACCTTCCAACTCTTTTAAACTGTATTATATGAAATTTAAAAAGTAGGAACTAATGAATGTAAATAAATTTCATGTTTTTGTACCTCTAGTCCATACTTCCAACAAATCTAAAAACAATTAATTTGAAAGATTAGGTGACAAAAAAAGCACCTGTTCTACGGGCCCGACCGACCCATTTTTTTCTTCTGAATTTTCAACAACAAAAATAATAAAAATAGGAAAATATTTGTGAAAATGTTTGCATTTTTTTTTAAATTTCAAGAACTGTTGAAAATTTACCTACAATTACCGAAATTTTGGAAAAAACAAACAAAAACAAAACAAAAATAAAACACCCGGCCGATCCGACCCTAGAATAGGGTGGTTTTTTCATTGTCTTCGTCAGGCCTGTACAACTGGTGTTTTTTTCCCTTCTTCATTCTATACAATTATATGTGAACCTTTTGTTCAGGGGCTTCATTCAATATTGAGCTGCATAGTAGAAAATGAATAATGCCCCTTTAAAATGTATCCTATGATACACTTCACCCATTCCTTCCTACCAACCCATGAATCTCAGTTTCAATGAGAGTGGCACATGCCCTAATTGTTAATATATTCTACATATCACCTTCCCCTCAGTCCCAGAGCCCCCACCCCCATACTACCCTTCCCCCTCCCCAGCTACCCCCTCCCCAGTAGCGTAGCCAGTGTCTGGTCATTTAGATACATTTTTTAAACTGTTCTGGTCGGAAGTGAAAAGGATCCAAATGGGCTGATTTAGCAGATTTTGTGTTCTTTTCAGCCTAATATTCCCTACTGGCTATTCCACTGCCCCTACCTCCCTCCTCCCCCATCTTCTCCCCTTCCCTCCCCTCCCCAATATTGCATCCCTCCCCACTCCCACATATTGCATATACTTCAAGCTTAGACCAAACCATCATTCTACATATACTATCTTAAATTGTCCCTTTTTCTGGTAAAAAGGTGTATCTAAGGCATAATACCCTTGTAATAAACCTCCTTTTGTCACAGTAACCATTTTGTCATTGAGCTGCCAGGGGCATATTTTGAGGGTTTAGTGCAACAAGGGCCCATCTGCAATAGCTGCCAGATGTTATCATGTGTGGTAGTCTATAAGATACACCCATTTGCCATCAAAAGAGACAACAATATTTCAGGTAAAAGGTGCCACAGTATTATGTACATAGAAAAGAATGTACGCACAACCTTTGTGGCATTCATGGCACAGTGTCAAAGCACAAAGTTCCCCTAGCTTAAAGAGGTAAATGAACTTTGCCTTTGAAACTATGAATGTCTGGGTTTGCAACTCAACAGGTGGAAGATAATCCTCTTTTTGATTGGTTTGGTGCGATTGGCCATTTGAAAGCCATATCGCAAGCTAATCAAATGGCGGATTGGACTGGTGGGTGTTTTCGTGATGATTTTTGCAATTTGGGATCATGATTTGAGATCTGACTACCTTTTTCTCTCCAGTATTTTGTTGACATCAGATCAACCTCTGAACCAAAAACGTGACACAAGTCCGAAGGATTTTCTTACAAATTAAGCCCACTAGAGCAACCGTCCCTCCATAGAGTTGCTACCTGATCCACTGGCCAAGCCATCCAGTCATGCATATTTTTTACTCTGGAAACAACGATGAAAGTACAATTTTTTTAAGAGTTCTTCTCTCAAGGTTGATCAGAATGGCAGTTAGTTGTTGATGTTATGATTTTTATATACAGCTGCCTTGAGAGTGTTTGTCTGCATCATTAAGGCAGCTATTCTTGTTCTAGTTGGTGTTGGTGTAAATGACATCTATACAAAATCCGCCTGGCACTTCTTTAAGGCAGCTATCCTTGTTGCGCGCATGTCGGGCATATGATGTCCTCCGCATCCATAACGAAGCATTCATTGACCAATGAGACGTTACATTTCTTGCACAAGAAGCACTCGTTATGCCAGTTTCGCTCCTCAAAGCATACAAACTTAGTGCCGCCTTGACCTGAAATGCAATAAACAAACAAAACAACCATACTTTTACTGCAATGTAATGAAATGTGAACTTCTACATTTTCCCACAATCATAGTAAAAAGGTGTTCGAACACTGACCCTTGTTTGCACCTTTTAATTACCATATAGTACGCGTTATTAGAGTCATGTGAAAATACCAATTTGCATCTGCTAGCCTGAAAGCTCCCTTCAATATACCCCTCCCCTTCCCCCACCAATCAATGTTGCTAGGCCACGGGCTGATGTTTGGCAAGTTGGGCGACTCAACATTGATCAGGGGGGTAAAGGGGGATGACTTTACATGCTCAGTTGGCTAGCATGGCCCTCTTTTGACATAAATGCGCGAAGATGGTTTTCAAAATTAATAATCTGTATCAAAAATCTGAGATACGTAAGGCGAGCAGAATTAAGTGGATACTATTAAAATAAAGATGTATTAGTTAACCACACCTGATGAAAAGAAAGTAGTAGCAAATTTGGTTTTATATGGGATATCATTGCTTAGTGTGCGCTACCAATGAATTTCTGGTACAGGGATACTTATGTGTGCCAAGTCATTTGAAGCTATGTGTGTTACGGACCAATATAAAGAAAGTGTCGTATTTAGCCCTGTCATGAAATAACTCAACACCAAGTCATCACTAAAGGTAGACTGCAATGTTGTTTTTATAAAATAAAAAAGAATTAAACACGGTATAAATCAATCTGAGACACTATGACTCTCTCCTAACACGTGAGAAAGTGTCATGCACGCCCAAATAACCAAGATTTTTTCACACACACCCTGCTGGCCAATTGACACTTACCGACAATAGGCTTTTTGCAGGAGTAGCACTTTCGTGCAAACTTCTCGCCGAAGCAGTCGGCACAGAATCTGTTATCTTCTCGTACGGTGAATCGCTTGTTGAACAGCGATGATCCACATCCACCGCAGCAGAAGCACTCCTTATGCCATGGCTCCTTCTTGTAAGATAGACCACCAGTTGAAATTAGCTACAGACAGAGAGTTACAGAGATGACAATCAAATCACATTCAGCAACAATAAAACCACCCTGTCCAAGGGCCTTTTGGTTTTGAATTTTCGACAAAAATTGTGGAAGGGGGGTTAAGATTTTTTGTCATTTTGGTAATTGTTTGGATTTTTGACATTTTATTTTTTTGGGGTAGACAAATTTAGAAAAATTGAAAATGCACCAAAATTCCCAAACTTTTTTGTTGTTTGAAAAATGTCCTGAGAGGTCCGTTTGCCTGTTGCACATATAAAAGTTGTAATGATCCATGTGAATCCACTCTCGAAACTACCTTTAATGAGGATTCCCAAAGAAAGAAAAAGTGCCACTTTAACACAAGGATTATACTATAGCTTGACGAATCATACTCATAACAACGGATATAAGTCATCCACACAGAGTTTAGACTGTCGTCTAAAAATCACCCTCGTTTATGCGGATGATTACAACATTATACCTGACTCTGCCCCACCCCACACCCCCGGATTTCCAAGCTGCATGCTTGGAGACAGAAACTGAATATATATGAATGAAGGACAAACAGATACTATACAGCCTTTCATTTGTGTCCATTGGAAAAACTAATGCCTCTTGGTGACATTAACTGTAACTATTATGCAACTATTTACTGCTCATGAGGAAATGGTGCAAAATAGGGGAAAAGTGTTATTTATGTCCCAGATACTGGTGTACCAGTATCGCACGATACCAGCACATGAAATTTGCCAGTATCACTCGATACTGGTATAACATTATTGATCCAGTGAATCTGGAACATTGACAATGTACCAGTGTCGTACGATAAGTATCGGACGATACTAGTGCAGTTCAGAATACACCTTTCCCCCAAAACTCCCCGAAGTGACTGGAGACCATTGGCATACTACGAGTTGTCTGGAGACCATGGGCCTACTACGAGGTGACTGGAGACCATGGGCCTACTATTTTCCCAAGAACAAAGGTTGAGGGGAAGGAGTAAAGCATGGTCTCCAGTCACCAAGGGAGCTATTTTGCACCATTTCCCGAATATAGAGCTGTAAATATTTGTTTTATATAACATATAAAACTATTCCTATCATTTGATTGGTGGATACTCACATAAAACCTCAAAAAAATTACCGCAAACAGAGAAAACAATTGACAATTCCAATAAAAAGTTACTGTTGCTCTCACAGATCCTTATCACAGGGCAATAGTATACAAATACTACATGTTGGAGGGGAAATAGAGCGAACTATTTTCCCGAGGTACTGGCTACAGGCCCGTAGCCAGTACCGAGGGAAAATAGTGTGCCCTATTGCCCCGATCATACCATGTAGTATTTGTTTTATTACACCTCACTGTGACTCTGGGGATGAGGTTGTAGGGAAATAGTCAAAACTATTTCCCTAGGGAAATAGTACTTGTGATAGGAATTGGCCAATGAATTGGCATGATTAGTTAATGAATATTTATGAGGTGTAATAATACTTTTTAGAGGAACTTTTTTGCGATCCTGTGAAATATTCATGTCACATGGTGCAGTATCCACCAATCAATGATAGAAACATTTTGGTGTTTTTTTGCCCTTTAACATGTTTAGATCAGACTGCCTAAAGGTTATACATAGGAAGTATTACTCTACACATGCTGAAGGGCCAGATTAAGTTATTCCTACCTTTCCACATCCTGTACATTTTGTACCAAATGTTTCCTCGTAGCACCCAGTGCAGTAAATAGCGTCCTCTTTAGGTACAAAGCTTTCAGTACCGATCTGCTTATCGCAGACTTTGCATTTGAAACACTTTTCATGCCATTCTTTGCCCCCGTAACCCAGACGTGTCATACCTGAAAAATTGGGAAATGATTTATACAACTTATCAATAAATCTGAAACAAATTTGTCAAGCATTTAATTGTTTATAAATGGTATTTATATCGCAATCATAAAAACGGACAACATTTCAAAGTTTTAGTGCTATTGACCTTAAAGGTAGGTGTTTCGATTGCTGGCCCAATTTTAAACTCGATTTTTTCTATTCTATATGAAGGGTCATCCTTAAATTAGTAATATTCCAAAGTTTAGTGCAAAATGGTGCATATAACTCCAATGGTCTTATTTTAGACATATTTTTTTACTCCAATGGTCTTATTTTAGACATATTGTTTTGAAATTTGCCATTGAGTAGTACACAAACTGGCCGGGTGGTTAACCACTTTAGGTACATGTAGTAATTCACTGCATTTTGGTATATAAACTACTATGGAACATATCTTGCGCCAAAATGTTTAAAGAAATATAAATGAGTAGAATATGGGGTTTTCTTCATATATCAAAATATGTTGATGGGGAAAAAAGCGAACCCCCAAGTGATCTGAACATCCACCTTTAATCGCTTCAAAATCAAGGTAAACAGCTACCATAGCTACCACCATTTTATAATTTCCAAAACAGTGTATGTTAGGTCCACACTTGTTTCAAGTCATTGATTGTTGAAATGCTTTGTTTGGTTATTATAGGAAACTTTTGAATCACCAGGTATTAGGATTATATGAGCATGTTTCTAAGTTGCCCAGTAGAAACAGCCAGAATACGCTAATTAACGCTAAGTTTTCCAACTGCAAAAACCTGCACAAACCAGGTTTGTTAACGGTAATCAACGCTAAGTTGCCCTGTAGAAACAGCCACCTGTTAAATCTTAACGCTAAGTTCTATTGACTGGAAGTATACACATGTTTTTGTTGTTAACATGCAATATTAAAAGACAAGGAATAACGAAGGCAGTCTTTTTCAGGTAGGACGGCATTGTTGGTATAACAAAAGGTCAAACGTTGTGGCCCATCGATTTGGACTTTATAAACTTAGCGGTAACTTTTCCAGAGTCGAAATGGGTGAGGGATTAAAAGTTAACGGTAATTACCGTTAAGTTAACTTAGCGTTAACTTTCCAGCTCCCCATTAGAAACACGCTCTATGTAGATCTATTAAACAAGTTTAACGATTTCGTTACAGACTTGGCATTTATCAGCAAGTCTTGTATCATAGCACTTAGAGTAACAAAGTTAACTAGGTTTATGAATCAAAGGTTTTCTAAATCACCGGGATTAATCTACTTACCGGGTTTAAGGATTTGATCACAGACTTGGCATTTATTAGCAAGTCTTGTTTCATAGCACTTAGAGCAACAGAGTTTTCCATCCCAGTTTCCAAAGGCCTTATCGGCTAGCGACTCTGAACACAAGGCACATGTGTAGCGCTTTTCAAAACAGGTTTCATGGTAGTGCTGGTTCTTGAATGAAAGGTCCTGAAATAAGAAACAATGTCATTGATTGGTTAATAACAATGATATAATCATATAGCCGACCAATGGAAATGGAGCTTGTTTACTCCTGACAATATATCTTTTATGGATGTGATGTATTAAAGTGGTGAATGTGTAATTTATCTGTTTAAAAAGATGCTGACTATTTATACCTCTTTGACTGCCCCTATCTATATCTATAATAAAAATGTGAAGAACATTTTGTCAAACAACAAGGAGACAATTAAGAATAAACACAGCTTGTTTTATAGGCAGCTCAATTCATTTGGACTAAAATAACACCATTTTCAATTTGATTTCTAATTTACACCACTGGGGCTGTGGAGGATTTTGTTTATATCCATTCCGTCTTACAGACAAAAAACAGTCCCACTTCTGTACTGGAAGAAAGATTGATAAAATATGCATCCGTAAATTTGTCGGTCCTTCCACCCTTCGTCATAAGAAGTGACCGCTTCCTCTCACAAGTGTTCACAAATTGTTTATTTTTGCATCACCCCCCCCCTATAAAAAATGACCACTCTCTCTTCTTACTTTAGCAAATCGTTCCACCCCCTCCCCCCCCCTTTACATAAAAAATGACTACTCCCTCTCACCTTAGCATCCTATTCAATCTGGATACACGTAAGTGTTGGCGAATCTTTTGTTATAGCATCATCCCTCATCCCCCCCCCCCCCCGATAACAAGTGACCACTCCCCTCTCACCTTAGCATCCTATTCAATCTGGATACACGTAAGTGTTGGCGAATCTTTCGTTATAGCATCATCCCTCATCCCCCCCCCCCCCCCTCCGATAACAAGTGACCACTCCCCTCTCACCGTAGCATCCTATTCAATCTGGATACACGTAAGTGTTGGCGAATCTTTTGTTATAGCATCATCCCTCATCCCCCCCCCCCCCCCCCGATAACAAGTGACCACTCCCCTCTCACCTTAGCATCATGTTCAATCTTGTTATTACATTCTACGCAAGTGTTGGCGAATCGTTCGTTATAGCATGGTATACAGAAAGGGTTGTTCTCCCGGAGTATATAGCTGAGACCGCTGAGTGATTTATCACAGGCATGACAGCAGAAATGCGCGGAGTGAAACGATCCGTCCATGGCGCGTACGTATTCTTGCGAAAATATCAACTGTAAAGAAAGAAAGAAAGAAAAATGTAATGATATTTTAAATCGAGTGTTTCAAGATAATAATGTTAGAATGATGAAGGAAAATGAAGTTTTCCTGCTAACAATAGTTATTGGTCAACAGTAAAATCCTTTCTCAGAGCAACTAGTTGACTGATGTAGTTTTGCCCAGATACTGACTGGAATTCTGTGATAGCCTTGGTGGTAGATAGGTGATTAGTATATTATGCACATGACTGAGATTGCAGATCCCCTCATCTCTGTTCATAAACAATACTCCTCTCATCAATATCCAGATAGATTCTTGTATTAACAATGACTTTCTATATTCTGTCCTCTCTCTCTCATATTGGAGCATCTCTTTGATCTTATGGTTTGTGTAGCCATCAAATGTGTACAGTCGCAGCAAAAGGGTGCAGTTGTCTCTCAAAGAAAAACTTAGTCTTAATACCAACATAAGGAGCTTTTTGAACGCTTCAAAATGACACCATTGTGGCTAAGATTGGATACTGCTATCTAATGTTATGAAGAAAAAATCCTGTAACATTTGCTTTATTTCCTTTGTTTTTCCATGCATAAATTCCATCAATATCTCAAAATTAAATTCCCCGACAACTGCACCCTTTTGCCGCAACACAAATGATATTCCAGCTGAAAAATGAAAAATGTATCACACAACTGCAGAAAACATCCTTCAAATGCCAAGTAACACAACACTATATGCAAGTCTATTTGGAGCACTATTTATCGGATACTATAATTTGATTTAGGGGGCTATCATTTTCTTCACAAATATGTCAATGGCCGTTGTTAATAAATTTATAACCCCCCCTATCCGATACAAAATAATGTTATGACCCCCCCCCCCCCCCCCCCCCCCCCCGGCCTATCGAAGTTAGATTTTTTAATGACTAAAATAGCAAATAATGAAAAATAAACAGGAAAGGTGTTGTAAATATGTACATTTATAAGGGATATGCTTAGATGAATGCGCGCGAAGCGCGAAAAAAAATTGCCGTTTTGAAATGTTAGAATCTGAATTGCTACACAAAACTATAACCCCCCTATTTTAGATTTTACAAAATTATGACCCCCTCCACCATATTTGTGGCCCGCCCCCTCCCGAAGAAAATGACAGCCCCCTTAGTCTGTGGGCAATACCCCTAAGGTCGGCAGTAGCGTGTGTAGACGTCGGTCAGTGGGGGAGCTGGGAGCTACCGCCATGCCACGCCACAACCCCCACCCCAAACACCCTCAAGGTTCTCACTCGGCGGCAATTAAGGCTTCACGTCAGGGCACTCGGGAAAAACATACCCCACCCCCCCCCCCCCCCCCCCCCCCCACCACCTCAAGTTTCTCACTCGGCGACAATTAGGGCTTCGCCAGGGCACTCGGGGAAAAGATATGCCACAACCCACCTCCCCCCATCAAGTTTCTCACTCGGCGGCAAGTCACTCGGGGGGGGGGGGGGGATATTTTGCACACCCCAGTCCAAATATCCTCTGCATCATGCCACTGAAAGTCGGGGTGTGGACTTTGTAGCAAAGTTTTCCGATTTCTCAATTCATCATCTTTAAACATACCCATAAGGCTCCTTGCAATTAAATGTGAGTTTACTGTTGCCCGCGCGCGTCCAAAAGTCACCCGCGTGATATATGTAATATTTTAAAAATATTTAATTATTTCATTGTTTAAAGCTTTTTCATAAGCTTTTTAACACTTTTCCGGCGATAAAATTAGCCGATGAGCCGCATTTCAATACTTCCGGGTTGGGAAAACATTTCTGTGAAGTACAAAACTCTGCACGAAACTTGTAATTGTCGCTTTGTATTGAAATGTGTGCATTTGAAGCATATTCGTAGGCAAATTATTTGATTACTGCGCAATCGCTTCTGCGCATGACGTCACATCAAAACATTGCCGAGTTATTTTTAGTTTTTGGACTAGCGTCCGCAAAGCCGAACCGCCGAACTTCTTTGGAGTTTCCTAGTGCATTCTGGGTAATATTTCAGGTTTGTTTACGATCGCCATCTTTAAAATTCTTCGAGCTAGCTAGCGTAACAAATTTTGTTTTACAAACATCGAATATCTCATTAATATTCATTTTCAAAATAGGGATGCAAATATGAATAGATTCCTTTATAAAAGAAACAAAATGCAAAGCCCTGTGCAAAGCCAATGCAGTAGGTGGTGGTAGGACATAATTAACAGCATTTGAATTGCATTTGTACCTTGGATAATAGTTAACAATGCCGGCAATATTAAATCAGGTAACTTTACCCCAAAATATTACAATATTAATATTAAATAGTCACCTCGTCCTGCTTTTCAAAAACGCAACAGTAAACTCACATTTAATTGCAAGGGGCCTAACGACCCTATCACTATCAGGTAAGGTCTAACCCAAACTCTATAAACCTAAACCTAAGGTGGCACATCATACAGTTATTTTTGTAAGTGAAAAGTTAACTCAAAACTACATGCGACTCAATATGCTTTTGGTTTAACTGACAGTGAGTGACTACATACCTGGACCTATGTACTAATTCCGTCGGTGCTTTAATATAATAATAGCTCCCATCTGTCCATTACATGATGATGCAAAAGTTCTGTACTCATTATTGTGATCAAAACTCACGTCATTTACCCAATAATTCCATTACAATATTCCATATTCAACATAACTATATTATATACTATCTAATTGTACTAATATCATCATCGTTGTTGTGTTGGACTACAACACAGTCTAGTACAACACTCTCATGTCTCTAATCAACAAGTGGCTATTTTTACGCAAATAATCTTCGCATTGCGCAACATTTAACCGATTCTTTGGTAATCATGAATTCCCAAGAATATGTTACTTCACAAAAACATATACTTGATACACATATTTGCATATCTTTATTTTCACACCACTGTTTAGGCCCAAGTGGCTTGATAAAGGCATGAACATTATACGCAAACAAACAAAATGTCTTCTTTTAAATTTTAATGGAATCTCAGTCCAGACTGAAAGGCAAACACTAAAAGTAGACATTTTCACGCAACATTAATTTTCACGCTTCATGTGCAACATAACAATTGTTCAAAAATACAACGTATCAAAAAGAAAAAAGGGTTCTCTTAGTATGCAGTTCGTTGACAAAAAGCATAAACTCATATAATGAATAACATTATGAATCTGATACGGTGAAGTGAGCATGAAAAAAGAAGTGCATGAAAAATAACTACTTTAAAAGGAAAGTAGGCCAAATATTGGTATTGATAGTATTGATCACTTCCTTAATAAAGCCCCATTGTGTTGTGGTTAAATAAATCAATTTCAATCAATTATGTATAAATAGTGATGCTGCAAATAAAGGTCTTCTATGATGTGACATTAAAGTCCATTCAAGATAACATTTAATAAGGCAAAGTTTTCAAAAAACATATTTAGCTTCCAGACTTTTCCAAAAAAGGGAAGGAGGAGGCCCTTTTTTTCTTGTTTTAAAAACTTGTAGGTGCAAAATCACCCTGGTTAGCGATAAACTTTCTGAACCTTAAAGATGAGGAAGCCTTGTTAAATCTGCTTTACTTCATGGTTCTGAGGGATTGGTCACCACAAACATGTTTAAAATTGCTTATAAGAAAGAAGCAAAGCAGCATGTTACAAACATCTCAAATTCTTAAACGGCTGGACAAAGGTTTGTGTGTGAGGGGGGGGGGGGGGGGGGGGGGGAGGGCAGGACGCATGAACACATTAGCTTTCCATTGATACATGTATGTAACGCAATATGAATATATCATGGAACATCCGAAAATTTAGTGCTTGAGAAGAATGTCCGAACTGTTTTTCAGTCTTATTTAATCCTACAAACATGATCGAACCCACTATCATCAGTCTACACGTTGCTAACTAAACTACTGTATCACTTACCTTGCTTCAGTAATACGATCCCATTACAGAATAGACCAAAATACCATACCACAATAAAATGTCTAAGTCTGTGAAACACAATATGAGTATATCACATACAGGACATCTGACAAATTGGCGATTGAAGAAATGTTTGAACTTTTTTCAATAGTATATAGTAGGGTAACCAATATACTTATTCTTACCAACTAAATACTGTTTCACTTACCTTGCGTTAATAATATTGTCCCATTACAGAACAGACCAACATTTTCATGTAGTGATTTACCAAAATAAAATGTCTTGGTGTACTTTCCTTTTCCCACATTCCACGAGTCAAATGACAATATTCAACACATTGGCTTGAAACCAATATATGTGGTATTGCATACATTAAAGAGCTTATTATTAGAGTCATAGGAAGCAATGTGTGTCAAAGCTGCCACTTGTAATATTGAGTTATCATAAAGATTCTTGTAAATAGATTCATAACTTCCTGTTAAATCAGGAAACTTTTGTTCAAAAAAAACTACCTTCTTCACCTCTTAGGCAAAATAAAAATAAATACATGTTTAGCGTCCCCTCCTGCTCCTTTTTTGGGTCTGCTTCAATTTTTTTGTCTTCATTATTTCAGTCATAACTTTTTTGTTCAGGTGTTTCAGAGTTTAAGATGTTTGTAAAGGTTCTTATATGCATTTTAAACAAGTTTTGTGGTGACAAACCCCTCAGAACCATAATTTAAAGAGGCCTCCTCCTCTTTCAGGTTCACAAAGTTTGTCACTATATCAGGTCGATTTTATTCCAAAAAGTGCCAGCAATAAAAAATAAAAAGGGCCTCCTCCTTCCATTTTTTGAAAAGTCAGAACGCTAGACATGTTTATTTTTTTAGTTGGCCTTACATAATATTCCTGAATTCAGACAGGCATTTTTACCCACAATTTGCACAATTGTATCTATGTGGGTCAGTTTGAAGCATTTTATTCATTTCATCTTGTTTGTTTGTTTGTTTGTTTGTATGTATGTCACAAGTTATTAGGATGTTTGGTTTGTCTGGTTGTTTTTGGTTGGATGGCTAAGGTTGTTTGCGTTACTAGGCAACAGAAACAACACAAACAGACATCTCAGGTTGGGTTGGTCGATCACGCTTTTTTTAAACTTAATCTTCTTTTTTATCCATTCATAAAAATCTCAAAAAATCTGTAAATATTTTGCCGTATTTTGACAAGCAAGAGAAAATGTTGGGTCGGTACTCGGTTTTTCATTTGCATGTGAAATGTTTTCACCAATTTCTAGTAGAATTGATGTATAAAACACCCACAAGGCAGCTATCCCTCTATTACATTAGACCTATCCATCTAATTATCCCATCAAATACTCGTAAAACACAGCACATGCTCTGCATCTCATAGTCATACTAATAGTACTATCAGATACTTGTTACATTTTACTCGGCAAATTGTTCACATTGTGAACCCAACAAAAGGAAGAGAGGAGGCAGAAGGGAAGGGGTTGTGTGGCTAGAGGTCTGAAACCCTCTCCATCTACTTTAACACATAAAATAAAAAATATACAAAAATCTATAAGAAGAAACAATAGTAATTCAAACAAACAAACATACCAAACAATGGCTGATTTGAGCATTTTTTCCTGGATTCATTTCAACTCTAAGAAGTGTTCAGTGCATTTTTCTCTCAAAAGTGGGGACCAAACTAGTACTAGTAGAAATAATCACAATTATCTATTATAAAATGACTTAAAAGGTGGTGGAGTTTTAAATAAATAAAAAGTATAAGCATATGAATCCAGTCAAATGGTTTTACCAATGAAAAGAAACAAACTGACTCTTTTCATTGATTTGTATATGCTTCAGTCTTACAGTGCATATAAAAATTAACATTTCAGAAGTCCAATTCGATTGATATTCATACATCAGATTAATAGTCCTTTGTGCAATGGCCATAATTTCCTCTTCACTTCACATCAAGTAGTATTAGGGTTTTAACTCTTTGCATGCAGCTATGAGTTTTACCATACATAAAATAGATTTTATTTCCAGAAACCTTTCCTAACTTTCTCAAGGATAACTGAACCAACACCAGGAATGTTTGTAGTGATTTAAATGCATTTCTCATGGTGAATCCATGTATGGTGATCAAATTCAATAATGTTGACATCTTTGAAACATTTTGTGACATTTTGGAACTGTCGTCTGTTTCGATGACTGCCCCATGGAAAGTGTTAAATATGGTACTAGGTCCCACTGAAAAATACTTTTACTTGACTTGGTATGATTTGTCAGAACAAATGACTTGACTTGACCTGAACTTTAGGTTCTTTGTCACAATACTGCAATTTACAGGGAGGAAATGGCCTCAATGTATATCTTTATTGGTATAAATTATTTATTTTGAACAAGCTAATAACATAAAAGCACCTGGTCAGGAACCTTTTGTATTAGGTGTATATTAACCATGGCACATGATCAGGAACATGCCTCTGAGTTCCATAGAAGCATAGCATGACAATAGCAGATGCTTCACCAGATGTTCTAAACATCTGGACAAGACACTTCACCTGTCTTCACAGAAATATTGTACTTATACGTCAAAGGGGTAATCTGTTGGTCAACTGACTGACAGTGGTGGGGTATGCACTCACTCAGACAGAACCCTCTACCACTTGATCAATGGAGACTCTGCCCAGCTGGCCGTAACATTATCTTAGGCCTACTAAGACAGATGGTTGAGAACAAATTAAAGACATATTATGTGATCTTTTCCAGAGAGCGCCCTCTATTCATGATTTTTTTTTAGAAAGTAGATTTTATTGCAGATTTACATTTCTGATCATAAATCGTACATACATTCCAAGTTACAGAGCGATACGATTCCTAATTACCTCAAAATCATGGTTTTAGAGTGAATTTAGAGTGAAAATATAAACTGTCGTGTTACCCCGACAGTATTTTCACTCTAAAACCATGATTTTGAAGTAATTAAGAATCTTATCGCCCTGTAATTTGGAATGTATGTACGATTTATGATCAGAAATGTAAATCTGCAAGTAAATCTGTTTTTGTTTTTTTTGATGTTGAGGGCGTTCCCTGGAAAGATCACATAATATACCTTTAACAATCACTTGTAATGTTCACAGGTCCCATATCACATGAGATGGTTTTGTTGTGTTTCTATATAACAAAGGTGCAAGATTTTATGAGATGTATCCGAGTTCAAAAGTCCGGCTAATTCAGGTGACATCACTGTCCTCCCTCCCTCCATTCACTAGCTATAAAATCTTGCAACAATAATACAAACGTGATATGCATGTAGGACCCTTATGAGATAAAGCCAACAAGCTATTTCATGAAGTCACTCAAGCTATTTCATGAAGTATATCAAGCTATTTCATGAAGTATAAAAAGATCCTTTAGTTTACTACCCCAAGAGCCCCCACGAAAAAGTACATACGTACACACTTAAAAATATGAAGTCATAAATGAAAAAATAAAAAATCAGGTTTTTCTCTCAGCTCCCAAAAAGTTATCCAAGTGTAAGCGCATGATAAGGCTATATTAAAAAAAAATCTTTTGTCTCAAAGCTCTTCAGTTTTTCAAAACCTAATGCGGAATACTTTTTTTTAAAGTTTTTTTATTTATTTATTTTTAAAATAAAATATTGAAATCCTTGTAAAAGTGACCTTTTGTATTTAAAATCGATTACATTTTGGGATTTTTTAAATTATTTTTTGAAAAAATAAAAATAAATAAAAAAGATTAAAAAAAACAGATTTTTTAAGATTTTTGTTTTTCTAATGCGCATCTATAAACTAACGCGCGCAGGAGCTTTGAGAATTTTAAAAAAAATTTTAGAGTCTTATGGGCACACACATGCAGTTTAGTCGCATGCATACGTGTCCACGTCCTTCTGTATTCATTCGCTGCTGTATTACGGATCGCCAATTTGGAGCTGATCAAGCATTATTGCTTAAGGTGTTAACAACAAAAACTTCTGTCAGAAAAATTCTGTTGAATTAGGTAATTCCATAATTGCTACCTCCACCCTCATAACTGTACTGGTCTAAAGTAAGATATCCGATATCTGTTTAACAGTTTAGGGTCCACTCTGACATTCCATACATGCATGGAAATAGTATCCTATTTTTTTGTATACAAATGCACCCCCACCCCCGGATATCATCATCATGTCCTACATGTCTTAAATGTCATCCAATAGTAACTACACTATTCATCCATAAATCACTTTTGCACGGATCTGTTAACAAGATGACAAGCTACGCATTCCCTCCAAGCTAATCGTGCCTCCGGGTGCCGTACAGAAATCAACTTATCGTTTAACGCTTTCCACGCGGCAGGAGTCTGCAGACGACAGTTCCAAAATTTCACAAAATGTTTCAATTTTTTTAAAAGTTATTGAATTTCATCACCATATTTGGAATCACCATGAGAAATGCATTAAAATAAGTATTGGTTCAGTAATCCTTGAGATAAACTTTGAAATTTGGGAAAGGTTTTTAAAAAAGAAAAATCTGTTTTGTATAATGGTAAAACCAATAGCCGCGTGGAAAGTGTTAATATAAATCTAAGAATAGGTTGGTGCTATGTATCCTATATTAAAATTGGTATACTATATGATATGTTTGCCTATATCCCACTGATATGACAATACTTATGCCTTCGCTTTCTAAACCGCTTTGTTGTGGCCCACTGATGGTTAATGTCTCCCCATCACCCTTCAGCTCACTAGTACAACCTCCTTCTCCTTATACTACATGTACACGGCCTTCTCATGATCCACTGATGGTATATGTTCACACTTACTATCCCTGCTTGCAATTTTATTGTTAGGTACATAAGTTGAGTAACATTATAAAATGATCTAATCAAATCAACTCATTTTACTCAACTCATGTACACAAACATATTGTGCCCTGCTTATCAATATCGGCCTCCTGCAAACTACACGGCCTGGTTATGGCCCACTGATGGTATATACATCTATCTGTACACCAGTAATGAGCCATGAATGTCTTGATAATTTGATATCAATGTTTGCTTTAAAACATAAGGCCAAAAAAAAGAAGTTTGTCTCAAATGACCCGCGCGCATTCCCAAAACCGCCCACGTTAGCTTTGTTTTTTTAGTGGGGGTGTTTTTTTTCAAGTTTTTTTTCTTTATCAATTTTCTCAAAAAGATCTTGCAAAATCCAACTTTTTGGCCAAACAAATGACGATCAGGTCTAAATTGAAAGAAAGAAGAAAAATAAATCCGCAGACCGCATTAGATTTTTAGTCTCTCATGTCATTTGAGACAAACTTTTTTTTGTTGCCTAAACTTATAACAGATCTATTCAAATAATTTGATGTACAATATTGAGGTGATTGTGGAACACGGACCCGTGAAATGGCTGCCATTTTCCAATTTGTCCGAGTGTGTGGTTTTTGTTTTTTTACAAGAGCAAATGGATTGCAAAATATATAATGGCAGCTATAACCATTTGCATCATATATGCAATGTGAAAATATCCATATCTGTAATAGCTGCCACATGTTACCTTTAATCTATATTGAATTGGAAGCTATAGAGATTGGACCGATGGCAATCAACATCATCTGGATATCATTTGATACAAATAAACATATTCATTTATGATTATTATATCATATTTACAAATTAAATAAACAATGTGTGACATCGTCATGCAATCTATGACAGGAGGGCCCATTGCATGCAGCATATTTATATAATATTGAATGGCTTTGGGGTGATTCAAAGACGAGTGTAATATTTGTATAGCTAGTGCAATATTCAATATTATTATTATTATATGACAGAATGTTTTGATAACAGTTAGCCGGAACTGACCTTAATCTCAGCGAGATAGACACGCCGATCTCAAAAATGTACCCATTACATGTGCATCATCTGCGCATATAAACTCAAGCGCACATCTTCTGCGCCGCACAAAAAGATTGGACAGCAATTATTTTTAGAATATTGGTCGCATCCAGGTTCTTTGGTTGAACGTACAATATTCAATACACAATTTTATTGTACGATACATGTTATTGCATTTCAAAATTCTTGTTTAACCCAACTAACCAACTAACAGAAATACATCAAGCTCTCATCAAGAGGCTAAGTTCAATGACATGCATAATAAAGTGTACTTCGAACTTTGACCTTCTCATTTCTAAAAATGAGTTTACATCACCAGAATATATAAGGATGAGTTGATAATACATGAGTATAGATACAGGTCAGTGAACTGTGTATTTGAGGATGGGGTTGTCATGACAGATGCCACGCTATTCTTAGTCCCACCTGTCTCTCATTGCATAGTCCGGGGGAGGGGGTGCTCATTGATGTTGAGGTGTGATGGGAGGCAACATTTCCATAA
Source organism: Ophiura sarsii (assembly GCA_035610835.1). Classification (NCBI taxonomy): domain Eukaryota; kingdom Metazoa; phylum Echinodermata; class Ophiuroidea; order Amphilepidida; family Ophiuridae; genus Ophiura; species Ophiura sarsii. The sequence continues at coordinate 67,853,529 of CM069455.1, forward strand.
TTTCAAAAACACAAACTGTGTCTTATTCATGCCAACTGTGTGGTACAATTTGTGAAAATCGCAAAACCTTTCAGTGACGTTTTGGTAAGGCCAATGAAACTCGATTCTGAGTTTCCCCTCACATTTTAACTATTTAATTATTCATTATTCATTATTTGATTACAATTCATTATTGTACATTATTTTACATGTTGCACAGTGCCATATCATGGGTTCATATAGTTTGACTATCTTTATAGATGTTTTACAACAGATTGAGAAAGAACACAACTTATTTTTATAAAAAAGGGAAATTTTTAATTTCTACATTTGCCAGGATTGATGATCAGGAACTAATGAAGGAATCCTTACATTTTCATTAATTGCCTGATGCTCTACCCTATAATCTGCTGAAATCGTTAGGAGGATGTGCCAGGTATTTTGACTATTGAACATTTTGATAAAGTCAATGCCTAAAAAGTAAAATGAAAATAATGACACTTTTGTCCATTTCTAAAACGTAACGAGGGCGGGTGACGGGAAACTCATCATTGAGTTATAAGGGCCTAACCTATTAATTGAGCATATTAGCCTTTTACAAATGTGTGTCAAAATATATGATCTTGTCAGAATGTGTGTCAGCATATGTATATCACTTGACAGTAAAATTGTTATACCAATGGGGCAACTTGTGATTATCCACTGGCATATCCTTCTCAAAATCCAACTTGGGTATCTCCCCTTCCCCCGGATTTTGAGGTAGGGTCATATTGTGTATTAATATTATATACAGCAGCAGCAGGATGAATCGTAAGGCAGATGCCAAACTATCTCTACTGAGTGTGGTCGGTAGTGATAGCTGGCATACAGCCACACCAAATATAGGCAACTAGTTAGCAGACGACAACACTGCTCTCCAGTATTTATGGATGTACCGACTGCAAAACATGGGCTATTCCAGTTGAAACCCATACACCCCCCTATGGAAACATGAACTTAATCTGCCACACAGGGAGTGTAGATTTCAAATTGAGTCACCCATGTATATAACCCCATTTAGAATTCACACTCCCTGTTGGTATTATTAAGGTAATGTCTTCCATAGGGGGAGTATGGATTTAAAATAGAATGGCCCAATCTATTTCTTCGATAGGCCATGTTAAAATAATGACATGTTTCTCAACTCCTCCCACTTCCTTTTCTTAACACTTTCCACATGGCTACTAGTTTTACCAAATACAAAACAGATTTTTTAAGAAACCTACCCAACTTTCAAAGTTTTATCTCCAGAATTACTGAAACAATACTAGGCATGTTTGTACTTATTTTAATGCAATTCTCATGGTGATTCCAAATATGATGATGAAATTCAATAATTTAAACATGTTTGAAACATTTTGTGAAATTTTGGAACTGTTGTCAGACGACTGCTACGTGGAAAGTGATTCCGTCACACGCCTAATGAAATATGACATAGTTTTTCACATGCAACAACATACCAGGTTGTCAAACGTAACTTTGCATAATAATTGTATTCTTCTCATTTCAACTTCAACTTTAGCTGAAAATATTAAGGTTTATGAAAGGCCTACTTTCCTAAACCCAATTATTTACGGGGGCAGATAACTGAAAATATTCATCATCAATGACTACATGGCTCAATCAGGCCAGACTGCTATGCAGGCGACCCAGGTTCGATTCCCAGTGCCAAACCAGCAGGCCTTTCTTCCTAATTCACCTGTTATTCGCTCCTGATAGTTTTATTCCTAAAACACGCCTTCGGAGTTAGGATTAATGGAGCTATTACTTTTTTCTAAAGCTAACAAATATGTAAAATAAATAGACAAGAATAGGAAACATGTATTTGTTGTTATATTGCCTGCTTGCCTCATATCATAATATAGGCCAAGAAGAAAAAGCAGATCTGTCTCACATACCCCACGCTCGCATAAGTATGTGGAGTCACTTTTGCCGCATAATTGTCTCTGAAAGGGCAACAACAAAAAGGGGGCGGGCCAAAAAGCACAATAAAAAGAATTTCTGCATTAAGCATAGCTGTTTCTGTTTGGTCAAAATGTGATGATTACTTTACCGAAAGCTACAGTGACCCATATATAATTCTGCTATGGCCTGTGACACAGCAGCAGCGGTAACAAGATCAGGCAGCAGGAGTCTCAGTCAGGCACATGGTTTAACATGTTAACAACATCAAACCCAATTCTACACATCACGGTGAGAAACTCAGCTAAATTTAGGTGTAAGTGATATGATAACCAATTTGGCAGCAGAAGGCAAGTGTTGTTCTTGATGCTGGCAACACCTCAATATCAAATCTAATTACAAAGTGTGATAGGAGTATGCGTGCACTTCAATGATTTTTAAACAATGGTCCCAAAAACAAGTTCTGCATGAATCAGATTAACTCTAATTAAGCATTTCAAATAATGTTCTCCAAATTGATAGGTTTTATTCGTAAGTTCACATTTATCTACTTTGAAAATATGTAAGGCTTTGGAACTGAAGCAGTTGAAAATGATAAAGGTGTGTCTTTTCAAATTAGCAGAGAATGCTTTTAGTTTCCACCGGCAATTGTCTGCAGATGACAGTTCCAAATGTCACAAAATGTTTTTAAAATGTCAACATTATTGAATTTCATCACCATGATAAATGCATTAAAATAAGTACAAACATGCCTAGTATTGGTTCAGTAATCCTTGAGATAGACTTTGAAATTTGGGAAAGGTTTCTGAAAAATCTGTGTTGTAATGGTAAAACTAATAGCCGTATGGAAAATGTTTAAAAAGACACCCTCTTCCAAGAGTCATATCTGTGAAAAGGTGGTGTTTTTTTTACCAAACCTATTATAATTTGTAATTGTTCACAACTTATATTATGCTTTATTTGAGAACAATGCATGGTAACAGCTTACCATGTGATAGACCACATATTTATCTATTAAGGCCAATGGAATTGGAATATAAGGATTTAATTTGACTTATGTTGTAAACTTGTAATATTTATTAGTCCTGTATCGTATAGCGGAGCCTAGATGAGTCACTCGGCAAAACTAACAAGCTGACACAAAAATACCCCTCCCCAATTTTTTTTTAAAATACAGAAGAAAAAACCCACTAATGATCAAACAACGTACAAACAAACAGATAAATAAACACACCCCGACCGACACATAAACACACAAGTAACATGGATTAGGGATTCACAAGGCAGATGCTCTTGGCTAACTCTCGGTTAGTGCTAGTTTTTTTTAGTGTTAAAATTCCAGCTTTAGAATCAAGGTTAGTCAACCATGACACGATTCACACTGCCTTTAACCGCGAGTTTAATCTTGAGATTAGCGAATTTGATGCAGGTCTTTAGCTTAGCGCCCATCTCTGAACGCTCCTTTTGACTCAGTTCTGATATCACATTCATGACAGTTCATGACTTGTCAGTTGGTCGTTATGCTGCTGATGACAGTATTGATATCACATTCATGACAGTTCATGACTTGTCAGTGGGTCGTTATGCTGCTGATGACAGTGTTGTAGCATCATCTTATCTTGAGATCATAAGATCAACTGCTAATCATATTACAGTGTAACAAAACAGATAGCTAAAGATGATGTATCGTTCTAATAACAATGAAATATACACACACACAATATCCAATCAATCAAACAAACAAAAAAATACACAAAACATACCTTCTTTACAGCAGCAAAGTTCAATGTGCTAAATAAAATAACGGTCTAATTCATTATATCCCGAATGTATTTCACCACACAACATCCTTTGTCGTACACATTCCAAATAGTATCAAAACAATGTACACATACAATGACAATCATGAGATCATGAGATCATATATAGCATGTCTCAATAAAATTGGATCCACAAATACAAGCGATTGATCTATAAAGCCATTACGTTCAGGAGGAGCAATATAGAACCAAGAAGAGGGGCAATACAACCTCACTCATTTTTCATGACCATATTTTATCTCGACAAAAATCCACAGATGATGAATTAACTGGCAACTCAAGGCTTTACAAAAACCGTTGTGAGCCGTCAAGATCGTCACTAAAAAACCAGCTTTGATCCGGCACCATCTTCTCCAAAAACAAAAGCAATATCAACTTGATCAGATAACGAACCAATAAAATTGAATTCAATTTATTCAGCAAAAATGAATACAAATTACTTCCTATATAATTCTCAGTATATCCTCAAATATCTAACCCACCCAAAGCAAAACAAATTCAGAAATCCATTAATTTAATTCACAAAATGTTTCTAACATGTTATAATATTGAATCTCACCATCATATTTGGAATCACTATGAAAATTGCATAAAAAAAGTACAAACATGCCTAGTATTGGTTCAGTAATTCTTGAGATAAGACTTTGAAAGTTGGGAAAGGTTTCTGACAAAGATCAATTTTTATCAAGACACCTTGTACATGAGGTCTACACTGACAACCAGCAGAGGTGTATAGGATCTACGTAGTATTTCCTATTATAAACAATGACATACCTTAGTGGGTTACCACGCATGACCTATATAGTCATCACAATTTCAAGAAATAGGTTAAAGGCATATTATGTGATCTTTTCCAGGAGATGCCCTCAATCCTCAAAAAAATGTTGCAAGCTGATTTTCTTGCAGATTTATATTTCTGATTATAAATCATAAATATATTCCTAATTACAGAGCAATACGATTCCTAATTACCTCAAAATCATGGTTTTAGAGCCAATTTAGAGTAAAAATATAAACTGTTATTTCTTCGTAATCATACTGATTTGGACCGTCAAATTTCAGTATGTTAATCAGAAAAATATGATCTTTCATATGATATGAAAATCTCCATATGTTTGAGAAAAATCTGTGTTATGAAAATGTGATCGGGTCATCTACCTTTAAGCAGGCCTATTGACATTGAGAACACTACACTTCACTATACTGGAAGCGCCCTTTTGCATCAAAAGAGTGGAATAAGCTACCTATCTGTATTAGACAATCATCATCTACAAGTGTGTTCAAAAAAGCTCTTTAAAACTTGTTTGTTCCATTAACAGTTTTTCTGTATATATTTTGTTTCTGATCAATTTTGTATGTACTAATAACATATTGTACTATGCTCAAGTTACACTCACATTTTGTAGTTTAAGTTGTAATTTTAAGGTTTTTATCTTGTAAGCGCTCTGAGCCTTTTAGAAATGGCGCAATTAATGCTTTCTGTATTGTATTGTATTGTGTATATAAATTAATTGATAAATGGACAAAATTAGAAAAGTTTTGTGAAGAGTAATAATTGTATAAGTTTATATTCAATGATGTGCTTTATTCATGTTACCCAGGTGGTGTACTGTATGTTTTATGTATTATTGTAACTTTATTGTGATTTGTATATATGTTTTGAGCAAAATAAAAAATATATACGGTGTGCCATATATTCGTGCACCCCCCAAAAAAGAAAGTCACATATAATGATTTAAAATTAAAGTTACATTTTTTTCAGAGTATTGGTTTATTCCTTGAGGTCTTTAGAGTTAGTAGAGTCTTTTTAAAGACTCTACTAAAACAAAGACTTGTTAAAACAACCTTATCCTGCTTATTTATTTAAAGATATTGTCCCCATGGTGCTCGATCACCTCCGACACTCGTTCTGTCCAATTCTTGTCCACCAATGAAGCAAGAAGATCCTTGTTCTGGTCTAGTTCCTGCCAAACACGTTTGACTCTAGCTATCAGCTGGGGTAGTGTAGTGCAGTAGGGTGTTGCAAAGACTTTCTCTTTCAAAATTGCCCACAATTTCTCCACTGGATCCATGTCTGGAGAGTTACCAGGCCACTGTTCTTTGGTCTTTGTACGCGCCATTTTTTTCACTGCCTGAGGTGCATGGTTTTGTGTATAGGTGATATTGGGTATCCCCAGGCTATGCTGCTAGCGGTGACATGATAGCGCCGTCTATTGATTATTCCCGTGAAGTAATAGCAATACGCAACAGCCAGGCGGAGTATTCAAGAGATGGCGCTATGCTAGAATTTTTTACACTCGGATGCGTTCGGCCGAAAAGGGTGCACGAATATATGGCACACCGTATAATAGATTTTTGTGTGTGTCAGTGGCGTAGCTAGGATTTTTTTCAGGAGGGGCAAGATTTCTGAAATTTTCGTAAAAGGTTGTCCCAATTTTTTTTGCAGTCACCAACTCGTGAATTTCATGTAAATGGTGGGGGGGGGGGGGTAGAGGTCAAAATTGTTTCGAGGGGTAGGGGTGGAGTTCTTAGCTGGAAGGGGGTACTCACATAAAGGTATACAGGTATGTGCTGGCCAAATGGTCACTTTTTTTGCAAACATTCTCTATACACAGGTATGATTTGTGCTGCAAAACCCTAAATATCGGTCACAATCACGAAAATATCCCAGTCAAATCAGACTTTGTTTTAGGTGTGCGACTTTTTGGTGTGCTGTTTGTTGTCTGCTTTAGATATAGACTTAATTGAAGTTTACACGGAATTGTTGGGAAAATTCCCAAAAATGATGCAAGTCTACATAAATTCCTTGCATTTCGTTGATGTGACCATATTTTTTGTGTGTGAGCATAAATTGGCGCTGTTGCATGAAAACGCAATCTGATATCTACCTATACACAGTATAGGACTTTCCTATCCCAACATTAATAGAATCCCTGGTTATTGTGCTGGGTAAGGATTTCAAACCTCCAGCAGCAAAAAAAAAAAAAAGGTTCTTAGGAGTTCTTAGAGGAAAGCTTGTGGGGTGAAGCGCCAATAAGGAGAGTTTGTGGGCAAAGAAGATTTTAAAGAGAGGACCACAATGCATTGCATTTTTGCAAAAACGCCGTAATTCTGGTCCCTGATTCATCTCGGTTCCGATAGATATATGCACAAAATCAGAGCTTCATCGATATCTTGTGGTACAAGGGTCACTGATATATCAATTGTATTGATACGAGTATTGATAAGGAGAAATCCAAATGCATCGTGAGGAAAAAATCTTGGGTTGGCACAATGCATTGTGGGTGTGATGTTAAAATCTTCTGTGGTTTGTGGGTAAATGTTAAAAGCATTCCATGGCGAAGTGGCTAGACAAGTCATGTTGATACCCTATGGTTATAAAAAAGAAATCTATATTGTTTCCTTAACACATTCCATGTTGGAGATCTACTAAGGAATGTATGGGGTATAACATGTTTACTGGACTAGTCATATAGCCTAGTATGTTGTTACTCTATAAACTGAAAATGAAATCTATCTTGTTTCCTTAAAGAAATACCTACTTGGAGCTGTTTGGTAATGTACTAAGTATAACATGCATATTTGTTGGACAAATCATAGACATTACACCATCTTCGGACTTATCATAACCTCTACATTTTGTTACTCTATGAACTGAAAATGAAAGTTATTCATCCACCATTCACTCAGTGCAGAAGGGGACATAATATCCATGATTTATCAACCCATGAAACTGTTTAAATCAAGTTATATGTGGATTTATTTTTCATGTGGCTAGCACACTTTTTGTTTATTGTTAACCTATGAGATTCTATCGCAAAATATCCCATTAATTGATGTATTATGATCTTTGCTCTCTTCAGTAGATAGCATTTACATGTAATTTGTTTGCCTATGAGATTCTATCACAAAATATCCCATTAATTGACGTAGCGTTCTTTTTGCTATCTTCAGTAGATAGCATTTACATCTTATTTTATTACCTATGAGATAACATCAAACATATTCATAATATTGTTTGCTATCTTAACACTTTCCACGCGGCAGGCACCTGCAGACGACATTCCAAAACTTCACACAATGTTTCAAAAATATCAAAATTATTGAATATCATTACCATATTTAGTCTCACCATGAGAAATGCATTGAAATAAGTACAACTATGCCTAGTATTGGTTCTGTAATCCCTGAGATAGACCTTGAAAGCTGGGAAAGGTTTCTGAAAAATCTTTTTTGTATTGGTAAAACCAATAGCAGCGTAGAAAGTGTTAAAAGCATGAATAGAGGGCGCCCCCTGGAAAAGATCACATGATATGCCTTTAAGCAAAAATGTGAGCTTGGTCCTACCACTCGTGTAGCTAGATGGAATAGGTGGCACACTCCCATCCCTTACCCTGGTTGCCACTTGTATGGGTTCAAAAATGACACATGAAAAATGGAGAGAAAAAATTAATATATATTTTCATTATTTTTTCTATTATCATTGTTTTCTTCGAAGTTATAAGATTTTGCCAAAATCCTGAGATTCATATCAGGAAAAACAACATTTATTGTAAAAGTGATTCTAATGTTTTGCATTAAAAGAATTTATTTAATATTGCTATGCAAAAAGCAAAATAATTAATGTGCAACACAATCATTTTCAATCTCATATCCTTACAAATCATTTCAATATCATTCAGGGGGGGGGGGGGGGGGGGGGATTCAGAAATGAGCATTTTTAAGTATAATTTTCTTTATCAAGAATTTTTCTGTATTTTGGCAACATTTGTTGTGTTACCTACCCTCAAGTGCCAAAAATCTGAAGTTGGGTCCGTGGTCGATTTTCCTTTCTTTTTTGCTGACAAATATTACTGACAGACCGTGGTTCATGACACAACAAAATTGGTAAATGTCAATATGACTAATATTTCCAGTGTGATAATTATTTTTTAAAAGCAATCTATTCAAGCAAACGTATTCATTTCAAGCAGAAATTAGTAATGTTTTGACAAATTGGGTAACATTTAAATCTTAAAAAACACACAAAAAACCCAGATTGCGACCCTGATTTTTTAAGATTTCAGGGTCGGTCGCTGGGGGCAACACAACAATTATTTTTTTGTTGGCCTTATGTTTTAGTATGTGAAGCCATATTTGATTGTGTGACATTTTTTCTCTAATTTCATGTTTATGTGCCTGAAATCAGCTATATACACTATGTACACTCTGTCTCAAAATAAAGATTTGATCTTAGCTTCTTCTGAAGAAAAAAAAATAGATAAAAATAGAATGATTGATGAATACCAATCACTCACTGTGCCTTACGCTGTGTTTCCAATTGAGCTTTGCCATTTCATTATATCTCTACAAATCGCATTATTAACTCTGAGCTAGAGATGCATGCCATTCACTGACAGGCTACATAACTGGACAGGATCGGCCGCAGAAAGTCTATCCAGATCCCAAGCCCATTGAGTCGAGATTATATTTGGGGAGGGGCAGTGGATTTACAGACATTTGACCAGATTTATTTGTTATTTACATTTATTTTACCATACTTTATTAATCTGAGAAGAATGAAGCCTATCTAGAGTTTAATCGTACAGGAAAAAGTTTTGTAGCATAACATGGAGCGTGTTGGAATTTATGACTGTCTACGCTATTTCACCTATTCCTTCAAATCAACCTCACTACTCATAGAGCATTCCATACACTGACATAGGCTACATAACTTTATCGGCTGGAGAAGATTTAGGTCGAGTCGGGCACCCCATAGCAAGGATTTTTTCTTGCAAATTTTGTTGAAAGTGGACCTTTTCCCCCAAATAAGGACCTTTTTACCACAGGGTGGGGCGGGGGAAAATTTGGCAAAAGTGGACCTTTTTTGAACAAAAATGTGTTAAAAAAACGTTTTTTCGCATGCCCCGCTCGCAAACAGCATTTTGGACAATTTTTGGGAATTTTCCACCCTGGTAACGGGTCTGGAGTCTGATGATTCTGAATTTTTAAAGCCCGGGGATTTTCCATACTCGAGTTAGATTTTGCTAGACAATTTTCTGTAGACCCATGGATATAACAATTTTCTGTAGACCCATAGATAACAATTTTCCTAGTAAATTGACTCAATCAATATCATGCAGCCAATATTTTGCCACATGTAACACAGATCGACAGAGATTTTGTAAAATGTTCCAACAAATTTGAATGTTTTATTTTATCAATATTTGCACACAAAAGGTGGCACCCATATGAAAGTGGCATATTTTTTTAAAATGTGCATCATTTTGAAGAAAAAAAACCCCACAAAGCATTAATGTACAGAATTTGATCATGAAAAAGGTCATTGATTTACTGTAAATAAGGAAGGGAAAAAAGAAGGGCTCATTGATTTACCATTATACCAGACAGCCAAATAACCCCCCCCCCCCCCCCCCCCCCCCGTGTAACTGTGGAGAGCTCTTGTTTTTTACAATGAAAAGTTCATACAATACAAACATACAAACTTGAAATTAATTAGTGACAGATGTTTCAATCATAATAATACTAATCATAACATATTGTTTTGAAAGGTTAATACTCGCTGCTGTTCTGTTTTTACAGGCCCTTCAGCATGTATAAAGTAAAACTGCCGCCAATGGTTATGTACAGGAAGTGTTGCTTTATACATGTTCAAGGGCAAGAGCAATTACAAGGTATTGATAGATGTCTTTTTGACCCTTGAACATGTTTAGAGCAGACTGTCCAAAGGCAATACATAGGAAGTATTTCTGTATACATGCTAAAGGGCCACAAGGAGGTTTTGACAGAACAGTGATGATACACCCTTATTATAACAATCACGTTATTCAAATTTTAATATCATGAATTGCATTTTCAAAATATATCAAAGGCAAAATACACAATTATCAGATTTAAACATGGTGGTAGGAGTGAGGCATGTTGAATGGTGATAAGTGGGTTGGTTGGTATGGAGAGTGGGGTACATATTTAGGGTGGGGTCACATGGTTGGATTGTGAAATGTGTGGTGGGGGTTCATGGAGGGTGGGTGATGGAGGTATGGAGGGTGGGTAAATGTGGGTGGGGTGTGGGTGGGGTGGTAAAGGTGGGGTGGGGTGTGGGTGAGGCGGTAAATGTACGGTTAGATGATGAATGGTGAAAAGTAGGATGGTGAAGGTATCTGGGATTGTGGGGAATGTGGTGGGGGTGGCATAGTGGGGTAGTGAAATAAATGTGCGGTGGGCATGATGAGGTGGTTGGGTAGGGGTGGGTCGTAGTGTGATGGTTTAGGTCTGTGTGGGGTAGTGGAGGGGAGGCCAAATATCATGTTGACGCAAGGGTCATGACCTCCTTTTTAAAATATTTATTTGATTTTAATTATTGGTTAAACACCTCAAAAATAAACAACATAAACTACATTTTAATAAAAAACACACTTTGAATCGGTAGTCAATGCTCTGCATGTACTGCTTCATCAGCTGTTCTCAAGAGTGTGATGTGTTTACGTACACACAGACACGTGTGTACACGCTTATAACCCCAATGTCCAAGGGACATATAATGAATTGCATTACAGTTAATCGTTTCACACAATCAAACAATTAATCAGTTCACTCTGTCACCACTTCATATACTATTACACATCAATGTTACAATCCGCCACGATTCTAATCAAAATGAAAACAACACCTGAACAAGCTGGCCCTACCCCTTACCACTGACTAATTAAAAATAGATTAAATATCAAAATACCTGGTGTGTATAATCACAGACGGTGGTTACTGGGTGTTCCTGGCGATGTACGAACACTAACTTTAACACGAAGAAGGAATCAAGCGAGAGTTAAGCAGCGACCCGGGGCGGAATCAAGCGACACTACTCCACTGTGTTACACCAGCTGCATGGGTTTACTATTGCACTGTCCCGGTTGTATACCAAACACACCAACACTAGCTGGATGACTACACAGTACACAGACCAGTCAGTAAACCAAAAGTAGGCTTTAAAACAATTCCACGTGAAGGGGGAGGAAGACGACGAAAAAAGATCGCTCGTGTTAGTCAAGCTTACGTACGTGCGTGCGTACCTTGCAGGTCCAACCCTGTCCCGTTGCTATGCAAGATTGGGTAGGGTGAACTATTCCATCAAGTGAATTGAACAGAAATTGGGGTTTTCTTTAATAGCTGCCATGTGGTCTATTCACTCAACTCAAGTTCAAACGTGACAAAAATATCCGTGCTACCCCTCAAATATCACACTAAACATTCAATATCTTTCCACAGCATGTTTGAAATTCACAGAGGCTAAATCGAAACATTTCACAGTCCACAGGATGAAAATCTGGTTAAAAACAGGTTCCAAATCACTGAAAGCAGCTATTATCTGTATAGCCCATTTTACCTCAACACTGCATATGGCAAGGACTTTTCTTCACACCACCATACAGGGACACAGCCCAGAAGATCTTGGTGCTATGTGCAAAACTTTGGGTTTTGGTGTCGTGTGTCGTGTGCAAAACTTTTGGTACCGTGTTCACATGTTCAACTTTGTTACAGCAAGTTATAGATAGAGTAACGTGATAGATGAGAAGATTCAATGAGATGACTAAGTTTATAAATTTGTGTTAAAGGTTACACATATGGTTTATTTTCTATAGCTGGTCCAAGGCATTTGTTTATTTGTTTGGGGTTTGTTTTTTGTATGTCTGTTTTTATCTTGCTGTTTGTTTGGGGGTTTTTTTTGGGGGGGGGGGGAGTAAGTTTGTGTCGTTAATTTTTTTTCTTTCTTTTTTTCTCTTTCTTTCCCTTTTTATTGAGATTAGCAAAAAAAATAGCCACAAATCATAATTCAATGAATACAAAATGACCCTTGACATAGAATAAATTTTAATTTCAGTATGGGGGTGTACCACCAACAATGTGTGATATCCATGATGCTACATAATCCATGATGATACAAAATATCCCCCCTCCCCCAGGCTAGCAGTAGAACTCTATACCTACAATTAGCCATTGATATCATCGAAGGAGAAAAGTTGAGACAGATGTATACACAGGATGATGACCCATGGATGTGTGGACAAAACAATTATACAGGGTGAGTCAAAAAGACTGCAATAGTGGAAAGAAGCCATTTTGTTTTCAAAACCAAAATGAATTTTAAAACTTTTTAAACGTTGCAAGAATGCTGTATTTAATCCTAACTTTGTGTGAAAAGATGAAGTCGATCGCATTTTTCGTTTGTATTTGGTGACCCTCTTTGCTGCACAACCAAATTTACCTGTTTGTCCACGAGCACAGTGATTTTCATTTGAAATGGCACACATTGCATTTTCATATTTGAATATCCCGCCCACAAAAAATTGGAAAATTTCAGTTTTTTATTAAAATTTAGAACATTATACGCTTTCATTGCATGGGTACGATTATAATTGATTATGCTAACTCACATGTAAACAAGAAAGGATGCATCAAATTCCAATAACATCACAAATGAACTCAAGTTTCCAAATTTGATTGAGAGACACGTTTTGCGATCTGATGCATATTTTGGGTATCTCGTGGACAAACATGTAAAATGGGTGCACTGGTCGAAAGATTCACTAAAGACAAACGGAAAATGCGATCGACTTCATTTTTTCACACAAAGTTAGGATTAAATACATCATTCTTGCAACGTTCAAAAAGTTTTAAAATTCATTTTGGTTTTGAAAACAAAATGGCTTCTTTCCACTATTGCAGTCTTTTTGACTCACCCTGTATACTGCACTAGGCTAGCCCTAAAGTTACTTGCTTCATTCAAAAAGCTTGTAGTTTTCTCATCATTTCCAAAAGTTTGTATTTATATTATCAAATGGTGCACATAGGTGGGAAATATGCTTCCCCCTCCCCTTATAACAAACCTCAGGTACGCCACTGAAAGTTTATACATTAATATAAAAATTTAGTCTAAACTTGTAATTCAACATTTGTAATTTTATTATAAACAATTTTAGTTTCATTAAAAACATCCTGTGTAGTTTTGTTCAAAACTTTTGTAGTTTTGTTGAAATAGTTTGCAATGGTTTGATTCAAAAAACATGTGACACGTTAAATGTCATTTGCAAGCGGGAAATCTCTACCAGCAAACAATATCATCACGAAACTAGAAAGGGTTGAGACAGATTTAGCAGGAGGATGATCTGCAGACGTGCCTGGCACAGTAGTCCTTATTATAACCTAATTATCTGCTAATTACAAGGCTAGTCATATCATTTACAGTAGGTATCATTGAACAAGGTTATGAAGAGTTCATTGATGTCAACGCATTAGGCCTTAAAATAATATTTGATTGGCATTACCGGACTGACCATTCATAAACATCTGACCCTACACTTTTTTGAGATTTTTTTTTGACCCATCACATCAAAACGGACCAGTTTTCGGCAAACCTCATTTGCAGAAAAGAACACAAGAAGATGACAAAAAATAGGGAAAATAATAGCATTTCTCAAGCTGCATAAAATCTGTGTTTTAAGTTTAAATTCAATAAGTTAGGTGTCATTTTAAAGCTAAAATTGGGTTTGTCATATAACATTTAAATATCAATTTTACTTTTTGGCGACAACTGGTCTGTTGTGTCAAAAACAACAAATAAATTGTACTGTGGAGCTCCTACAAAAGAGGTATTTCATTCAACAAGGTTGTGTAGAGTTTACTTATGTCAACGCCTTTAGATCTAAAAAGAAGTTTGATTGGAGTTACAGTGCTCCTAAAAAAGAGGGATTTCCTATGAAATTGAAATAACGTAAAATGACAATCTGCAGCAGTGGCCCATGACAAGTGTGACAGCACCTCATCAAGGTGGCTATGTAATGCCTTATCAGGGTGGCTATGTAAAAATATATCTCTACAGTAACACTGTCTTATTAAAGACATACTTTAAAACGGATTCATAAGCGTTAAAACAAATCCCTACTGACCACTCCCTTTTTATGTCACCCCACATCAAACAAGTTGTTATGCCTTAGATCTGTCCATCTTTAGTCTGCTCATAGCGTGGCAGTTATCAGCACCATACATAAAATTGCAAATATCATTTCTAGGGTGTCAAACTTCTTAAAATTCTTCACTTAAATGGTGCAGGACCATAACATCGTGCCAGAATCTCATACACGCCGACCATCCCTTCTTTTTCAATTAATTCAAAATTGAAAAGGAAAAAGTGGTAATATATAAAAACTAAATAAAAACGTTATAAACACTATTTTAAAAGATTGCAAATGTTTGAAAAGGGAAAACTTATATTTTTTCTCTTTTTAATAAAAATAATTTCAAAATTGTTTATCAATTTTGTTTGACGTTTTTAGTGCATTGAAAAGAGACAAACAGACACAAAAACAGACAAAAATCTATGAAAAAATAAAAAAGTCTGGTGAGCTATTGGTTTTACCATATAAAACATGTTTTTCAGAAACCTTCCCAACTTTCAAAGTCTATCTCACGAATTACTGAACCAATACTAGGCATGTTTGTACTTATTTAAACGCAATTCTCAGGGTGATTCAAAATATGGTGATGAAATTCAATACTTTTGATATTTTTGAAACATTTTGTGAAATGGAACTGTCGTCTGCAGACTACTGCGGCATGGTAAGTGCTAAAGGTTTAACATGCAATATTTTTCATGGAACACTTAACTATCTTGGATTTCGTCCTCTAAATGCAATTTTGTTGTCAAATAACATTTATAAATATGAAACTAAAATATCCTCTAAGTAACAGAGCAATCTGTTTCCTAATTACTTCAAAATCAAATTTGGGAAATAAGTTGTTGGATAACTTGGACAGTGAGTGATTTCCTTGTTTGTAAATAGAATTGCATGATTTGACATTGCAATTGCATTAACGCTGCTTACAGTGTTTCCAGCTACAATCACAACTGTACACAAGTGAATAAAATATAGAAGGGAATACTTTATGATGAAAATAAAAAAGAAATATATTAACAACAAATTTTGAAAATTGGTAGAAAGTAGATATCTTTTATAATTAAGGAAGGGTCTTTGACGGTTTTAGTTGATGAAAATATGGTCAAGATAGATATATGTGTCAAGGAAAACCTTTCCAGATATGTCAAACTTCATTATAAAGGAGAAAAAATACGGGTACAATTTGAATATATAGCTTTAACGGCATACCTTTACGTTGTTGGCAAATGTAATGCCAATGATGCACTTCTAAAGAATGTGTAATGTTTCCAAACATCGTTATTAAATCCCATTGAAATCAATGGTAACATAACAAATTGGGCCACATTTCACCATGACTTGGGCTACTTTTCATATACCTTGCCATTTTTATGGCAACACTAGGATCATGACACAACATAGCATTTTACATAAAGTACACAGGCTTCTCGTTTACTGGTAATGCAATTACAAGAAACCAGCGTGACGCCTGTCTTTCATTATCTTGTTACCGAGTTATTTCAGGCTATGTACGGCGGCGGCGGTTAATAAGACCGTTATATAAAACCGGTTCATTTTCCAGAGACGAGCTTGCATAGGTATTCGTAACCTGATTTTGTTCTTAGGTTGGCATTGAGAGATTGCCGAGAAAAATGAAATTTGGAAAAGGGGAATTGTTTGAGTAGATAAGGTACCTAGGAACCCTGAAGTGCAAGGATTTATGGAAAAACGGCTGACTAATGGCGCTAGATTGAAATTTGGTTGAAGCAAGTTATGTGGTGAGTGATGCTGATAATTTCGATGTGATCTACATCGAAATTACCAAATCGTGAAATGTTACATGGTAGACGGCGAATTAAGGTATACGGTTTCAGATGGTTGTTAGTATATGCCTAAGTACTACATAGGTGCAAAAAAAACTGATTTCCAGACAAATTGAGGGCGCACTCCCATACATCTCTTAATGCCCCTTTAAGTGGGGCTGGCAATGACTGCTTGATACCATCACTCTCCCAATGTTTTCATGTACCCATGCTTGTGTAATACACTAAGGCGACAAAAAACACCCTGCTCCACGGGCAAACGGCGTGTGGGAAAATAATAATTAAAAAACAAAATTTGACATGCCTGCGCCTGAGTCGAAATGGAAGGAAAAAAATTCCTATGACACATTTAAGGTTGCTAAACATGATTATTACTATTTCATTTCCAATCTTTATATTTTCATGGTCTAAATGTCATGTTTCACATAGGACACGTTTTTTACACGCCTGTATATAAGACTTCATTGATGATCAATTCTCCCATAGGCCGAGCACTTAGGGACTTTGGCCTTGGAGATCAATTCTCCCATAGGCCGAACACTTAGGGACTTTGGCCTTGGTCACTGTGCAATCTGAGGGTATCTGGCACTTTATGTTAAATTTTGTTATCAATTGGGCACACGGTGTGGTTGCATTCCATTTGAACCTTTTCATGCAATGTTTTATTTAACACATGGCCAGGCGCCTGGTGCATCTCATTGTGATGGTGAAGCCTTCGCAATGTATGATGATATCACAAACGCAGCCTTCACATTGTATGATGATATCGCAAACGCAGCCTTCACATTGTATGATGATATCACAAACGCAGCCTTCACATTGTATGATGATATCACAAACGCAGCCTTCACATTGTATGATGATATCACAAACGCAGTTCACAATGTATGATGATATCGCAAACGCAGTTCACATTGTATGATTATATCGCAAACGCAGTTCACATTGTATGATGATATCACAAACGCAGTTCGCATTGTATGATTATATCGCAAACGCAGTTCACATTGTATGATGATATCACAAACGCAGTTCGCATTGTATGATTATATCGCAAACGCAGTTCGCATTGTATGATTATACTGCAAACGCAGTTCGCATTGTATGATGATATCGCAAACGCAGTTCACATTGTATGATGATATCGCAAACGCAGTTCGCATTGTATGATTATATCGCAAACGCAGTTCGCATTGTATGATTATACTGCAAACGCAGTTCGCATTGTATGATGATATCGCAAACGCAGTTCACATTGTATGATGATATCGCAAACGCAGTTCGCATTGTATGATAATATCACATTGTATGCTGATATCGCAAACGCAGTTCACAATGTATGATGATATCACAAACGCAGTTCGCATTGTATGATAATATCACATTGTATGCTGATATCGCAAACGCAGTTCACAATGTATGATGATATCACAAACGCAGTTCGCATTGTATGATAATATCACATTGTATGCTGATATCGCAAACGCAGTTCACAATGTATGATGATATCACAAACGCAGTTTGCATTGTATGATAATATCACATTGTATGCTGATATCGCAAACGCAGTTCACAATGTATGATGATATCACAAACGCAGTTCGCATTGTATGATAATATCACATTGTATGCTGATATCGCAAATGCAGTTCGCATTGTATGATGATATCACAAACGCAGTTCGCATTGTATGATGATATCGCAAATGCAGTTCGCATTGTATGATGATATCACAAACGCAGTTCGCATTGTATGATGATATCGCAAATGCAGTTCGCATTGTATGATGATATCACATATGCAGTTTGCATTGTATGATGATATCGCAAACACAGTTCGCATTGTATGAATATATCGCAAAGGCAGAGCATAACACACCACATGGCCTACTACATCTGCACGGGTACATTTGTAACACAGATTCATGCGCAAAATAACAATTCATGTCAGATTTTGCATTTGGAGACCAGTATTCTTTCTGCCTCTGAGTCTTTGAATTCTCCATTTTGCATTATTTTACATGCATAGACTTCCTAACAAATTTCTATTTTCACACAGCAATATGATGTGTGAAAAACATTTATGCGGCGCAAAACATATTCCCTTTGACATTAGATTTTGGTTAGTCTTGACCTAAGTCCTACCTTTTCTGACTCTTGCTGGTTATACTGTCCTTTATCTATCGGTTGAGGAGTCCAAACACTGGCAGTTGCCATTTTATAACTAAGCTTACTTATAATAATATATCGCTCAAAGTTACACTAGCCATTTCTTAATTAACTTTACCACACTTCACAGCCCACCCTCCCTTCCTCTTAACATGTCACATTGAAAGGGTCATTTTGGAGGCAAGACTGTAATCTGGGTTATTGTATCAGTTGAAAAATCACATTTTCAGCTTTAAAATGATGCCACGTTGAGGAAAATTGGACTTCCCAATCACAAGATATTATTTCAAGAAGTATAATTTTCCTATTATATTCTCTTTATATTTCACAAACTAGATTGGCTGCTATCTCTAAACTCAATCTGCCGACACTATAACCATTTTGATACGACTGGTCACATATGTGACCCGTCACGTCAAAATGGACATGTTCTAGGCCCGAGTCAAATCTGAGTTATTGGTATGACTTGAAAGAGCACATTTTAAGCTTTTAAATGACACCATGTTGAAGGTAATCAGACTTCGTAATCACAAGGTATAATTTGAAGAAGCATATTTGTATCTATTATTTTCTTTATATTCCACCCAATATATTGGCCTCTATCTCATGACTCTGTATGCCGACACTATAAACATTTTGATATTCTTGTTGGCTGTAGTATTTGTTCATTCACTGACCCCATGGCATTAGAATAGGAATGCGTACTATGACAAAACAGTCTACAAGATGGCGCTGTTCTTGATGACATCCCAGTATGTCTGTCACAAGTCTGCTGCTATGGAATGCCCAACCAATGGTTATACTGCCATCACAGAGCTCAAAGCATTTATACATGGTTGTATGAGGGCAGTATATATTGCACTGCCAACTCTATGAAGCCCACCTTGCCCTTCTATACGCTACTTGCATGGTACAGATGGAACCACTTGAGAGCAAGGCTCTCCCCTCACACGCACTATCACGCCACACTGCGTCGGTGGTTTCACGCAGGTTTTGCATCACGTGATGCAGTTGGGCGCACTGATATGAGGGGAGAGCCTCGCTTTCATTTCGAAATGGTGATTGCGTGCAAGTAGCGTATGGTACTGTCAAAGTGGACATTTTCACGCTACATTTTTTTTGCGCTTTTTGCGCCAAAATCATCAAGATTGAAAATGAAAATGTGCGATTATATTCATTTTGTATGTATGTCTATGTAAGGAAGCTACAAATCACCAAAATAAAAACAAGCAAAATTGTTCAAAATGTGCAAATGGCGTAAAATTACACACGCATAAATGTCCACTACAGTATTTGCTTCATCTTGTGAACTCTCAATACTTGTTTTGCTATAAGTGCTCATAAAGGAATGAAATGTAAGTATCATGTTTTAAGACTTAAGTGTGACTTAAATCTAGCATTTTGCGAGATTCACAATTTGAAATATTAAAGGGAGCGGCAAGAAAGAATTCTGATTCCTCGATGTCACTGAAGCTTTTCAATCCACCTTCACAACTGCCCGAATTGGTAGAATTTATTCAGTATAATGATGAAAATCGGACGCCAATGTGATACCCAAATGTATGTGTCTCTAATATCATTCATACCTCATCACATGCAATACACTTTTCAAGATTGTCACACCCATGAAACCTATGCGATACCCATTAAATATAGGAAAGCAATCAGAAATCCATGTGACACCCATATGAAACCCATCTGATACCCACGTGAGAACCATGTTAAACCCATGTGAAACCCATGTGAAACCCATCTGATACCCATGTGAGAACCATGTTAAACCCATGTGAAACCCATGTGAAACCCATCTGATACCCATGTGAGAACCATGTGACACCCATGTGAAACCCATCTGATACCCATGTGAGAACCATGTGACACCCATCTAAAACCCATCTGATACCCATGTGAGAACCATGTGACACCCATATGTAACCCTGCATTCCTATATCACACATACCTCATCACATCCGATACACCTCGGTAGAATCTGTTCAGCATAGTGACGCTCGCAATATATCTGGCCGTCTTTGTGGAAATAACCAAGGTCTACGAGTAGCTCGTCACACGTATGACACGTGAAACAGAATGGATGCCATACGCAGCCCTCGACGTCATCATCTACTAAGTCGGCAAAGACACCGATTTCACCTTGCTCAATTTCACCGCCACATTTAAAACACTCCTGTAATGATAAAGAACATACGGAAAAGTGTACTTTAGGTCCCAGATTCTTAACTGTACTAGTATCATCCAATACTGGAACACCCAGTATCACTCGATACTGGAACACCCAGTATCAATCGATACTGGAACACCCAGTATCACTCGATACTGGAACACCCAGTATCACTCGATACTGGTACAAAGTCAGTGTTCCATACTGGGACATATAAAATGTTCCAGATTCTGGAGATACTGGAACACAATTATGAACCAGTATTGTTCAACGTTCCAGTATTGATCGATACTGGTATACCAGTACTCAACAATACAATGTTGATGCTCAGAAAAGCCGTTGACCCATAATTAATTCATTTGAATACAAATAAGAGCTCGAACAGGTTTGTCATTAACCCTTTGAACCCTGAGGTTATTGGTGCGAGCTGTCTTCTCACCCTGAATTATTTTCCAGAATAAAGGATAATTCTATGTTTAGTGATTTCCCTTCTTACACCCTCTGATTGATCGTTACATTGTGATATACTGCCCTCTATTATCGTATAATATGATATTCATAATAAAACGTCAGTTTAAATCAGCTTTATTCTGTTTTTTATCGCCTAAACTGCTATTCATAACCGCACTACAATGCATTACTGTCTACCTGAGAATTATCTGCGCATGCGTATTCATCTCATTTTGGGCTATTTTGACCGTTTTCATCAGCAAATGACATCAAAACACGAACATAAACCTGCGGAAACAAGGTATCTAACATCGGGTAAACATCACATGACTTGGAAGTCATATGACCACTCAAAATCATGTGATCAATGTGTCATCTGTTCCAACAGTGCCTTTCGGGTTATAGCGCCCGAGGTTGAAGGCACCGTACGGTGCCTTTCGGGTTCAAAGGGTTAACTACTGTTTGATCAGCACTCAATTGGCGAGAAATATTTGGTTTTTTACTCTGCGGGCGCAGAAGTAATCCAAGCGTACACACATGATTATGGCCATGCGCACACGGTTTTGGTGGCACACACATATTACGCATATAAATTGAACCCAATCTTAGGTTGTGTGCATGCATATTTGATGCTTTCCTGTCAATTTGACACGTTTTTTAACACTTTCCACGCGGCTTTTAGTTTTACCATAATACAAAACAGATTTTTCAGAAACCTTTACCAACTTTCAAAGTCTTATCTCAAGAATTACTGTACCAATACTAGGCATATTTGTACTTATTTTAATGCATTTCTAATGGTGATTTCAAATATGGTGATGCAATTCAATAATGTTGACATTTTTTAACATTTGTGAATTTTTTGGAACTGTCGTCTGCAGACGACTGCCGCGTGAAAAGTGTTAGGAGTGCAGCACCTACCTGATCTTCCTTGAGGTAGTCTTTAACTCTACCCACTCCAAATGAAGTCTCATCTCTAAGCTCCAAGTACTGATAGAAGCTTTCCAATGACGATGCATCAATGAGTCCTTGGCAGTTTTCCTCCGCCAAGTCCTGTCGTGGAATTTGTATAATCAATTGCCTATCCCTATTCTTTTCCCCGGAGGAATGTAGCCGGGGTATAAGGTTGTTGGGAAGTGAATTCATATACTCTTCTACCTGTAGAGAATATAATGATAAGGAGGAATGTAGCCGGGGTATAAGGTTGTTGGGAAGTGAATTCATATACTCTTCTACCTGTAGATATGATAAGGAACATGATTGATTAGGCACAAATCCATACAGCCCTCAACCTCAGCAAATCTCATTAGGAAACTATGCTGACAGTACATGTTTCCTCAGTCCTATCTTCATGGGCGATCACAGTGATGAACAAGGCTCAAGATGACAGTTTTTTTACCGGGAGCTACTTTTTTTCAAAAGTAGCGCCTGGATCATGGGATTTTATTTGAGAACCAGGAGCTACTTTCAGTCTACCGGGAGCTAACTTTTTATTAAATCGTATTATCAAATCGAAATTCGATGTCTTAGGCAAGCTTACCGATCATCAATGGCCGCTGGTTTGGACAAAATATCAGCGCTCGGTTGTTTATTTTTCAGCATTACCGGGCGCTATGGCAGGAGGACCGAGGGGTAAAAATCGCCCAGCCCGCTTATCTTGAGCCTTGGTGATGAATGGGGACGGAATTGTTGATGTTAGGAGCATGACTCCTTGGCAAAGTGGACTAAATTGGGAGCATGACTCCTTGGCAAAGTGGACTAAATTGGGAGCATGACTCCTTGGCAAAGTGGACTAAATTGGGAGCATGACTCCTTGGCAAAGTGGACTAAATTGGGAGCATGACTCCTTGGCAAAGTGGACTAAATTGGGAGCATGACTCCTTGGCAAAGTGGACTAAATCACACACTCTAATACTGGTGGACCCAGGTTCGAGTCCTGCTGCCAGCATGGCCGGTCTACCCTAAATCTGCACATTTTAAACACGTGAACATTTCTGGTTCTATAGTTTTACAGTATACCCTCAACCCAATCATAAATATTATTTAAATTATTGGAAACATCTTTGTAGCATCTTCATTTATTCAACGCGTGTCTGGTGACATTAACCCTAACCTTCCCAGGACCTACAAAACCCGACAGTGCTACAACATTGTACCATGTGGCGGCCACGCCTATCTTGTACCACGCTAAGTGCGGAATTCAACTTGTGAAAAAAACTGAAGTTTTTTGAACCTCACCCGTGTAGCTCAGTCGGTAGAGCATCAGACTTGCACGCACACTGCCCGGGTTAAATCTGCGGCACGTGCGGAAACTGATTTTCCCCTCAATGTTGACCCATTTTTCTCCCCTGATAGTTTAATTCACAAAAACACGCCCGGGGAGTTAGAGTAAGCCACATAATGGGTAAATTAATAGTTTTTGCTGTAAATGGATTAAGCACAATTTTGAACCCAAATCCAACTTTTACCTAAGTTAATAGCTGGTTTATCCTCAACGTATTTCTTTGTTACAATTATTAAGAAGAAAAGACATTATTTTCTTGGACAAAATTGCATCTAACATATTTACTCATTTCTTATGGCCGTATGTGAAAATAAGCTATTTTCACACTAAAGTGTCCAAAAAGCTCAGATTTGTTTAAATGAATGCTAAGGAAGAATTGATAATATGACTATGGACTCAGGAAATCATTGGGATGAGTACCCTGCCTCCTTGGTCTAAGGGTCTGGTCTATTTCAATATCAGTACTAAGGGTCTGGTCTTTTTCAATATCAGTACTCTCTAAATGTAAAAGAGTGACAACTCTCACTCTCTAAAAGAGAGAGAAGAGTGAAAAGTGAAAATAATTTCCAAAAAGAGTGATTCACTCTTTTTAGAGTGATCTTCACTCTTGGATTGATTTTCACTCTTTTGGATTGATTTTCACTCTTTTTGGAGTGATCTTCACTCTTCTCACTCTCTTATAAAGTGCATTTTTCACTCTTTTACATTCAGAGAGTACTTCCATCCTGAACATCTTACCTTACTTGGTGAAAGACCAGCAGGAACCCAAGAGTAGCCCAGACTTAACGCTTTTTCTTTCGTTCTCTCATAATACTTGTAATCTCTAGCGTCTAGACCGAGTCTCTCATAAACACTAACAAGGTTATCATGGATGATATCATGGTCGTCTCGGTGACAATCACAGTTTGTACAGGTGTGCCTGCAAAAAAAACCCAGTAAATATTGTTACTAATGAAAAGCACTGAAGAGGGAGAACGGACTCAGTCTATGTAGTCTGCATGAGTTGTCCATACACACTAAAAAGGTTAACATGTTACCAAAGAAGATTTTAAGGTCAGCCAACTAAAGCTGTTTTCACACGATGCATTTGTCGAGCTCTTAAAGTTTTAGAAATGAGAAAAGGGAACACTGATAACTTATTTATTCATTAATGTAAACTAGAACCTAAAAGCTCCAATGATGATCGCGCTGTGAAGCCATGATTGTGTGCTTATCTCTTTGAGAACCGCGACAAATTGGAGACCAGAATTAGGGCATTTTGTTAAAAACGTAGTGCATAGTGGTGGGGTCTTTCGAATTTTCTTTGACATATAACCATGGTATTCCCTGTGGGAATGACACAATTCGACATAGTGACGTATGGTCGGTGGTATAACATAGTGACGTATGATAAACTTTGTGATGTATAACCTATTATTATGAAATATTGTTTTCTTAATTATTTTTACAAAGTCCCAAAGCCAAAATGGATTTGGTTAATAGGTAATCAACAAATTGATTTGGTGTACAAAAAAATCCTTATAAGTTTTAACAAAGTAACATACACACTATACCTCACTATGTAATACCACCGATAAATTAATACAATATATAAAAAGATAATGATTGTCATTAAGTAAGGGACTCGGCCTATTATTCTGCAATATTGGTAAAGAGAACGAATTAAAGATTGTGTTATTTAGGAAGTTCATAGGACTCGCTTAATCAACGAGTTAGAAATTAGGCATGTATGCATGTATGTAGGTAGATGCATATCCCCTTCTGAAGCTGACAACAAAATCTGACCCTAAGATCCGCAGGCTGGTCATTTTGATGCTTGCTAATTTGATAGCAGCTCTTTGAATGTTGTTGAAGGTGGTCAGTGAAAACAGACCAGCACAGATGAAATTACAAACCAATGTATAGAGAATTTATACTACAGGGACATCAAACTTCTTTTAATAAGAATCCGTCCTCTTACTGAACTCGCCTGGAAACCTGGGGGGGGGGGGGACTCAGATTTTTTGGTAGGGACAGATTTTGCTAACATTTTGGTGAAAAATAGCAAAATTAAGGATTTTAGACCCATAAATTTACCAAAAAATGGCTTTGACAAGGGGTCATCTATTTACCATATGGTGAATGGTGAAAAATGGGACCCGATTTGACGGCACATCCCTGTATCCTCTTATCCACTAAGTAACCCCCCCCCCCCCCCCACATAATCAGGATACAAATGTAGTAGACATCACAAACTCAAGTTTATTTCAGACATGCGTCTCAGTTAGCTGGTCAGTACTGGAACTTCAGATTTTTTTCTTCAACCAGCCAGTCAGGCAATAATATAGGCACTTACATTGAGAGTTTAAAAACTTTACCCGACCTACTGGGTACTTATGCATCTTAACCCACCCGTGGTTAAAATGACCGGCTATGGGCGAGTGGGCAGGTGCTATTTCCTGTATACGCCATTCATCTATCACTGTGCAGTGATGTTACATCATTTTCCAATTATCACATTATCTTGCACCTGATTGTAATGCATTGCC
This sequence comes from Ophiura sarsii, assembly GCA_035610835.1. Classification (NCBI taxonomy): domain Eukaryota; kingdom Metazoa; phylum Echinodermata; class Ophiuroidea; order Amphilepidida; family Ophiuridae; genus Ophiura; species Ophiura sarsii. The sequence continues at coordinate 67,879,629 of CM069455.1, forward strand.
TTTAGTATCCACGGACTCTGGTCACTCATATGTAATTGCTGCATGAATTGACTAAAACAGGCCCTGACATCACTGCACAGAGTATTTCCATCTGGCCCTACAGAGTGTATAAAGTAATGAATTACCTTTGGGCAGTCTGCTCTAAAACTGTTCAAGGGCAAAAAACACATCTATCATTGAAAGTAATGATCTTGCCCCTGAACATGTATAAAGCAACACATCCTATGCATATCTGTTGGACAGTTTTACTTTATACATGCTGAAGGGCCACTGAACAGAGTTTGATGAAGGATCTAGAGATAGCTATAATTTTGATTCAGTGTAAAATTTGGGTCACTACATTTTGTCAAAGACAAAATGCTCTTAGTATCATAGCCATATGTTGCCACTTTGTACCCTCCCATCATGCAACTGGAAACACCACCACCAAACATTTGGGCTACTTCTGCTACAAACTGCATAACTTTGGTCCATACTAATTGGCAACACTGCACATAATCATCTATTAAATCTTGAGGTTTGGCAATACTTTTCTTGCACCAATATCATAATGAAAAATACATACGATAGGAACGATTTACACAAGAATAGCGCAGTCCTGTTACGGCAAAAGCACAGTATCTCCAATTCACTTCAATAAGCATTTACTCCCTTTTACCATTGCTTTTACAGAAGAATAGCGCCAGTCTGGTCTCCATGGAGCCCCAACGGCCATGTGACATTTGAAATTTAGATTTCATGTTTTGCAATAAACTACTCTTTGGTTTTTTATTATTATGTCTATCATAAAAACATCGCCGTGAACGGGCTGTTGTCCTTTTCTTGAACCTCATTATCCAATCAGAGCCTGCGCAGGGAGTACAAGTGTGCAGCTCTATCAAGATATCGCCGTCGTTGATTGCTTTGTATGATAATGTATTCCAGACATGCGTGGTTTACTTGGTGGAGGCTGATACACTGTACACGTGCATGACCAGCAAATATGCAATAAGACAACAGCAAAAAACCATGTTCTACCGCCCCAACCGACCCATTTTCTTTTCTAAATCGTTATATTTTTTTCCCAAAACAAATTTGGTTAAAATTCACCAAAATGTTCTGAAATATTTTGAGAGAAAACAATAAAACAAACTAAAATAACATTTTTAAAAATTGTCGCCTGAAGGGGTGGGGTTTTTTTTAGATCGTGTGTGCGTAACTCATTATGTTAGGGTTACGGTTAGGGTTAGGGGGAGGGTCTAAAATCGCCCTCTTAGGCCAACAACAAAAAAGTTTGTCTCAGAAACATTTGGTAAGTAAGCTAATGCTGTGCGATGGTTTTTTTGGGTTTTTTTTAAAATTTAGCAAATAAGCTATAAGGTATGCCATTTGTTTTTTAACCTGCCATGTTTAATTTGACCGTGTTATAGAGGACCATCTACATGAGTTCAAGTTTAATCAAACGTGTACTCGCACATGTGACTACAAAGGTTTGACTGGATTCACAATTTTATACCCATTCGAGAGCAGGGAAGTATGAGTTCCCACTCGAACTCCAGGAGACTTGCGCTTAGGTCTTATAAACTCAGTCTCTGCTGCACACCTGTGCAGAGCCACAGGACTGTCCCACTTTCCTAGAAATGTTTATCCGTACGATCATTGTTAAAAAACCTTGTAAACACTTATAATATGTTCAGAAAAACATAATCATCGCTGTTTATCTCTCGCAAACCAAAACAAAATGAACCACAAGCTGTATCTGCCTTTTTGTAGGTGCACCACTAGTCTTCGGCGCACGCTCAGCTTTCGTTGCTAATTACATGTGCGTATCAATGGAGGGAGCACATACCTAAATAGGTATCGCGACACGCTATCGTCGCGATCGCTCAAAGTTGAGTACGACAATAGTTCCTATTTGGCGGGAAAGAGAGTTATTTTTTGACGGTTTATGATATAATTTTTCACTAATATGTTGTGTTTGAAATGTGTAGTTGATGTTCTGACATTTAAACTAGGTGATTTGAGGTCAATTTTAATTTCACGGACCGATTTACACACGCGGTGATATCCAGACCGGAGACCGAATTTAGGTAGGCATATCACTACGTTGTTATGCGGCGGCTTATAGCAAAAAAAGTGCACGAGAAAGTTTGCTTCATATTGAGATATGTTGTAGATTACCCTTGTGAGTAAAACATATCAAAATTTCATTGAAATTGTATGGCTAATTTAGAAACTAGAGCCATTTAAGTAAGCCTTTCCTAACAGTAAAGTCTATGGAGAGCGTCTTGGTGCTGTGCTCCCTTATAGCGCCAGGTTCACGATCTCCCGCGTGCTCCGATCCAGTGTAGGTGTATTACACAATGCAATAAATAAAAGTCGGGTTTCACCCAAATCTATGCGTTTTGATATCTACTGGGCAGTGTATTTATGGCATAGGCCAACTTTGTCCGGTTTAAAAAACAGGGGGGGGGGGTGTGTGGTTGCTCTTTTTTAAACAAAAACACGGCGTTATTTCAGTTGATGTGTTATAGGTGGGTTAGGTCGACATAATCAGAGACTGATCGAAATCAAAATCAGTTGGATTTGAGTCAAAAAGTTTGAATTTCGTGAGTGTAGGCCTAACAAGTCAAAGCGTGCCGCGTCTAGAGTCAAAAAACGGAAAATAATAGTGATTTTACGGAAGATGCGGCCTCCGTGATCAGATCATATCTCAAAAACGGATTGTTCAATTGTAATTTTATTTGGCTAGTTTGTTCAAAATTTCACGCTGAAAAAGTTGATATCAATTTTGAATGATTTTGAGCAAATTTGTGCTCTATAAGGGAGCACATACCTAAATAGGTATCGCGACACGCTATCGTCGCGATCGCTCAAAGTTGAGTACGACAATAGTTCCTATTTGGCGGGAAAGAGAGTTATTTTTTGACGGTTTATGATATAATTTTTCACTAATATGTTGTGTTTGAAATGTGTAGTTGATGTTCTGACATTTAAACTAGGTGATTTGAGGTCAATTTTAATTTCACGGACCGATTTACACACGCGGTGATATCCAGACCGGAGACCGAATTTAGGTAGGCATATCACTACGTTGTTATGCGGCGGCTTATAGCAAAAAAAGTGCACGAGAAAGTTTGCTTCATATTGAGATATGTTGTAGATTACCCTTGTGAGTAAAACATATCAAAATTTCATTGAAATTGTATGGCTAATTTAGAAACTAGAGCCATTTAAGTAAGCCTTTCCTAACAGTAAAGTCTATGGAGAGCGTCTTGGTGCTGTGCTCCCTGGACGGTGCAAAAGACCATACGCTCGACTGTGACAAGTTTAAACATTCACATTGTCAACCTCAGATCGGGCATTATATGTAGACATTTTTATGTTGATTTAAGCTAACAGAAAAAGAAGAAAAAAATGGAAGAAAAATGCATTGCCGCGTAGACCTACGCGCTGAAGCTTATTTCACATACCTATGAGCGCTGGTTTCGGAGACAAACTTCTTTTTTGGGCCTTTCAAGAAAATGGTTTCCTTTCTTTTCTTCAAAAGAAAAAGGGTAGTCTCTAAATCCTGTTGATTTTTATGTGTGTCAAATTGGGAAGAAAATATTTAATTGTGAATTTTGGTTTTCAGAAGCAATAGACGTTTACGGGGTGATTAGAAATGTGTTACTCACCCATCATTATACTTTTGGTCTCTTCATATTTTGAATTAAAGGATATTTCATATAATTTGCAATTTCAACTCATTATGAAATGGCAAATCAATTTTAAAAGGTATAATAATTTTCAGAAAGTAGACCGAAGCAGATGTTTTTGTAGCAAAAATGTGGACGGTAGTACAGGCTGTATCAAAAAGATTTGTACCGTGGTCTGATCAGTTGTTCAGATTTCTTTTTGATATGTTACGAACCATTTAGACCATTTTGCTTCTATATGCAAAATTATTGAAGTTTCATCTTTTTTAAGAATTTTGATTTACGACAATCGAACATTTTTTTCAGAATTTACAAGCTTTTAAAGGAATATTGGTGTTTTTATCATTTTCATCGAAACGTTAGATCTGTAGCGCACAATTCAAAGTTCCTCCTGACTGCACTCATATAGTACAAATGCAATAAAGAGTTTGTGCAGTGAACCTATTAAATTAGCGTTGCTGCGAGTAAAACCATGATTACGTCGATCTTCATTTGAATGACAATAGCGGTCAGAAACAACAGCCAATTATCTTCAGATTATCAGATCAATAAGTTGACATAATTCCCTATTTATTAAAATCAAAAATATTGTATTTATCAGAGATTTTATATTTTTAATGCTTTTTTGAAAATGGAACATATCAGAGTACAAATCATTTTGATACAGCCTGTATGTGTAGCACTGTCACTACCCAGTATGGTACAGTCAATTCTATTTTATTTTCCAAACAAATGTTGGCTCCTCCCCATGCTTGTTGTGGTATGTCTTGACTAGTGCACAACACTTTGACAACAGGACTTGATAATAAAGGGGTCAAAAAAATTAATGCCCCCCCTAAAATTAGATTACTTTTGTTTACATAACTTCACACACAATTAGACGTTTCAAAAAGTTGAAACGATTAAGAAAAGAAAAAACGCTTGGCTACCAAAAGAAAGTTTTACATTTTCGATATCATGTTTACTTTTCCCAAAACAGTCACATTTTCCGGAATTGATGTTTTCAGAAAAAGTGGCATTTGGTCCATACCAGTAAATTTAAAAACTCTCTCTCATGATTTGTTTGTACGAAAATTAGACCAAGTTTGTTAGCATAACTCCGCACAGGATTAATCGTTTTGAGAAATTTAAAAACTTGTGAAAAGAAAAAGTGCTTGGCTTTTCACAGAAAGTTTCTCCTGTTCAATATCATTTTTACTCTTCCCAAAATTGTCTCATTTCCCCAAAACGATGTTCTCAGAAACAGTGGCAATTTTCAAAATCCTATACAATTTTGTTTGCGTAACACCCCCACAAAATTAGACGTTTTAAGAAATTGAAACTTTTCTGAAAAGGTAAAACGCTTAGCTATCCGTACAAAGTTTCTCATTTTCAATACCATGTTTACTTTTCCCAAAAAAGTCAAATATCCTCAAAATGATGTTTCCGTTAACATGAAATTTGCCAAAATCCAATACAAGTAAGTGCCACTTTTTCTGAAAACATCATTTTGAGGAAATGTGACTGTTTTGGGAAAGTAAACATGATATCGAAAATGTTAAACTTTCTATTGGTAGCCAAGCGTTTTCTCTTTTCATAATCGTTTCAATTTTTCAAAACGTCTAATTGTGTGTGAAGTTATGTAAACAAAAGTAATCTAATTTTAGGGGGGGGGGGACTTACTTTTTTTGACCCCTTTAATAAGTTTTGCCATTGGTTCCATAATATTAAACAATTGTACCTGTTTAACCATGCAATAAATACAATTTCCATATCCTCTGCCCTTGTTACAGTAGTACAGTAGTGTATACATGTCTTGAAAATAGCCCCCTCTCTTGCCAGAAAGAAATAGCTACCTCTGTTGCTAAGGTGAAATAGCCCCCTCTATGACCAGAGTGATAGTTCTAGAGAATAGCAAATTCAGTATTGATTAAAACTAAACTATGGTTGCACGCTCACCATTACCAAACTATCACATTGAAATAGATTTAAATCTAATTTAAATTAAAGCAAAGAAAAACATTTGGCTGACTTTCAAATGTGCCAATAATTTCCTAAATTGATTTAAAAATGAATCATAACATTTAACCTATATTACAAAAAAAATCTTCTTGAAATACTTTGTTTAAATATCAATGTTTGCAATGTACAAATCATCACACATTAAAAATACATTTTTAAACTAACGTAATTGTTTTTTTGCAACGTTAATACAAAATCAAATAAAGTCAATAAACAATGCAAATTAAACAAGAAACAATAAAACAAATACAAAAGACAAGACGTACAGACAGGCATATTGTACATGTGAGTCCCAACTTTATAAATTAGTTTATTTGACTCTTCTGAAAATATAAAATATCTTTAATAATTTCAAATAATGATCAACAGCTGAGGAAGCTGCTCCTGTAGCATTTAGAAAGAAATCCACTTACTCGTTATTAAATGTAAAAACTGGAAAATGATTTCAGCATGTTAAAAAATATCCTTCCCCGAAATACACTGCAGAATGCCATACACATGTATGCAATTGACTTATTAGTAGGTTCATAGAGATCCATGCATAGTATGCACACAAAAAGGGCCTCCATGAAAATTCAGCACTTCAGGGCGCACACCGCTAAATCACTCCTCGTTTTGTGTAATGGTAGAAATTTACGGCTAAAACAATTTTGTGATAGTTTGGGATCCTTTGGGAATCAGCTTGGAGTATATGATATAATGAAAATGAAAGATAATCGCTTGTTCTTTGTTCAGGATATTGCCAAATATTCATTATGCCACAACAATAATGACGTGACGGTGGATGAACACACTTGCTTCCAAGGCGATCAGAAAGTTAGTGTTCAGGCTGAGAATAGGGGTGGTGCTGTTTTAATGATCATAACGTAAAATCTAATTGAAAGACATAACACTTTTTAACAATTTCATTAAAATTTGAAGCATAATAGTTGATCACACTAGCATTCCTGACATGCCACAAATGGGTATGAGGGGCAACAAATATAAGGCTGATTTATCCCTATATTCCTAATCCAATGAGACATTTATTTAGTGCTGTGCCCCCTTTAAACAGTGTTTGACCTCTGATGACCCGATGACCTCTGATGACCCGATGACCTCTGATGACCCGATGGCCTCAGTGATCCTGGAAATGCATCTAAATATCAACACTGTTGATATGTGTATAATGTGTTACTGTATTACATAGAAATGTCCTGAGGGGTTTAGACTGCTTGCCTTCTTCAAATTCTTCCGCTTCTAAAGAGTTCGTTTCTCTACCACGTCCAACTGTTGTAATAATGTATGTGTCAATGGAAACATGTAAACCTCTCAAAAAGAGTTCAAAATTGTTTTCAAATCACTAATATTTCATATAATTAGATATTATAGCAGCATGTAGACTGAATATTGTGTTTGATCATGATTTTAGGATGAATTTAGATACCTTTCGGGAAATATCTTTTGGGAAATATCTTTTGGGAAATATCTTTTGGGAAATATCTTTCGGGAAATATCTTTTGGGAAATATCTTTCGGGAAATATCTTTCGGGAAATATCTGGTTTGAAGTCAACTGCAGCGATTCAGGCCTAACCTAGTGCGACCTGTCCAAACATTTGGAAAGTCGTGTGAGGTCCCCGCTGACTTGATTGCATTGGATTGAACAACAAATGACATAAATGACACAATCGGGAACGACCAGGATCGCCAAGTGACCTTTAGTACGTACAATCAGCATAAGACACTGTTCTATTGGCAGATGTTGGGCAGATGGACATTTCAAGAAGGGTCGTCTAGGGGTTCACTATTGTATTGTTGTGTTTTATTTATTTGCTTTTATTATACCACATGTTTTGTTTGTTTGTTTGTTTTGTTGGGTGTGGGTGTGTTTATTTATTTTAAAATATCAAAATCACAAAATTGTTCTATTGGAGACTTGGCCAATTTTAGGGGATCGCATAGGGTCTTGACATTTAGTGGGGGTGTTCACAACCCCTGCGACCCCCCCCCCCCCTCTTTCGCCGCCTTTATACATATCCCATGGGCGTATTATTTTCATACCCTGTATTGCATGATCTACATTCAAAATGTATATTCAACTCCAATAGCAACTTAACCTTAAATCTATATTCATAAATAAACAGCTAACGGACACTAAGTGCCATCTACGATATAACGCTTAAGACGGTCAATACATAACAGCTGCTTAGTATAAGTTTGATCAGTTCCAAATTGGCGAAGCCTCATTACAGCAGCGAATGAATACTGAAGGACGCAGGCGAGCATGAAGGCAACAAGCGCACTGTGCATCATATGCGTACGCTTGGATTATTTTGGCGTGCGGAGAGATACAAACCAAATATTTCTAACCAATTTGAAACTGATTAAACTATACTTGTATACCAATGTTATTGAATTAGTTCTATAATACATTGTCATTTTATACCTGTACTCTATCTTCAGACTTTCCACGCGGCTATATTATCAGTTGTACCATGTACAAAACAGATTTTATTTCAGAAACCTTTCCTATCTCAAGGATTACTAAACCAATAATATGCATGTTTGTACTTATTTTAATGTATTTTTCACGGTGATTTCAAATATGGTGGCGAAATTCAATAATTTTGCAATTTTTATGAAATGTTTTGTGACATTTTGGAATTTTCATTCAAATAAATTGAGTTTTTTTATGTAATAGTCTCGTGGTAAACGAACACACCATTACAAAAATAGTGCAAAATTAGAACCCACACAAACAAGACAACAACAACAAAAACAAAAACAAAAACACAAAAATACACAAACAGCAAAAATAAACTAACAAACTAACAAACAAAAGTTGTTTTCACAATATTATTCACATGATTATTTTCGTACATTATTACTTCCATATGGACATTAACATTTTGGAATATTTTCGTGAATTGCGTTTAGTCAAACAATGTCCTTAAAGACAAGCTTAAAATTGTGATTAAATACGTAAAGAATACGGCCCAAAGATTTTGGATGCTTGTCAAAATGGTCCGTTCAAATGTGACAAAGTTGTCCTTCAAATTTACACTAAGCAGGGGACCCTAATAGTTTAGTTTAGTTTAGTTTTATTTGGCATATCAAGACACAGAGATACAATACATCATATCAAATATACAAATCTAAAAAACTTACAACAATTAACACAACATAGTAATACAATAAAACATACAATGCCAAGGATAGCCCAAGAAAGCTCTAAAAAGGGCTTATTTCCATTGGGGTCCTTATTAAAACAGCACATTATAAAAACATTATATATATATATTTGCACACAAAATAATATTGCACTTTTTATGAAACAACTGCATATAAAAATGGATGAAAAAATCAAGATAGAAAGTGACTCTTTACTGCCTTTTTGAACTGCCGGTAGGTTTTGGATGTTTATAATTGGTTAACAAATTGCCACCTGCCAGTAATCTCATAGGCCTGAGAAATATGTCTTAGTAAGAGTTTTTCTTTCTCTGTGGTTTCCTGGAAGGAACTTGGATCAGGAATCAGTTGAATTTGATGTTGAAAAGTTTGTTAAATAACCCTATAATTGTGCCCCTTGCTTGACAGTGATCAGAGGCCCTCTGTGGGTGCCTAATTTTGAGATTTTAGGGTCGGGTCGCTGAGGGCAACACAACAATGTGTTTGTTGCCATAACCCTGACACTTTTGGGTTGGAAATGTTGAAAAAAATATCCGGGGTGGAAATGGGCGAAATTCAGCCGGAAAAACCTGACTTTCCGACGACAGGATTCGATCCCGGGTCCTCCAGCATGGATGACCGTGTCTTAGTCCACTCGGCCAGGGGGTCACGCGCCTGTAATTAACAATTTGGTGCGCATTTATCACTTGCCGTCAGCGCCCGGCAAGATAGACTGTGGCGACACATGCTGCCAGCATAGTTTTCAAATGGGAATTCATGGGGTTCAGGGCTGTAAGGGTTAATGTACTGCAAATATGCCACAGGTTCATTGTGAACATAATGCTTATATAAATGGGTCATTATGTTTCTCTGTCTGGGACGCTACTTCCGTTCGTTATCCTTAACATAGTAATTATCATCATTATTATGAATTAATGGCAGGAAATGATTCTTTCAAACCGGGAAAGGCCCATCATATATCTTCAGTGTCTGCCATTAGGCAATAGAAAAAGTTCTATGGGCAAACAGATCTCTCAGTCGGCCAGGAGTTTTGTTGTTTTTGTTTGAATTTTCAACAACAAAAATCAACATTTTTTTCTCGCCCCCTTAGCGTAGGATGGATGGTATAGGAACATAACACTGGTAAATCATAACTTCACACATTAATATGTCAATTTTCCTAGAACACTGGAACAATGGCTTTACCAGAAGCTGAAAACAATTAAACCCATCTGTGCTCAAAATTACTCTATTTTCCACATATTTTGACAATTTTTATAAATATATATGATAAATAATGATCCAACAAATTTTGGACAAGTAAGAACAAAATCATTGTTTTTTGTTGTTTTTCCTGGTTTTGATATTCCACCCAGCACTGTACCATAAATGGCTAGAAAAAAGATATTATTGACATACTAAATGTATCATGTAACTGGAACGTCCCTGGCCCCGGCACGCCCCCGGCATGTATGCAGTGGGTAACCATTGTAGTGTTCCCCCATAGACCCTCATATAATCACATGTACACCCCCCATCCCTGGATCCATTAGTCTATAACATGGAATGGATGTATCAAGCACACACACTATTAGTTTCATTTTAATTCCTTCCCATTTGTTGATAGACTATCAAACCATTAGTAGCCTGAGAGCTTTTAGATGACTATATGGTATATCAGGGAGAGAGTGGACCTTACATTCTACACATGAAGGGTGTTTTAAAGCAGCAAAATATGATATGAAATAACGTAATCTAAAGATATCCTGTGCAAACTTGACTTGTCCACGGATGCCTCCAAAGTTCCTCCAATAGATGTCATATCTGGACAACATATTTGGCGAAACTATCGTCCATATTTTTCATGTTTTCCAATCATGTTCAGAAGCATTAAGTTATATGGACTAAAATGAGATGGCTTTGGTTGACAAATTAATTTGGCATACATTATCTTTAACCACCTGAGAACTACCTACTGATTGGTCATAAAGATGAATATATCATTTATTGCACGAGTCTAAGACACTGTTACGATAATTGTATCCCTGGTCCAATGTGTGTACAATATTTTAGAAGCCGTCTTTTTATTGGCGATTCAAATGATGAATCTTGATATGAACCAATCATAAACGCTGTTAAATAGGCAGGTAGTGCTCTCTTAGGGTTAAACTTCCATATTTCATAAAGTCTTAATGCTCAGGAGGGGGTTAAACTTCCCTATTTCTCTTAATGCTTGCTCAGCAAAGCTCAATTGCCACTGCTTTTAGGTAATGCACGTTTATAAAATGTCATTATAAGTAAATGTCAAACTTTTTTAAAGGAATATTATGTGATCTTTTTCAAATTTGTACACATATATTCCTCTCTCTTATAATGAAGTTTGACTATCAGGAAAGACAATCCTGGACTCATAAATCGATCTTGACTGTATTGTCCGTAAAAAAACCTGATCACAGAACTTTACTAAATCATAATGGAAATCTGCTTCCTTTTTATGGAATTTGTCAACATATTTGTTTTGTTTTTATCATAAAGCATTCCGTAGGGGTATGTTCACTTGTGTACAGTTGCGGTCGTAACCAGAAACACTGTAAACGGAAACCATGGAATTCTATTTACGAAGGAAAAAAACACTCACAAAATAAACTGTCCTGGTATACCAGGACAACTTATTTCAAAATATGATTTAGAAGTAATTAGGAAACAAATTGGTTTTAAGACGTTTTAGTTTCATAGTTATAAATGTAATTTGACAAAAAATGCATTTCTAGGAACAAATCATCGATAGAGGGCGTTCCATGAAAAAGATCGCATAATATGCCTTTAACCACCCTATAACTTTATTTCAGTAGCTTTTGGAAGATTTGTCCAATAAAAGGACATTTAAAGTAAATGTTAAAATTGGAAATAACCATCCTCCTATTTTTAACCCTGACCCGACAGGTGCTTTGTTGGACTGAAACTAAGAGAAAACTAGGGACAAATAACGAAAGAAAAAATGGGGTGTGCTGCCCCCGGGGCTAAAACCCGGGCCGCGCAATCAGACTCCAAGTGATCGTGCATCACACTGAAGGGAGCATGCTCCCCTAAATATCTTTTTGAAGCCTATATAATATACAGGGTGAGTCAAAAAACTACAATAGTGGAAAGAAGCCATCTTGTTTTCAAAACCACAATGAAAACATTTTTCGGTTAAACGATGTCTGTTTCTACTAACTTAATATTAGTTCAAGCATTCTCTAACCAACTTATAAATTAGTTGACCATGTTAAACTAGTTTTTGAACTAATTAAAATTAGTTCAACAATTGTCAAAATTTAGTTCAGTGATGTTAAAAATTAGTTCAGGGTAATTTTTAGGGTCGCTCTACTAATTTAAAAATTAGTAGAAACGATGTCTATTTCCACCAATCTTGCTTAGTTCATTCAGTTGAACTAAGATGGTCTACTAATTTTATAAATTAGTTAACCATGGTCTACTAATTGTGTGCAGTGCACGTGAAGCAAGCGGTGACTCCCGATTACCGAGCGAAGAAAATAGTTCAAAGATACGTAAAATAATCTTAAATGTATGTCAAATCACAAAATACTATGTAGCTTTTTTTCTACCATGCCTGTCATTTCTCCAATAATTCCGCTAACGGCCATCAAAGTTCGAATGACATAGCGTGAACAACCAATACTAGAAAATCTTTGGAACAACAGTATCACGACATGCAATGAACTGAGAATTATGCTGTGGTCGGTACGTAAATTCATGAATTAAAACTGCACGTCACACAAACTTCTGTCACAAAAATTGAACTGTCCAGAAGCATCTACATATTTATACTCTTTAAAAACAAATGATTTGACATACATTTTGCATCATTTTACGTACCTTTGAGCCATTTTCGTCGCTCGGTTTTCGGAAGTCAATAATCGCTTCCCTTGTACTGAACAAAATGGCGGCTGCAACCATGGCAACAGTCTGTTTTCGAACACAGCATCGCGGTGCTAAAAAGTTAGTTGACAAATTAGTTGCCAACAACTTCTACGAACATATGTTAGCCGCGGACAGTATTTGTATTTTAGTTCGGTTGGTTATACAAATATTTAGAGCTAAACTAAGTTTACCGAGTCGCACTTAATTAGTTCCAGTGAAGCTCTTGGTAGAGGTAGATTAGTTTAGATAGCTGAACCAATTTGGACATTACTATACGAAATAAAACTAGTTATCAATTAACGATATCCTACTGAAAGATTGGAAAAATTAGTTGTACTCCCTGAACTAATCATTTTTACTAACATTTCTTAGTTCAGCATTGGCATTAACCGATAAATGTTTTCAGTGCAATTGAAGTTTGACACTTTTTAAACGTTGCAAGAATGATGTATTTGTTCCCCACTTGATGTGAAAAATGAAGTCAATCACATTTTTTGTTTGTCTATGGTTAACCTTTTTGCTGTATAACCCAATTTACTTGTTTGTCCACGAGCCTAGTAATTTTCAATTGAAATTGCACACATTTCATGTTCACATTTGAATATCCCGCCAACAGAAATGTGGATTAATTCCATTTTAATTCAAATTTAGAACATTATAAGCTATTCATAGCATGGGTTAAGTAAATTGATTATTTTATCTTCCATGAAACAAGAAAAGAAGCTTTAAATTCCAATTACGTCACAAATTTACTTGAATTTTCAAGTTTTAATGAGAGACTCATTTTGCAATCTTATGCATGTTTTGGGTGTCTCGTGGACAAGCATGTTAAAAGGGTGCGTGGGTAAAAAGGTTCACCAAAGGCAAACAAAAAATGCAATTGATATCATTTGATCACATGAAATTAATAACAAATATGTTATTCTTATAATGTTTAAAAAAATTCAAACTTCAACATTTTGAAAATAAGATGGCTTACTTTCCACTATTGCGTGTTTTTTTGACTTATGTATCTCTTCGTGATTGCGCAATGAGATTGGGAGATGGGGAGAGGGTGGAGCACCGGCGCATGCAGTACTTCTGTTGGATGCTGTTGGATTTGGTAGTGTATGGGTTAATCAGACCACTCAGCAAAAACATACACTATCATAACAACGGGCAAAGATCGTACATCCTCTCCTAACAGCCAAGCAAGTAATAGTTATTGGGTTAGGAGCACCGTGCATCGTTATTTAACGAGACAGCAGCAACTCATGCACCTGTTTTACAGTCCAATGAATCCCAGAGATCAATTTATAAAATGCCCATCTATGCAACCCATCATATATGCAACCCATCATATGCAACCCATCATATTCCAATAATAGTAATTGACATGATATTATAGTCGGTTAAAAAACTGGGCACAGTAGAGACATTTTAGTAAGCGGTAAAACCTCATTATTGATGGGGGTGGTTTAAAATGTCAATACTAATCCGGTCATATCCCTATGTTGAGACATTATGTGTATATGCTTAGGAGACACCAACACAGACCTGCTGTATGGATGTCAGACCCACAGCTCGGTTGGGCATTCTTTTTTTCTTTTTTTCTCTTCAAAATGTTTGAAAATATTCAAAAGAATTCAGAATTTGTCAAAACATTTTTAAAATCTCAACAAATTAAAAGAAAAAAACCTGACACTTTAACAGGTTTTTCCTCCTTTGGTTTAGCTACATCTTATGTCATTGCTCAAATCTCAATTTGAAGGAAACATTTATAATAATTTTTCGTTGAAAATTTAATTTAGACGCGAGTTAAACTTAGACACGGCTTTAACCTAAAGCCATGTTTAGTACAAGAATATGGCCCATTATGTTTGAGGGGTGTGAAGAAAACACAATTGGGCCAATTTATAATTACATTAAGCTTTATGCAAAATGACCTGATGATATACAGGGTGAATCAAACCAAATTGTGCATGTTTTGAAATGGCCATTTGACCTTGATGCGTACATTGAACTATGGAATTTAATCAAATGAAAAATAAGCAAACTGTGACACGTTTTGTTAACTGACCGCGTTTTTCGCCATTCCAATGGGATTTACACACAGTAAATCGGTTTGGCTAAAATGGTCATTATAATCACATCAATTGTCAAAATGTTCCTGAAATATTAATTCTCTAACTCTGGGATAAACAGTTAATCATTGCACACATCAAGGTCAAATAGTCGTTTCAAATCGTGCACAATTTTGTTTGATTCACCCTGTATATGGATAAAAACTCAAGAGTAGCAATTTGTGAGCATAGATTATTTCCTCTTGGCAGTCCAAATGAAATTATACAGTTGTGGGAAGAAAAGACATAGTGCATGTTACATAATGCATACTAGTATGCACAACTGACCCATCATATTTGCATACTGCAAGTTGCATAAGAGTTGAGCACAGAGCCTATGAGCGTGTTTCTGCTGGGGCACTGCAAAAAGATTATTACCGATTAATGCCGATTATTGCCGGGTTCTGCCTGTTTCTGCTGGGCAAACTTAGCGTTTATTAGTGGTTTCTTCCCACAGACACATATAGCAGGGTATCCATGTACCCACACACAACGGGCTACAAAGAGGAATCGCACCCGGCCTATTCTACATTCTGTTGCATCTGTGCATTACGTGCAATTCATTGCATGAACCAAGTGTTACCAAATCATCAAATTACCAAATCATGAAACAGGTGTGTCTTCTTTCTGAAAATCTTCAACACAATTATTATTCTGACAAGATGCCAGCTTATCCTCAATACAGATAACCTCCATTCCATTCATGCTAAAAGGTTAATAGAAGCTTTACCCCTATTTTAACAGTTTTTAACACTTTCAACGCGCACTCGTTAAATAAAATTTCACAAAATGTTTCAAAAATGTCAACATCATTAAAATTCATCACCATATTTGTAATCACCACGGAAAATGCATTAAAATAAGTACAAACATGCCTAGTATTGGTTCAGTAATCCTTGAGATAGTCTTTGTAAGTTGGGAAATGTTTCTGAAAAATCTGTTTTGTATAATGGTAAAACTAATAGCCAGCATGGAAAGTGTTACCAATGTGGTGACAAGAACTCTGCAGAGTATAGACACATATGCTATCTCATTCAATGCAAAATGTGTACGTAATCGATGACGCATTGAAGCATATTCTGACAAGCAGAAAGTGCAATGTTTGAATGCAGCACGATAATGTAGCATGCATAATGCAGCATGCATAATGCAGCACGCATAATGCAGCATGCATAATGAATTTTGTAATCTATCTTTCAGTCCTTGCCCTTGGAGTTGCTCCATTAACTCTGTAATGCTAAATCAAGGTTTGTGATTAAATCCAAGTGTGTTTTGTTTATACACGTTCATTCTGGTTCATGCTTACTGGGGCCAAACTACAAATTAGATGTTGGAAATTGTATTTGAAGTTTCCTAAGGCTGTTATTATATAGAGTGCACTTTTTAAAGACAACATTAAGGTTTGGGTTGTATGGGTTTTTTTGAGGGGAGAGGGGAGGGAAAGCTTTTTTAACAAGCAATATTGTTATACCTCTTATGTACTCCTCAATCCCTCTTCGAATCTCTCTCTCCCTTTCCCATGTCTTAGTTACTGCTGTCCTTAGTATCAGGGGCGGAAATTTCTTGTTAGGTGTGGGGGGGAGGTGATAAATATGGCCCCCAAAAAATGAAATTGAGCTGGTACCATCTATGCGGTGCGCAGCACCGCACTCTGAGCTATGCTCGGACAGGGGTGTGTGTCTGAGGGGGGATGTGCCCCCCTCAGAAGTAGAAAAAATTTCAATTTTCAAACTCATTTGGTGCGATCTGGTGTATACTTTTGACCAATATTGTATTGAAAAGCCATCGCTTCATTTTCAATAAATATTTTGGGTTTTTTATGCACGAAAGAAGTTGAGCATTTTTATACTGATATATTCTTGAACTTAGTATAGATGGTTAAAAAGCTCCAACAGGGGGGAGTCTGAGGGGGATGTGCCCCCCTCAGAAGTAGAAAACAAATTCAATTTTCAAACTCATTTGGTGCGATCTGGTGTATATTTTTGACCAATATTGTATTGAAAAGCCATCACTTTATTTCTGATCAATATTGGCTTTTTAAATAGGCAGATAGGCCTATGCCAGAAAGAAGTTAATTAGTTACCTCCAAAAGATGGATTCTTGTCAACGTATGTATGCGTATGTATCCTGACCAACGTATATACAATAAACTCCAAACGTTCTTATGTCCCTCGCATGCCTCCCTGCCCGCCTTCCTGTCTCTTTTTCCTTTTTTTCTCCTTTTTCACTTTCTTTTTCCCCCCTTTTTGTTGTTGTTGGTAGATGTGAAAAATCAGGGGGGGGGGATGATTACATTGACCATCCCCCCCAGGTCAAAAAGTGGGGGGATATATCCCTCCCCCCCCATCCCCCCAGGGATTTCCGCCCTTGCCCAGGGGTAAGTTGGTAGTACTAACATTTAAAGTATAGATATGACAGCCTGAAGATGCCTCTAATGGTATTTAAGATACCTCCATTTGCAAGTTGTATTAGTTCATATGACACCTATTCTTCTTATTCAAATTGGTTTCCAAAGCTGTCACTTGTGGAAACCCTGATTACACATCATAGCACATCCATATCAAAGTTGAGTGCCCCCCCCCCCCTCCTCATTCATTATGAGGAATTCTCGATAATTCTTGATTTGAAATTGTTTTTCATTTCATGTATGGATTTGACATTCGTCTGGGGAGGGCTAAATGTTCCCATGTCCGTCTTCCCATTCCCCCGCCCCCCACCCCATTCATTATGAGGAATTCTTGATAATTCTTGATTTGAAATTGTTTTTCATTTCATGTATGCCTGGATTTGACATTCGTCTGGGGAGGGCTAAATGTTCCCATGTCCGTCTTCCCATCCCCCCCCCCCCCCCCCCCCCCCCCGCCCCCACCTCCCGCCACTGATTGAAATTGATTATTGTCTAATGAGATATTATTTTAACACTTTCCACAGCTATTGACCAAATACAAAACAGATTTTTCAGAAACCTTTCCCATTTTTCAAGGTCTATCTCAAGGATTACTGAACCAATACTACGCATGTTTGTACTTATTTTGAAGGGGGTAGACAATACCACACTTGTTTCATTTACAAATTGGGTAGCATACACGGGGGCCTATTTCATTAGCCTTATGGCTCTTCATGAAAATCTGTTTTATCCTGTCTTTCATAGACGTATTTCCAAGTATTGTGAAAAGGTTGGCCCTGTATCTCATTTCGACTAATACTATTGTAAAAATATCAAAAGATAAACCGTATGCCTTGTACGACGAGGCTCCCTGTACTGCGAAGCCAGCCTTCGTGGCCTCTAGCGAAACCGAAAGACATGTTTAGGTTCACCTCCATATTTGACCGAATGTGGTACAGTTAAGGGAGATTAGATACGGCCCCTAGACCATGTATGCTTGAAACACTAGTATCTAACCTGGTCTGGGAAGAGTGCCCAGAAACCATTAGTATCCACCAAACACTGGCTATGTGTAACTAAACGCTACCGCGGATTGCTAAACATGTCTAAAAGACTATCATCACTCCGTGAGGAGTCCGCAACACAGCCTACTTTACTACATAGTAACTTGCTTTATATATAGGAGTCAAATACCATGCATATGGAATCTATGGTGTTTTGGAGATGTTTTATAGAAGTGAAGACCATAGTCCATCAGCTACGAGACTTTTAATGGACCGAGTGAGGTCAAGCATCTGATGGGGTCAGTCTTGTCTGAAATTTTGTGCTGGATCCGAATATCGGCACCTTACAAGCCGCAATCGCGATCTCGGCAGTGTAAAATCGATATATAAGCAGTATAATAAATCAACATTTGACCTTTTGACCTCAAAGGGTTTGAAAAGTAGAGAAATTCATTTTTTTGTCTATAGCTTGTACATTACCATATTTATGATGAAGATACGATATTGGGCTATTTCCGGTTAAAAAGTGGTATTTTTGTTCAAAAATCCATTTTTGTTCAAAAATCCATTTTTGCAACTAATGATATAATCCAGGATTCTAAAACATTAATATTCGTATTTAGCAAAAAATTCCAAACAAAATGAGTTTCTCACCTTGTTGACCCCTTTGAGGTCAAAAGGTCAAATGATGATCTATTATAACAAAAAACACCAATAATTTCAATATTTATGAAAAATTATACAAAATCAAGTTGTTTAAATCCCTTTTAACAACCAATTTAGTTGTTTTCATTCTTTTTCAGGAAAACCATTATATAACCTTTAATTAGGTATCAAAATAGTGTTTATAGCTTATACATTAGCTTATTTATGATGAAAATACGATATTGGGGTATTTCCGGTTAAAAAGTGGTATTTTTGTACAAAAATCCATTTTTGCAACTAAAAATATAATCCTGGATTTAAAAAATATATTTATTCGTATTAAGCACAAAATTCCGAAAAAAATGAGTTTCTCTACTTTTCAACCCCTTTGAGGTCAAAAGGTCAAATGTTGATCTATTATAACAGAAAAAACCCAATAATTTCAATATTTATGAACAATTATGCGAAATCAAGTTGTTTAAAACTCTTTTAACAACCAATTTAGTTGTTTTTGTTCTTTTCCAAGTAGACCATTATGTAACCTTTAATTAGGTATCAAAATAGTGTTTATAGCTTGTATATTAGCATATTTATGATGAAAATACGATATTGGGGTATTTCTGGTAAAAAAAACGTGATTTTTGGTACAAAAAACGATTTTACACTGCCGAGACCGCGATTGCGGCTTGTAAGGTGTCGATATTCGGATCCAGCACAAAATTTCAGACAAAACTGACCCCATCAGATGCTTGACCTCACTCGGTCCATTAAAAGTCTCGTAGCTGATGGACTACCATGTCAATATCCAAAATTGGCCCTCTATAAATTATCAAATGCCAATTTTCAATACTTATTGTATTCACAATGGAGAATTTTAAATAACAAAGTCACAAATATTTATGAATAATCCATAAACATGTTTCTTGATTTGATTGTTTGTATCACTGCTCTTAATAGGCCAGGCTTCCTTTGTAATTCAAGTGTACAACAATAATTGATGTAGTATCTATTTCCAACAACTGTTTTCTGCATTCCTGCTGGGCCAACAGGTGGAGGCACCCAGGGCTTAGTATTAACTCTTTTGAACTAAATTCATCTTCCTTTCTCTGCTCTCTGCTCTCCTTTTTTAAGTTTAAGTCTCATCTCAATGTATGTGCCATAAATACTCCTCCCTCCCCTCTCTCCAGTATGAAATCTACCTCCATTTATGCGGCATAAACCCTAGACATTAATCCCAACATCGTAGGCAAGGCTATCCAACATGTCTGTCATAATCTCGTATAAACCCCTCAACCCCCTCCCTTACCCCTCCCCTCACCCCTCTCTCTAGTATGAAATATTACCTCCATTTTTGCGGCATAAACCCTACACTTATCAAACTGCGTGATATATTTCACGGACATAAATTATGCTAATGAGCTAATTCGTGAAGGGCGCCGCTCATTAAATGACGTCACTCGCAATCATTGGGGTTTTCCAAAATTCCAAATCGATTCACTGGTAAATTGACTTCGTACATTGAACGGCTGCATAGAATATTTTGCTAGTCACTGATTGCCCTCGTGTCAGTTTTTCTGTATTGGCGCGAATTGATATATCAACATACTTTTTACCGGATCAAAATTGGTCAAGCCAGTCGAGAGTAACAGAATTTTCAAAAATCTTTTTGCGATATTTTCGGAACGCCAAATTTGTAAATTTCATTCTAGGTCGAGTAAAATGATGTGCTTATTTGTTGTCTGTGAGCTTTTGTGAATTTTTTCCCGTATTGGAGTATTTTTTTATTGAAAATAGACAGTTCAAATTAAACGTTGGTTCCAAATTCAACTGACAGCACATGTATTTAGGCACACAGCAACAACAATATTCAGGCAACATTTGAGAAAAACGATGCCCGGCTATGCAAGGGAAGTGTACGGGCGTGTAGCGGGGATAAACATGACAAACCAAAACAGTCAAGCATATCCTCCTCCGTGGCGCAATTGGTTAGCGCGTTCGGCTGTTAACCGAAAGGTTGGTGGTTCGAGTCCACCCGGGGCCATTGTTTCATTTTGCATTTAATGCAGATCGACAAATCACAGTAAAAATCTAATCACAAAAATCGCATCTGCGCATGCTCCTGTCGCGATCGAAATCCAACACACAAGCAATGGGCGAGTTTTATAAGTGCCCTAGACATGAATTTCCACATCGTAGGTAAGGCTTTCCAACATGTCCATCATAATCTCGTATGAACCCCTCAACCCCCCTCCCTTACCCCTCCCCTCACCCCTCCCCCTCCCTGGTATGAAATCTTACCTCCATTTATGCGGCATAAACCCTAGACAGGAATCTCCACATCGTAGGTAAGGTTATCCAACATGTCCATCATAATCTTGTATGAACCCCTCAACCTCCCCCCCCCCCCCCTCCCCTCCCCTCCCTGGTATGTAAGCTTACCTCCATTTATGCGGCATAAACCCTAGACAGGAATCTCCACATCGTAGGTAAGGTTATCCAACATGTCCATCATAATCTTGTATGAACCCCTCAACCTCCCCCCCCCCCCCCTCATCCCTGGTATGTAAGCTTACCTCCATTTATGCGGCATAAACCCTAGACAGGAATCTCCACATCGTAGGTAAGGCTATCCAACATGTCCATCATAATCTTGTATGAACCCCTCAACCCCCCCCCCCCTGGTATGTAAGCTTACCTCCATTTATGCGGCATAAATCCTAGACAGGAATCTCCACACCGTAGGCAAGGTTGCCCTTTATCTACCTCTTCATAGGGAAATGTCTGTAATGAGAAAGATAAAAATATTCAAACATAATTGAGTCTAAACGATGATAGTTAAAAGTAAAGTGAAATAGAATCCGAGATAAAAACGACTTGAACAGAGCTTTTTGCAAGAGCTAGACATTTTATATTGTTAGGGGAAAATGACATTCGCAAAACATTGTTCAAAATTTTCAAAAATTGTTCAACATTTCGAAAAATGTTGCAAATTCATCAAAGTTCCAGATATGTTGGAGAAAAGAAATTTAAAAAATAAATCCTGAATGACCGACCATATCTGAGAGGTCCATTCATGGTCTAATACACTTATATTAAAGTGGGTTTTTTTTGTGGCCTAATCGATAGATAACAACATTTTGTAAACCTTCTGTGTCATATGTGCAATGTATACAAGGGGAAAATGAAGGCGTCATTCAAGAAAAAACAGATAGCTACTTATGCTCCAGATGGCATGGAACTATCTTGTGGTTATCTACACTGCTGATAATGAATAATGACATAGTGACAAATTACATGGAAAAGTAGGAAAAATAAAAGTGGAAAAGGATGAGAATGATCTATTTTCTCTTGGAAATAGCTTGTGGTTATCTGTTCTGCAGATAATGGATGTACGTGGTCCAAAATTGTAGAAGAAAAAAAATGAAGTGAGAAGGTTATGATAAACATGATCTTATTTTCACTTGGAAATATATTGTGGTCATTAGTTCTGCAGATAATGGATTATGACTTGGTCAAAAATTGTAGAAAGAAGAAAAAAATGAAGTGAGAAGGTTATGACAAACATGATCTTATTTTCACTTGGAAATATATTGTGGTCATCTGTTCTGCAGATAATGGATTATGACTTGGTCCAAAATTGTAGAAGAAAAAAAAATGAAGTGAGAAGTTTATGAGAAACATGATCTTATTTTGACTGGGAATCTGTCCCATGACGCGCATCTTTTTCAATTTGTCATGCAGTTGTTTGATGTTTGTTGATATATACCTATCCTTCTACTTATATGACAGTTAAGTGATATCTTGCTAAATGGACAGATAAACGGACAGTATAATATTGTGTGTATCATCATGCCGACTCCTATGACATTATGGTTATGGACTCAGTGTTGCCAGAAGTTAGTATGTGGGTGACAAAAACTAGCCCAATATGTGTATAGAATGGTTTTGGCTACCATGTTATGGCTACTTTAGAGTATGTATTTTTTATTCAACATCGAAAACATGTTAACCCTTTCCAGACGGCTATTAGTTTTACCATTACACAACAGATTTTTCAGAAACCTTTCCCAACTTTCAAAGTCTATCTCAAGGATTACTGAATCAATACTAGGCATGTTTGTACTTATTTTAACGTATTTAACCACCCACCCAGTTTGTAAACTAACCACCCACCCAGTTTATGTACTACTCAATGGGGAAAATTTCATGTCACCTTGTGCTTCTAAAATAAGAACCATTGGAGTTATGCAACTCAAACTTTGGAATATGACTTTTTTAAGGATGACCCTTCATGTAGAATAGAAAACATCAAGTTGAAAATTGGGCCAGCAATCAGAACATCTACCTTTAAAGTCACATATGTTTGTGTTTCAAAATGACAGTGACTTCAGGTTTAGCGACTTGATCACAACACCAGTAAAGAGAAAAACTATGGCGGTTGTGGTAGAATTGGCTGATTTAATATATCACCCTACTGAATAAGCCCTATTCTAAACCCTATCCTTAATCATAAAATTTGAGCCAAGAAAGTGATTATTTGGTCAAAAATTAAAAAAACAGCATTTATAGTACCAAAAATGAATTCTGTGACTCATTTCATTTCCCAAAATGTTTATTTTTATATATATCACATTAACCCTAACACTCTTGAGTCCTACGAATCACTACGATGCGGTGTGCTTGTGTCACCCGGCTCGGCAGTTTTTCGATGAAATAATGGCCCCAAGGTATATGCACGGCGGAATATACTCCGCCATGCATGCATTCCCCCCGTGGCCTACTGGTAGATCGTCTGTCTCTGAACCCAGAGGTCCGGGGTTCGAGTCCCGGGGGAGTGGGGGCACTTTTCCCCCTCGCTATTTGGCCGCGAAAAAAAAATCTTTGTAAAAGTTGCCTCGGGGGTTAGGGTTATTAGTTCAAAAGTTACAGCGCTTAATAAACTTCATATTAAAAGGGTTGACACTATCAATGCATTTCTCATGGTGATTCGAAATATGGTAATGAGATTCAATAATTTCAGCATTTTTGAAACATAGTGTGACATTTTGGAATGTCGTCTGCAGACGCCTGCTGCGTGGAAAGTGTTAAGATAGCAGACAATATTATGAATATGTAATCATAGGTAATCAAATAAGATGTAAATGCTATCTACTAAAGATAGCAAAAATCACGCTACATCAATTAATGGGATATTTTGCGATAGAATCTCATGGGTAAACAAATTACATGTAAATGCTATCTACTGAAGATAGCAAAGATCACGCTACATCAATTAATGGGATATTTTGTGATAGAATCTAATAGGTAAACAAATTACATGTAAATGCTATCTACTGAAGATAGCAAATATCACGCTACATCAATTAATGGGATATTTTGCGATAGAATCTCATGGGCAAACAAATTACATGTAAATGCTATCTACTAAAGATAGCAAAAATCACGCTACATCAATTAACGGGATATTTTGTGATAGAATCTAATAGGTAAACAAATTACATGTAAATGCTATCTACTGAAGATAGCAAATATCACGCTACATCAATTAATGGGATATTTTGCGATAGAATCTCATGGGTAAACAAATTACATGCTATCTACTGAAGATAGCAACAACCATGCGATGTCAATTAATGGGGCAAAGGGGTGGTTTAATTTACTGTATACGGAATTACCCATCCATGTTGAACAGAGGTCTTCAATATTGGGGAGGAGGGGACAGTGCTTTGATCAGAGAGAGTCAATGCCAACTACTTTTGGTATGACTTGAAAGAGCCCATTTTAAGCTTTAAAATGACACCATGTTGAAGGTAATCGAACTTTGTAATCACAAGATATGATTTAAAGAAGCAATTTTTTTCTATTATTTTCTTTATATTTCACCAAATATATTGGCCTCTATCTCAAAACTGTATTTGCCAACACCATGTCCTTTTGGAATTGATCCGTCACATATGTGTATTTGTTTTATTTGAAGCATTAGCCTTGGGGCACCCCTCCCCCCCCCCCCCCCCCCCCCCCCCCCCCCCCCCCCCCCCCCGATGGATTATTTTGCATAGCACTTCTTATCTCCTTCACACCTATGCATCTTGGGACATTACCAAACAAACTATCTATTACCAGGTGAGACTCCTAGGTGCAGAATTCTACACCTGTGTGTTTTTTATCTGATAAAAGTCAGACCTTGCCCTCCTTATCAATGCGGTTATTGTGGCATCAGGAGAATCGGTATTTCAGACAGCTGATTCTCCCGATGCCACAAAAAACTAGTTAAAAATTAATAATTTTACACTGCACTAATGTTTGTATTTTCGGGCACATAATTAATCAAATTATGCCAAGCCTGAAAAAATCATCCCCGCAAAAATCTTCGCATGTGCATCAGTATCAGTTACCAGCAGTGTGAATCTGCGGTGAAAGCATTCCTCACCTGACTGTTATTGCCCGGCACACGGCAGCTGATAACGCCAACATGACTTGAATTTCAACTCTTCCATGTTGTTTTATTTTATCTCTATGGAAAGTGGACGAGGAGGATGCTTTAGTGATGCAGGAGATGGTTAAAGTTTAGCTCAAACTTTAGCTCAAACTTTTCCAAAACATGCAGGTCTTTTCTTTTTGTATCCTTCGCTGCGATAGCGAGAGTTACCGGGTTCGAGACGTGTATTTTTAAGGTCTTTGATCATTTCATTTACACCAGTGTATCCAAGTCTTTATATTATTTGGCCTATGTTTTGGTCATTCTTTAAATTTGAAAACTGCCCTATTAGTAATTTATAAACCATGAAGAGGCGTCGTTTGATTTTTATATACAATTCATGGTACTATAATAATTTCATCAGTTCCAAATTGGTGAAGCCTTCTTACAGCAGCGAATGAATACAGAAGGACACGGGTGCACATGAAGGCAACAATCGCACTGTGCATCATATGCTTGACGCGTGCATGCGGCCAAAACCGTGTGCATGTGGCCTCGTACACTTGGATTACTTTTGTGCATGGAGACATAAAAACAGAATATTTCTCGCCAATTTGGAACTGATTAAACTATAATACATGTATAATGAAATTATAAAGATGTGAATGATTATAGTTAAAATAAAATAATTTTCCGGTTTAAAAATTACCAATACTAGGCCTACTACTTGACAATGGTAATACAGGAAGAGTTGGGCCATACGCCTCAGACTATTATAAAGTATAAGGAAAATCCAAGCCAAATAAGCGTATACCTATTATAGGTACAACAAGTGTTGAATTTCAGGGAAATCTTACATCTTAGGTTTTTAGGCGAGGTCAAAGCAATGCTCAAATAATAATTTACCAGGTAATAAATATGCTTATAACCCCAAAACTATAGCTCCTACATACACATATTATATCATACAAATTGAGAAGCAATCTATCTTTAATTTGAAATATTGCATGACAAGATTGACTGAATATTACGTTTAAGCGTTCGGGTTTAATCACACAGCCTTGGTATAGCAATATACAGAGTATTGATTAACTGGCCCAATTTGCTGGTATAAACAGGTTCAGATCCAGCCACAACTACCATGTGCGTTCAAAACTCAAGTGCAAAAATGAAAAATGAACCTTGTCTCATTCTTTTTGGTGTAGCATACTTAATTGTTAACCGATATTCATGAGAAATATCTCAAATTAAAGAAATCACTACATCATTTTATAATGTGATATTAATAAGTTGGAGCTGAAGTGTTAAAATTATGAGCATATTTATTAACTGGTATAAGTTGCTTTTTGAACACTGAATATCGTGCACTCATATCAATGTTCTGGCATACCCATTTGTAACTGATATTTCTGCCCCCCCCCCCCCCCCCCCTACGCGGGGTGAATATCCCTCCTCCTATATACGTGGGTGAGATCATTATGAACAACATCTTTTGTGAGCAGATGATTGATGGTTCCAATATGAATCAGATATTGAATGTTTAATATCCTCATGAATACATGTTAAATGTCATGGCTAACTGCAGCCTATAGCTCTATACTCTGTTCATTTATCTCTGTACTGTGACATCAGGGCATATATGATGCAACACATCAAAGGGGGGGGGGGGGGGGGACATTTATTGCGACTGTGTGTTTTTGAAAACGGACAAGAAAAAGTAAAGAAAATAATGAGAATTAAGTCATTTATTTTCACTCTTAAAATCTGAATGCCTTGATAAATGTTAAGGTAAGGTGAATGAAGTTGAGATGCAATAATAGTCTGGATGGCTAATAGAACGGATTAACATATGATCAAAAGCTTATTAAGGTGTCCATAGGTGACGCACCATGTCATGCGTTATATGCTGTAGGCGTGGCTTATTTTGAGCTACTGAGCAGAATAGTACAATATGAAGAAAATAAACGCAATACTTATCTGGTTTCCCTCTGGTTAAAAAAGCATTGTTTCAATTTTCAAAAACTAGATATCTTTGAAAAGCTGGCTTAACACTTTCCATGCTGCTTTTCAAAATTCAAAAATTGCCAAATAATTCCCAAAAAATGTTCTAAATGTCTTCTTTTTTAAAATCCAAAAAACCCACTGTAGAACAGGGTGTTTTTGTTGTCACCTAAGCGTTGTTTACAAACAGTGCTTATAGCTATAGTAGCATGTAGACTTAAAATTTATATTTCACTCTGTTGATATCTTTTTGGACTCATTATGACAAGCTACTGCTATACTCAGAGATTGAAAGATATGTGTTCATACACCTCTTGACAAGCCTAAGAAATATTGTACATAATCATACTGCAATACTGACCACTTCATTGTTATTGTCATGGTATTGGCCTAGCTAAAAGTTTGCTGATCAAGCGTCCCTTGTCGGGCACTGGATTGCGGGTAGGATCTATTAGTAGATCTACAATCTTTGAAAAAGTCTTGGAACGGTTTGGTATCACCAGTTTCCCTTTAACATGCATGGTTACCAACTTTTAGTTGAGGGGGGGGGGGGGGGGGAGGGGGGCAGGCCCATGCACTGTTGAGAAATGTAAATGTCCTCTGAATGTCTTCAGCAGATATTCCAGTGATCGATGGGATGCAGAGGGGGTGCAGGGAAGGGAAACTTGTTGTTTGAGATGTCTTCTTCAAGTCACAACAAAATAATCATCATTTCAAGATCAGAAGGGGGGGGGGGGGATTCACAAACGTGTAATGTGTTCGAAGGACTTTTGTCCAATATTGTATAGATTGTTGAATACCCACATACCAAGATTAACCATCATGCAGTCACATCTAAGATCAGCTAACCCTATATCAGTGTTGCCATAAATAAGTGTTGCCAGACAGCCATTGTTACCCTATCATTGCAGTAATTATCACATCTATCATGTTGTCACCCATACAATGAGTGTGACAGTGGTGCCTGGCACGCTGCTACTCTGTTGCAATTAATCTCTTACTGGGTTACAGTTCTAGACAACCATGGTAAGAACTATTGTTAAACAAACTTAAAATATCTTATTTATTAATAAATGCTTGTTGTAGCACACCTTTACACAGAGACTTTAAAACAGTTACACAAACTAACAGTTAATTAAAGTAAACACAGGAAAAGAAAAGAAAAAAAAATTAAAACAGGACAAAAGTGAGCAACATAAGCATTTGAGATAGTATGCCTATATACTTGCAAGTGGATTAATGAGTTTATAAAATGATCGGTTTAGGAACATATATGCAAACACTTGACATTTATAGATTTTAAACATACTGACAAATTATTCTCCCCATTATTTTAAGAGAAAAGTTTCAGACCAATTTCAGTTCTCAGTGATACACTTTTAGAGGAGTTTTAACCTTTAGATAATGGAGAATTTAACCCTTTTTTGTTGCAATTTGGGACCCATGTTTAGTTTGTGATTCGGGACCCATGTTTAGGTTTAGGGTTTTCCAGCCCAAAATCATACCCCATGTTGAGAGATTGTTTTGCAAAAAGCAACCCATTAAAATGGCACATACCATGAGTACCGCCCCACCCCCCCCCCCCCCCCCCCAACTCCCACCCCTCTCGGACTTCTTAATGCTTTCCACGCGGCAGGCATCTGCAGACGACATTCCAAAATGTCACTAAATGTTTCAAAAATTTCAAAATTAAAGTTAATTACCATATTTGGAATCACTATGATAAATGCATTAAAATAAGTACAAACATGCATTGATTCAGTAATCCTTGAAATTATGAAAAGGTTTCTGAAAAAATCTTGTTTTGTATTTGGTAAAAGCAAGAGCCGTATGGAAAGTGTTAACAACGCTATGCATTAACTTGGCAATGAATTGTTTACTGGTGACAATCAGGAACATAAATCATCTGGTGAATAACTATAAATGTCAACAACATATAGCTGCCCTGATAGGATAATTATAAAATAAATAAGAGAAACCAAAATAAAGGCATCAACAATAAAAGTAGACTCATTTTATTTTACCTTATTTTAAGGTAATTCATTGTTGTATTGATTTATTCTATATATTTATTATTAATTTATTGATTACGTTTTGGATACATAAATTGTATAAGTTGATTAAAATCTACTTACAATTTATGTATCCATCTAATTTATCTATTCAATTAATTTATCTATTCATTCATCTCTTTATCATTGATTAAACAAATAATTATAAAAAATGTTATTATTGTTATGTTTATTTACTCTCTGTTTTCTTTATCTTTGTATTTATTTGTTTGGGTGGATGAAGGAGAAGTGTTGTACCAAAGCATCCCTTGACCAGGAATGGCATACAATTTTTGCCAACAATCAAATTTACTCAGGGCAGAACTATTCGATATAATTGGAAATCATTTTTCAACAACAAAAGCGCTATACTCTATATATAAACTGCCACTGTAAGTAGATTTTAAAAATAGCCCACAAAATCTACATGACAAAAAATGGTGCAAGTTCTCATTTTTCATTCTTTCCTGACATAATGGAGGCTTTTCAAGTAATTCTTTATTTGATTGATGGTAATGGTTAGCCATAAAATAGCAGCCGTTCTAACTGATTGATTTTATTGGGACTAAGAGAATAATAGGTCACCCAATTTGACAACAAAATAGTGTTCCTAAGGCATTTTTCATCTATCAATTAGCCCAATTTATAACAAATGGTGGTCCACAAGTATTCTTATGAGTTCAAAGTAGCCCAATTGTGTTTCTAAGGAACTGCTCATATTCAAAGGTAGCCCAATCAGGCTCATTCTGTGGCAACACTATCATTTACTCAGGGCAGCTATTTACGAGTAAACAGGTGGAAGAAAAAAAAGAGCAATTGGTATAAAACTTCATTTCTGTCAGGTTATTCATAAACTTAACGTGAGAGAATTTATACCTATTAATACTTGGGTTGGATATCCAAACATAGTATGGTTACTCTTCAAGGTACTACCAGAATTTGAACCACTCGCTGACAAAAAGCTGAGCAACAAACACTATCGGTTGCTGAGACAACTTTCCGGAAACCTTGTGGATCACTATCACTGACTACCAATGTTACTTTAAGCACAAACCCACGAACACAAAAACTGAAGTCAATAGTTCTCTATTGGCACCTAGAGGATAATCTTCTATTAGTGTTGCATACGAAGAACAATTTGAAAACTGATATTTCTGTCTACCCGTGAATCTATAGCAATTCATAAACCAAAATGGTTTTCGCTATTTGTTGTTGCCAATTAATGCTATCCTCACTTCTGCTGATCACATGTATTTTACCAATGACATCTGGACTGCCTGTTGCTCTTCAAACACCGCAGAGTGTTCAAGTCAAAGAGGGAAGCACAGTGGAGTTTGCGTGCAGAATCGTGGACCGAACCCCAGACTACAACATAATCTGGACTATGTGGGACGAATCTGATAACCGAATTCTAAGCATAGATGGAAAACCTCATCAAACCTTTGAGATACACTGGTTTACATTCTCTGATGCCCTCTATGCTACCTGGTATCGTAAGAACGGTAAGGTGGAGGAGTATCGTCTTACGATACAGAACGTCACTCCGATCGATGCTGAGTTGCAATTCACTTGTGGATACTCACATCCTGGTTCTGGTAATACACCACTAGATAACTGGGCAAGTCTTACGGTATGGACACTGCCAAGTAACCCACCTCGATGTTCATTCACACCGCTTATATCGTCTGCAATGCTGATGAAGATCGCCGACAGAGGCATCTGGATTGACCTCACCTGCTCTGTACCAGATGGTAATCCTCCACCTGTTCTCTCCTGGATGACAAATGGACGTGTGGTGTCAACTAATACCACTGGTAAGAACACCTTCACCTATCACCTCTCATCCGTTGACAACGGTCGAGAGTTTGTTTGTCAAGCCAACACTCGCACCGAATATCTCGACCATCTTGAAACATGCAGCTTAATACCATTCAGTGTACCCGAGGCAGATATTCCTCAACCAGATCAAATAAAACACTACTGGAATGCAACAGAATCAAATGATCTTCGTAGTCCTCGTGGCCGTGGTAACCAAGACTCCAAGGCGGTAGTCATCACCATCTTCATCTTTGCAGGAATGTTCCTCTTAACAATCGGCTTTGGACTTGGAGTGTTGTTCCAAAGGAAGGTGATAAACAGAAACGACAAATGCCCTGCTGGGTCAGAGGTCACATTACATGAATATTCATCAAGATTACCAACGATGCCTCTCACTCCGCCGCTTCCCCCGCTTCCGCCTCGTACATTTCTCAAGAAGGACATGAATGATATTCTTTCCACATCAGATCAGCACATATACCAGCCACTTGCTGATTAAAGACAGAGCTAACTGATTAAACTACTGTAAGAACCACAAATGTTTGCATGCATTTAAATTTCGCGAGGAGCACTTACTCGGGATAATTTCATGTCGCGAATATTTCCAATCTGCCTTGTAGCAGTGCATTGCAAAGTTACACATTCGCGAAATGTTCATGCCATGAATTAGGCCAGTATTGCTGATTCTAACCTCGCGGCGAACATTTCTGGTTTTACAGTATGTATATGGTGCATAACAAACACTGCAATAGTGGATAGAAACCAAGTTAAAATGTTTTCAAAGACAGAGCATGTGTGGTCCAGCGGAACAGCGCAGGACTCATGATCATGAGGTTGTGAGTTCTAGCCCCGCCGTGGCCAAATTAATTGTGTCCTTGGACAAGATACTTAGTCTCAATTGCCTCGTCAACCCCAGCGATATTTGGGGAGCTGTTAGGGAGTCATTCTCCAAGTAGTGCTGATAGACTGTGCACTGTTGGCCGGTAGTCGCCTTAGTGTAGCGATGAAAAGGGTTCGGATTCAAAATGGCAGCGATAATAATTGGGCAAAAGCGCTTTGGGACTTTGCTTGCATTGTGGAAAGCGCTATATAACAACGGTGTAGTAGTATTATCATTATTATTATTATTTTTATTAGTGTTATTATTATTATTATTATTATTTTTATTTATAGTAAGAAAAATATGTATATTAGTATCTTTGTGTGGAATAATGAAGTCAATCACAATTACATGTTTGTCCTAGGTGAACCTTTTTACCGAGGCACACCATTTACATATGTTTGTCCAAATAGGTGACACTTTTTGCCAATTCACCCCAATTACATGTTTGTCCTAATAGGTGACCCTTTTTGCCGAGGCATCCCATTAACATATTTGTCAATGAGACATCTATTAAAAACATGTACAAGATCACAATAAGGATGTCCTTCAGTCAAGTTTGAATACTGTAAAACCACTTAATTTTGCGAGGGATTTATTTTCGCGCATTTTGTGAGGGATGCGGATTCGTGAAATTAAATACCCGCAAAACTGATAATTTTGCATTGGAAGTAACAGCAAAATTATAGTGTTTTACAGTACCAGAGATTAATTTATGGTATAATTAAAATTGTATGCATAATGTATTTTTATAAAATGGGAGAAACATTGTACATTAGTGGTGCAGCAAATCAAAGAGGTGAATGTCAATTTTGAGTTTATTATTTGTGCTCTCAGAGCATTTAATAAGCTTTAAAATGACACCAAATTGGATCAAGGCATTCAGATTTTACGAGTGAAACTGACTCCTGAATTCTTATTATTTCCTTTATTTTTTTCTGTCCGCTTTCATCTATATCTTGGAAAAAACAGCCACAAAGTCCCCCCTTCTGATGTGCTGCATCACATTGACATTTATTTACCCACGTTATAACGTGTGAAAATGGAATGTGCGCAGTATCATTAAAATATGTAAATTGGGTACAGCAGTAAAAAGGTTAAACAAAGATAAGCGGTAAATGCGATTGACTTTTTTTTTACACAAGTTACTAAAACATCTGTCATTTTTACAAGGTTTAAAAAAATTCATGGTTTTGAAAATAGGCAGTTTTTTTTACTCACCCTGTATTCTGAATATCTACATTTTAGGTTGAAAATATAATTTGATGTTTGCATACTTATTTTGATCTGTTTATTAGCACATGGAATATTTGTGTACCTTTCTAAAATACACAAAGAAATATATTTACAAAAAGCAATATTTTCTGGCCTGTCAAAGCATTAAGATGGATTGTTATTGTCATATGCTTAGGCATAAAAAACCACCCTGTTCTACTGGCAAACAGACCTTTCAGGTAGTTTAAAGGTTGGTAGGTTGTTGTTTTTTGGTTTGTTTGGCTTTTCAAAATGTTCGTGAAACTTTTGGTGAATTTTCAACCATTTTTGAAATTTTCGAACAAGTTGAAACATAAATCAAAATTTAATGAAAAAAAATATCAAAAACATTAAAAAAAATGTGTCCAAATAGTATACAATTAAAACAAAAATGGGTCCGCCAGGCCTGTAGAACATGGTTTATATTTTGGCACCTTATGTGTTAAATATTGAACCAAATCACGTTGAATTTAGCTGAATATAGGAGTTGTGACAGGCACGTAATACCACATTCTCTCTAAATATGCCCTGGGGCTCACAAATGCCAATCATTATGCCTTTAAATAGTGAATATGCCATAACAAGTGAAATATGAATAATGCTAACATTTTGACAAATTAAATTTAACGCAACATTTCTGTAGACAGAATAGCCTGAAACTGAAATCTCTTGGAGTGTTACATGGACACATCTTGGAGTGTTACACTGACATCTCTTGGAGTGTTACACTGACACCTGTTAGAGTGTTACACTGACATCTCTTGGAGTGTTATACTGACACCTCTTGGAGTATTATAATACCAACACCTCTTGGAGTGTAACACTGACACTTCTTGGAATGTTACACTGACACCTCTTGGAGTGTTACACTGACACCTCTTAGAGTGTTACATCTTCAAAAGGGCAGGTGTTACTTTAAAGGTGTTGTTATTAAAAGTATATGATCACATTTTTTTCCTCAAGAGCAATTGGCCTACATGATTGGTAAAAATATAATTACCAGGCCCATGACCAGGATTTTTTCCTTTGTGGACCTTTTTACCAGAAAGTGTGCTGCTCTGGCAAAAGTGGACCTTTATACTTAAATTTGGACCTTTATGCAACAAAAATGCATAAAAACACCCTTTTTGGTGATATTTTTGGGATTTTTGGGATATGGGTTACAGGCCTGCTGATTACATGCAACTTTTGTAACAACAAAAATCTCAAAAAGAGAACTGAAAAAATGTGACTTTTACTCAAAATTGACTGGAAAGCAACATAAGCAACATCTTTTTCACCATCTGAGGTTGAACTATGGTTTAAATTGAGTGACATCTCCTCCCCCATATACGTGATCACTATTATCAAACTCGCATATATAGGATTCTATCATTGTATTGAATAAGGTTTAATACTCAATGAAGGTCATTGCCATATCCTTTGTATTTCCTGAAGAAAGTTGTCAATAAGCTGCCTTGTGTATTCTGTCAACAATATATGTACATTGTACAGGGTTTTATCATTGTACTTGTAATATTTGGTACAGAGCAGCTATTGATGTCCTCAAGAAAAATACCTGTTTTATCTCCCACGTAGGAAAGGGCTATCTATGAGAATACCACACTCGATTGTTTGGGTTTTTTTACTTTAAAAGTAACACAATTTTACAGCCCATTCTTTTTTCACTTGTTAGGCCTGGCCTTGTTTTAATTCCATACACATTAAATTAGTGAATATGTATGTACCATGATTTCAATTTTATCGACATAAATTGTTTGATTTGGGTCAAAGAAACAAATAGATTTGTGTGAGAATAAAAGCTTTTATGGTATGTGTTGTAGGACACTGTAAATGGCTTTATTTTTCAAATTTGGCAAATAAATATTTTCCGCAAACCTGATAACTTGTGTAAAATGTTAGACAATAATATACAACTAACAACA
Organism: Ophiura sarsii; assembly: GCA_035610835.1. Taxonomy (NCBI): domain Eukaryota; kingdom Metazoa; phylum Echinodermata; class Ophiuroidea; order Amphilepidida; family Ophiuridae; genus Ophiura; species Ophiura sarsii. Next base: position 67,914,863 of record CM069455.1, read on the forward strand.
GTGTCTGCAAAAAGTGCCAAATTAATCAAATTGTGTGTATCCCGTCTATTTTCCGTATAATTTGTGAAAATATCTTAATGTGAAAATCAATTTTAGTGATAGGGTATTGTTCAATAATTCCGATCAAAGCGATGTACCTCTAATACGATTGTGGACGATGAAATTATTTCAATTTCGGGGTGATTAAGAGACAAATACAACAAATTTTGAGCAATGAATGTAAACTATGTTTGTAGCTCAATATGCTATTTGTTGGAAACATTGACCCACCCACATGCTTCACTATGATGACATAATGAGAGACAATCTCAACTATTTCTACTACTCTGATCTGGATTATGGATGTCTACATCTTGCAACAGTTTGGTCTGTAATACCCACTTATTACCAGGCTTTACTATGGTGGAATACCCTATAATACCCACTGATTACTAGGCTTATGGTGGAATACTACCAAAGGACCTAATCAAGAGAACATCATTAGACAGTCTTGTATCAAGCAGACAAATGTGTATGCTGCAAGATTAGTAAGGCATTCTACAAATAGCGCATAGAGAAACGCCACCTATTTTGGATGCTATTTTACAGATGCATGTTATTTTCCTTTGGCATGATCTTGAGGATGCTAAGAGAATTGGCATCTAAGCTGGGAGGACTTAAAATGATGAGGCAGTCAGCATAAGAAAATGAGGAGACAAGCTGTGAACATCCGCCCCGGTACCTGATCCTCTAACTTCAAATTTTTCTTGAGGTGAAAAGTTGCGCCTTACTTTTGAGGTTAAGGTGCAATTTTAGCTGAATCGCGATAGCAACTTGATTAGGGCTGCAAAAACTTGTATCACAATTTTGCACCAGCCTTTGAAAGTTGTATCGCAGTTGATGATTTTTAAGGTGCAAATAGCGATGCGATATGCTGCACATGCCTATGTGCACACATAACAATACATAATATTGCAGTCCAACATCTGGTGATAATAGCAAGCGGTCATTTCAAAATATCAGGAACCTGATGTGAGGGGTGACAGAAATGTTTAATCAAACACTGGCGAATCCTTTGTTGATGGAGTGCGGTTATTACAAGACGTAACAAGATCAATGCGAGTGTTGCCACGTTGGTTGAAATCTTCTACAGATAAAACACTACATGTAGTGACAATGTTGTTTACAAAGCAACACACAGCACAATGTTGGTTACCATGGTTACAGGTAGTCATCTGTCTATCAAACACCCAACTATCTCATGTTTGGTCACTTCCTGTTGCAGTAGAGGTACCCGCAAGTGTCACGGTACTTGAGGGCGCCTCGGCAGAATTCACTTGTAAGGTCAAAGGTCGGCTGGATGGTGAAGATATCTTATGGTTAGTGGAGTACAAAGAGCCAAGTGGATATAGCAACGTCTTAGAAAAAACTGCCATAGTTAATGCATTATGGGATGTATCAGAGCTAACGCAGTACAAGCTGGGAGAGTTTTACACTCAGTATGAGCATATCGAAGGGGACATCTATGAGTATGTCCTTCAGATTCAAAATGTGACTGTGTATGACGGTCTCTTGCGATTTGCATGTGCATTTAGGCCTATTGGGAGCAAAACATTGACTTTATTTGATACGTTTGTTGATCTGACAGTGCTGACCCAACCAATAAGATCTCCACTATGTAGTTATACACCCAATAATATACCAACTGTCATACCAGTAGAAGGATTTGAAATCACAATGACCTGTACAATGTTAGATGACGACCCATTGCCACGTCTTGCGTGGTATTCAGACGGGGAACTGATCACTTCAGATTCAACCAATAACAAAATGGTAGATATTACTTTATCATCAGAAGACAACGGCAGAGAGTTTATATGTCGTGCAAGTTCCTTAACCTTACCAAATCCGCTCAAATGTAGCGTCACGCCATACCACATCCATCCCATAGCAAAGATAACATCTAATGTACAAAGAATCTCAAACGACATGATCAATGCAGAATTTGTGTGTGAAAATATTGGTACAATCTCTGAAACAGACCCTACCTCCAACACTTATTTCAGATGGTCTTGGGAACCAGACATGGGCATCGGTGTCGCAGAGATAACTTACGACAGGACATCTACACTGAAAATTACAGGTGAAATGGCTAACAATACCGTTGTCACTTGTGAAATTGTAATCCCAACAGTCTCTGTGTCGAATGCAAGCACATCTGTTGTCATCAAAGATGAGGAAACAAATACTGATGAAGAGACTACCCCAATATCTTGCACTGTTATTGTCATTTTATCTGTGATCTTCACAGGTGTTCTCAGTTTAATCCTTGGTTTTTGTGTTGGACTGCTCGTCGAGAGGAAACATGCAATCTTACGTAGATGTTGCTGCAAGGATCCCCAGCTATCTGAACATGAGCACCAATCTCCGCCACGGATGGAAATGGGAATATACCAACCAACAGGGCAAGCAGCACCTTCTGACCTGATGTCTTCCGGCTCCCATGAGTATGACATCATCAACATTCCTTCATCAGTCCTCGGTAACGCCAATGTTTCAGCTGCTACTGGCAGCAAGGCAGCTGCGGAGACCACTACCGGCAGCAAGGCGGCCGCAGAGACACGACCGTATCAAGACTTGAAGACAGGCGACGTACGCAAAGATCAGTGCGATCCAGCGGCGTACACGCCACTCAAACAGATTGGTCCTTTTCGTAGAGAGCAACAACAGCAAAGATACAGTGATCCTGCATATTTGATTGTATAAGGCCCAGGGGGTGGGGCAGTCAATCTATTAGTCCATGGGATGTGTGGCTAAAGGTTGGACACCCATATTCCAGGGGGTGGGGTAGTCAATCTATTAGTCCATGGGATGTGTGGCTAAAGGTTGGACACCCATATTCCAGGGGGTGGGGTAGTCAAACTATTAGTCCATGGGATGTGTGGCTAAAGGTTGGACACCCATATTCCAGGGGGTGGGGTAGTCAAACTATTAGTCCATGGGATGTGTGGCTAAAGGTTGGACACCCATATTCCAGGGGGTGGGGCAGTCAATCTATTAGTCCATGGGATGTGTGGCTAAAGGTTGGACACCCATATTCCAGGGGGTGGGGCAGTCAATCTATTAGTCCATGGGATGTGTGGCTAAAGGTTGGACACCCATATTCCAGGGGGTGGGGCAGTCAATCTATTAGTCCATGGGATGTGTGGCTAAAGGTTGGACACCCATATTCCAGGGGGTGGGGTAGTCAATCTATTAGTCCATGGGATGTGTGGCTAAAGGTTGGACACCCATATTCCAGGGGGTGGGGCAGTCAATCTATTAGTCCATGGGATGTGTGGCTAAAGGTTGGACACCCATATTCCAGGGGGTGGGGTAGTCAATCTATTAGTCCATGGGATGTGTGGCTAAAGGTTGGACACCCATATTCCAGGGGGTGGGGTAGTCAATCTATTAGTCCGTGGGATGTGTGGCTAAAGGTTGGACACCCATTCTATTAGTCCATGGGATGTGTGGCTAAAGGTTGGACACCCATATTCCAGGGGGTGGGGTAGTCAATCTATTAGTCCATGGGATGTGTGGCTAAAGGTTGGACACCCATATTCCAGGGGGTGGGGCAGTCAATCTATTAGTCCATGGGATGTGTGGCTAAAGGTTGGACACCCATATTCCAGGGGTGGGGCAGTCAATCTATTAGTCCATGGGATGTGTGGCTAAAGGTTGGACACCCATATTCCAGGGGGTGGGCAGTCAATCTATTCTATTAGTCCATGGGATGTGTGGCTAAAGGTTGGACACCCATATTCCAGAAGGTGGGGCAGTCAATCTATTAGTCCATGGGATGTGTGGCTAAAGGTTGGACACCCATATTCCAAGGGGTGGGGTAGTCAATCTATTAGTCCATGGGATGTGTGGCTAAAGGTTGGACACCCATATTCCAGGGGGTGTGGCAGTCAATCTATTCTATTAGTCCATGGGATGTGTGGCTAAAGGTTGGACACCCATATTCCAGAAGGTGGGGCAGTCAATCTATTAGTCCATGGGATGTGTGGCTAAAGGTTGGACACCCATATTCCAGGGGGTGGGGCAGTCAATCTATTAGTCCATGGGATGTGTGGCTAAAGGTTGGACACCCATATTCCAGGGGGTGGGGCAGTCAATCTATTAGTCCATGGGATGTGTGGCTAAAGGTTGGACACCCATATTCCAGGGGGTGGGGCAGTCAATCTATTAGTCCATGGGATGTGTGGCTAAAGGTTGGACACCTATATTCAGGGGGTGGGCAGTCAATCTATTCTATTAGTCCATGGGATGTGTGGCTAAAGGTTGGACACCCATATTCCAGGGGGTGGGGTAGTCAATCTATTAATCCATGGGATGTGTGGCTAAAGGTTGGACACCCATATTCCAGGGGGTGGGGCAGTCAATCTATTAGTCCATGGGATGTGTGGCTAAAGGTTGGACACCCATATTCCAGAAGGTGGGGCAGTCAATCTATTAGTCCATGGGATGTGTGGCTAAAGGTTGGACACCCATATTCCAGGGGGTGGGGTAGTCAATCTATTAGTCCATGGGATGTGTGGCTAAAGGTTGGACACCCATATTCCAGGGGGTGGGGCAGTCAATCTATTAGTCCATGGGATGTGTGGCTAAAGGTTGGACACCCATATTCCAGGGGGTGGGGCAGTCAATCTATTCTATTAGTCCATGGGATGTGTGGCTAAAGGTTGGACACCCATATTCCAGAAGGTGGGGCAGTCAATCTATTAGTCCATGGGATGTGTGGCTAAAGGTTGGACACCCATATTCCAGGGGGTGGGGCAGTCAATCTATTAGTCCATGGGATGTGTGGCTAAAGGTTGGACACCCATATTCCAGGGGTGGGGCAGTCAATCTATTAGTCCATGGGATGTGTGGCTAAAGGTTGGACACCCATATTCCAGGGGGTGGGGCAATCAATCTATTAGTCCATGGGATGTGTGGCTAAAGGTTGGACACCCATATTCCAGGGGGTGGGGCAGTCAATCTATTAGTCCATGGGATGTGTGGCTAAAGGTTGGACACCCATATTCCAGGGGGTGGGGCAGTCAATCTATTAGTCCATGGGATGTGTGGCTAAAGGTTGGACACCCATATTCCAGGGGGTGGGCAGTCAATCTATTAGTCCATGGGATGTGTGGCTAAAGGTTGGACACCCATATTCCAGGGGGTGGGGCAGTCAATCTATTAGTCCATGGGATGTGTGGCTAAAGGTTGGACACCCATATTCCAGGGGGTGGGGTAGTCAATCTATTAGTCCATGGGATGTGTGGCTAAAGGTTGGACACCCATATTCCAGGGGGTGGGGCAGTCAATCTATTAGTCCATGGGATGTGTGGCTAAAGGTTGGACACCCATATTCCAGGGGTGGGGCAGTCAATCTATTAGTCCATGGGATGTGTGGCTAAAGGTTGGACACCCATATTCCAGGGGTGGGGCAGTCAACTACTAAGCCGTAAGCATGCATGAAAGATGTTCCAGAAGCCCCCTAAACATGTTTTTCCTCTAAAGCCCCAAAAAAGTGTTGTTTGTTTTTCTCCCCCAATTTGACCCCCTAAAGGAGTAAAATATTGACAAGTTTTAATTAAAAGTACCCTTTTTTCATGAAAAATGTCAATTTTAGACCCCTTAACACGTTATGTGCATAACGCACCCCATCTTTAAAAAAACACAATTTTAAGCGTTTTTGATGCCACACATGCTTACAGTGTAACGGTCGACTGCCCTGACCCATATCCACATCTAAGTTTATTGTACAGGGTGTTCCAAAAGTTTCAAAACCATTTTAAAGATTTGTCTTTCTCTTAAAATAAGTAGCAGTACCAAAGGGAAAATATATTTGGAAAGAGAAAATCATTTCGGTACCAAACATGACTCCTTTTTGAGCCCCCTCAATATAAAAAAACACGCTGAAAGATTTGGCTACACTAACTTGCAATACCATATAATTGTTCGATTTGCTGGACGCACTGTATAAGTCACTGTAATCGCATGCATCATGTTCCTTACTTTCCATTCATGTGGATATTGTTCAAAAAAGTTATCACTTATCAAAAATTGTACACAACATTAATGATGTTCATAATAAGGATTATGGGGGTGAAGAAAACACAATATCGATTTTGTTCCTACCCCTAATTATATGGCATCGATCATCATAATTTGGTCATGAATGGCGCCTAGATGAGCATACTTTCACATACAAAATATATCAATCTGAAATTATAAAGCATCACTGTAAGGAACCTCTTTTCTCTTCCCTACCTCTTTCCATTTGTCGCATCCTTGACTTTATTCAGCTCATGATACTACGCTTTTATATGAAAGTGCAGTTTTACAGTTCGGGAATTTTGTCTGTATTTTGGCAAAACGAATAGCTGTTATTGTAAGTTTGATACCAAACTAATTCTACAAGTCTTCTCTATCCAAATATGTTTATATTTTTATACTGCAAATTATTTAACCGGAGATATATAGTTTTGAAAGGTTTCAACACTTTGGTGACACCCTGTACCTTTAAAATGGCTAATTTCACCATTCCATAAGATGCTAAAATTTGTCAACTACATCTAAGAATTATGTGTAAAAAATAATCCAATGTCTAAGATTTCTTACAAAAGTTTACAATTATTTAGTAGAGTTGCATATTCGTGCCTCACTTTAGTGATATTATCACACACAAGGTATAAAGATGAACACAAAAAACTTATAAAAAAAAATAAAATAAAAGATTATCACTGAGCATGAGTCGACTATGAGCCAAATGGAAAAAGAAAAAAAGATGCAGATTTATCTCATTTTTATATTACAAATTCTTAAACAGCAAAGGAGGTTAGAGCTATAGAATCTGATGACATTTATGTGAGATAATATCACACAGGTTGTCGGAGGAGGAAGTACTTCCACCATCCTGTGGTGTGTGGTAACGACAATTCTAGGTATTCGCAATAGGATGCGCCGCCAGCGGTTGCGTGGGAGATGCAAAAAAAATGGTAACAAGTTGACATCCAAAAGCCTGTGTAATACAAATACAATACAATGTGTGTAAATGTCAATATATTGGTTATAATATGCGAATGCACACCCCAACACCAATTTACATTTATTAATAGATAATTATTTTCTTGTATTACTCATACGGGATACTTTGTGAAGCTGTGTTCAACATTATTATTATCACACTTGTGTGATGTCCACCCTAGAGATCAAAAAATGAACTGACAAGAACAACCAACCGCTGGTGCATCATATTGCGAATTGTGAGAATTAAGTTCCATGACATACACTTCTGCAATACGCCTTACTGCAATTCTATTTGCGCGATATTGTATATATAGAATGTTTGTGGATTATAATATACAAAATATAAAATACAAAGGTAAAAGTTGGCAAGGTGGGCAATAAATGTACTAATTTTAACATTATTTCTAGAAAAAATGACTATTTAAAAATAACGAGGTTTTGTTTTTAGACTGTGTCCGTGTTATATTGCATTTGAGCCTGAGCAAGACATTTTGCGTAGAACAACTCCAGCAGTAGAATCATTATTCCACTTAAAATAATGCTCTGCCCAAATGTATGTCAATTTGACAAAACCTTTATTCTCTAAATTAGTTAAGTTGGGTGTCATATAACAACACACAAAATTTCACCAAATAAGTCTCAAAGCAAAAACAAACCTTGTTCTAAGGCCCAACCCATACATTTAATTTAAAATTGGGTAACACATTTTCAGGTGAAAATGAATTCTGACCCAACATTTTTGGGTAGTTCCTAAAATACAGTAAAATTTGTTACAGATTTGTCTGATTTTTTGGTGTTTTTAAAGGGGAAAATAAGAAGATAAGAAAGAACAAAAATCTGACCAACCGACCCAACTTGAGAGGTATGTTTGAACAGCGGGTGAGCTTCTTTTTTTATCGCCTAACAGCATTTCACTCATGGCTATATCAAACCAATAAAAGTATGGTATTTGGTCAAAATATCTCTGCCTATTCTGTATGTGACACACTATAATAAAATGTAATTGCACAACTGGGCATAGATCTATTGGTTCAAGCAGAGTTAACATGGCTAGACTTGACGGGGCAAATAAGGGTCGCACTCAGCATGCCAACAGCTCCTACAACATCTCCTAAGACATCAATGAATTAACGATAGACCCAAGGTGCGCGTTATATTCACGCATTTGGAATACGGAATGACTTATTGACAAGCATTATTGACCATAGATGTCTTCTTAAGTGCACACTCTTAACGCTTTACACACGGCTATTAGTTTTACCAGATTCTTCAGAAACCTTTTACCAACTTTCAAGGTCTATCTCAAGGATTACTGATCCAATACTAGGCATGTTTGTACTTATTTCAATGCATTTCTCATGTTGATGCCAAATTTGACAATGAAATTCAATCATTTTGAAATCTGTGAAACATTTTGTGGAAAGCGTTAAGATGTGCTTACATTGGCAGGAAACTGGCAACCAATGTTTCTACTAAGGATTTGAAGCTTTTGCCAATTTTGTAATTTTTCTTACAAAATTGGCACAAAGATCAACTCAAACCATGTATTATATGTTGTAATTGTCTATGGTTTTTCATCGAATCTCCTGGCGCAAAGTGTTAACTTGTTGGGAAATTTACACCATTGCCCTTAGAGGGAACTCCACTTGTTCATTTGTGCATTCAATGCCTTTACAGAATGCTTCATGGCCATGTCCACATATAAATCAATGATTGCTTTAAGGTTTTATTTGTAAATTGTGAGCCAAATCTCTAAGACATTTATCACTTAAAAACTCAAACGAACAAGTGTCGATACCAGGGAGTAGGCGGTAGATGTTCTAATAAAATGACCAATTTTGTTTCTTTAAGCCCTTTTTCACAATTCAAACTGAATGGCCATCCCCGCTTTCCCCTCTTTTTGGTCTGGTATGGTTAAGGTAAACAGAGAAGATTCTGTGTTCACAGAAAGTATCCGCAAAATTAAAGTGTTTTACAGTATATCGATTGATTTTTACCAGGAAGAAGAAACGGAAAATAGGCCAATTGTGATATATTAACCCAACCCCGATCTCACGATATATTATGCTGCATCCCATAAACCTTTACCCCCTAACCGGATTTTTAAACGGATCTCAATTTAGGAAGAGAAATCAACAAATAAATTGCTGCTCCTCGACTGGGACCATCTGGACAAAAAACCCGGCCCCTATATGCAAGCCATGGCTCTCAGCTGCTTGTTTGCGCAGTATACTGCGCTCAATATACATTGTGGTTCAATAAAACGTTGTCAGTTTTTTGAAGCCATTTTTTTTAAAATTCTGTAGATTTTTAAAAAATAGGGACAGCAGTCCCAAATAGGTCGTCCGTTTATATGGGTAGATTAAAAACAAGGTGGATCTCAAACCACAGGCATCTAGAAAGAAAGAGGTTAGACCACTAGCGGATCCAGGATATAAAAAATAAAATAAACATCCTGAGTTTGGTTGCAATTGTACTTCACCTGTTTAAATGAAATTAACTTTACATATGCAGCTAATTTTACATCTTGACCTCATATGACGTTTGACCTTGGTATGTGACCTTTGACCTAATTAACATATGAATGTTTCCATGTTGCATCCATGACCCAAGTTTGGTTGCAATTGGTCATTGTATGGAAAAATGAACAAGAGACAAAAAAAAATGAACAAGAGACAAAAAAAAAGGTGTACTAAATTTTACATCTTGACCTCAGATGGCCTTTGACCTTTCTATGCGACCTTTGACCTCATTAACATATGCGGGTTTCCATGTTGTATCTATGACTGAAGTTTAGTTGCAATTGGTCATTGTATGGAAAAGAAATGGACAAATGTAATCAATTTTACATATGCAGCCACTTTTACATCTTGACCTCAGATGACCTTTGACCTTGGTATGTGACCTTTGACCTCATTAACATCTGAAGGTTTCCATGTTGCATCTATGACCGAAGTTTGGTTACAATTGGTAATTGTATGGAAAAGAAATGGAAAAATGTAATCAATTTTACATATGCAGCCATTTCTACATTTACATCTTGACCTTGGTATGTGACCTTTGACCTCATTAACATATGAAGGTTTCCATGTTGCATCTATGACCAAAGTTTGGTTACAATTGGTCATTGTATGGAAATGAAATGGACAAATGTAATCAATTTTACATATGCAGCCACTTTTACATATACATCTTGACCTCGGATGACCTTTGACCTTGGTATGTGACCTTTGACCTCATTAACATATGAAGGTTCCCATGTTGCATCTATGACCGAAGTTTGATTGCAATTGGACATTGTATGGAAAAGAAATGGACAAAACAAAAAGTGTATACCAAATTGTTGAAAAAGTGTATACCAAATTGTTGACACACACTACACACACAGACTACATACACAGACTACACACGAAGGATGCTGCCATAAGGTCTCTTCCTACGGACGACCTAATAATCAGCTATATGATCTTGACCATTTATGCTGAAAAAATTGTTACAAATAACCTTACGGTTGCAAAATAACAGCTATTTGAACAAAGTCTGTCCCATTTCACTCTGTCCACAGGTACTGATTTTGCGACGTTACATTGAATACTGAATGATGAATTGCATGCAAGTAATCTAAGATTTGAAGATCCCGCCAGGTGAAACCAGTGTAATTGTTAACATCTTAACTATTTATTCAAGTGTGAAATCAATACGTAATAATAATAATACCATGAGTGACCCTAATTAGAATGATTGATTTTCATAGATTGGAAGTGTAATTGTCTATGCTCTATGCCTTAAAAGTGACGATGTCATTTAATGTTATCTTGCTGGTCAATTCCTGTAGACTTACCCATGGACAAAGAGATTTTGGAGAGATTCTCTTCAAATAGCTATCATTTTGCCGCCATAGCATTATTAACATTGAGATTTTCAGCATAGATGGCCAAGATGACATTTTTGAGGAATATGTAAAAAAAAATTAAACCAAATCCCACAATTTTGAAAAATATGGCTTTGAAAAACTGTCAACGTTTTATTGAACCACACTGTATAGGCTTGGTTGATTACGTCATCGAAAAACTGTCCGCACATACGCTTGGAATAGGCTTGGAATATGTTTGTAGTACACAGGGCTGTTAACCCCCTGAGAACTACCGGCCGATTGGTCAGAAAGATAGATACATCATTTATTGCACCAATCAGAGACAGTGTTAGAATAATTGTATCCCTGATAAAGATTGGAGCGAAATACTTTACAAGCTGCATTTTAATTGGCTATCAAATGAGTATATCTTGCAATAAACCAATCAGAACCACTGTAAGATAGGCCGGTAGTGCCCAGGGGGTTAAAGTGTTAGGGTTAATATGACTTCGTATCTACCCAAACCAGGAATTTCCCCCTGTTAGACACCTGAAAGACGCATTGTGGTCTAGTATGGAGGCAATGTTTTACCGTGTAGACTACACAAATGTAGGGGTAGCTGGGAGATATGTTAGAATAAGACGGCACAAAAGGTTATTTGTGTGAGGTACTTTGAAACAGAGGGGTCAACTTTTCAGGATTTTCCTTTTTTAAGCACTGAAAATGGAAAGACAATAATTGACAAGACAAACATATCAGAAATAGTTTATAAAAGGCTTACAATAAGGTTGATATTCATTTTTAGACTCCAATTTTGTGACAAATTTTTAACAATTTGTTCACATAGTCAGTTTACCCTATACAAAATGTATTTCTAAATTGCCTGCAAACAGTGCCATGTCGAGTAGTATAGCAGGTAACCTGGCAGTGCGGAAGTGGAGTATAGCGGAGGTTTAGGTGTAGACTATACAGCTGAGAGGGTTGCCAAAAGGAGAATTCATGACAGGATGGATGGTGATAGCCAAGAGAGGAAAGTTAACCAAAACAGTTGTTTCCGCATCGCTCAACTCTCAATAAACACTAGCTTCCTTGGTATAATTCCAGGGTGTAATTAGGCTTGGGGTATGAGATAGTGACGTCTCTTCCACGCTGTAATCCCAGGGTGTAAAAGCTCAGGGCATGAGAGAGTGACGTCAAAGAACCCTGGGAAAGAGGTTGGGAAAAGGGACCGTTTTGGAAGTATTTGATGTAAAATACGCAGAAGTTGCCATATTTATTCTGACTCACCATATTTGCATTGCTATTTATTTATTTAATTTTAATTTTGAACAGTTTGTCAATGTTTGACAAAGAAATTAAATAAGATTGATATAATTTATCAGGTAGAAGTTGGCCGAGAGGTCTAGCGCGCTGATCGTCGGTTGGGAGTTTTCTAGCAATCACAGGATCGTGGGTTCAAGTCGCCTTGAAACCAGGATTCTTTGTTCACCAAAAAAAGTTCCTATCTAGGTCGGAAATTCTACAATCAAATCTTAAAAATTCAGTGAGGTTAGTTATCGGAATCTCTTTCAGTGGTTTAAACTGATAATCAAATTTAATTGTAGAATTTCTCCTCTACCCCATTCACTGTGTACAACTTGCAGGTCTATACAGTGAGTGTAAGATTGCTGTGGTTAGGAGAGTCACGTTAAGCTGTTGGTCCCGTGTATTCAGATGCTTCACCCTGACCACATTAAAATAGTTGCAGACCTCATCGTAAAGAGACCTCATCAAGTCCCTTAATTTCAGGGGCCCGCTGTAATAGTTGGTCATCCAACTCTAGCGGTGAAGACTTGAAGAATTGAAGAATCACATACTGTGATGCGCTATGAATGATCTACTTCAAAGATTGGTCAACTTCAGAGATTGTCAGAAACGGTTTCTATGTTTTCTATGGGAATGTTACCTGTACAGTAAGACTGCAACACTATTATACATAAGGCCAAAAAAAAAAGAGTTGACTTGCCCTTTCCGACCGACCCTAATTTTCGGAAATCTAGGGTCGCTATTTTTTTTTTTTTTTCCCAACAAAAAAAGTTGAAAAAAAAAAGTTGAAAAAAAAAAAAAAAAAGTTGAAAGAAGCACATAACAATAAAGAAAGATCAAAACGTGTTTTTAAGTAGTATCTGCTTGTTTAAAAATCAAAAAATCAAAACAAAAAAAAAAAAATCAAAATTTTTTTTTAAACAAAAATCTCTTTAAAACGTGTTTTTGTGTAAATTTTCACAAATTTTCAAAAAAACAAAACAAAAAAACAAAAAAAATCCGACCGTCCGACCCTGAAAGGGCAAGTCAACTTTTTTTTTTTGGCCTAAGGGCCATGCGAACATGGCTTATGTGCAGATACATATTTACTGATTGAATTATTTAACTGAGATATAGTTATACATACCTATCATCCTCAATGAAGTGCAGCAGACATGAAAAAAGACAAAAAGAAAGAACAAAATACTGGTATTAGCATAAATTAGCATAATAATGATATAAATAATTCATACGAGGCATGAGAAGGAATTGTCATAAAAAAACCCTGCAAAAGTGTGTGAAATTAGAAATATAAGAAAGTGCTGAAATTTGGAGAAAAAAAATAAGCTGAATTTGGTCAAAGACCTGACAATTCTTATGCCTGTCCACATGTTGTTATCTTTTTATATTTCCTTTACCCATTACCATTTTCCAAGGGGTCGATGACACATGTAAAGCTCTTCATTGCATATATATATGCTATGCTTTGTTATAATTTTGCTCCCAATTTGTTGTTTATGCGCGAAATACATATATTCGCAAATTAACTCGTAAAACTTGTAACACATAAAAATACAAATACAGTTTTCTCAACATAACAACATAACAAAGGTTCAAAAACAAGAGCAGATGTAGGTATATCTTGATATTGAGGTCCGGCATTTTGGTTCACTTTTGTTGACATCACTGGACACTTTCGAGGTGGCACAAAAATGTGTATCCCTAATTGATACATGACATCAATCGACCTCAAAGATGCATACGATTCAGTTCCCATTGCCAGAGCATAGAAAATACCTCAAATTTGCATGGAATGGTAAATTGTATCAATATAGAGCCTTCACTACCATTTTTCCAAAAAATATTGATCAAACATCAAACTTAAGGAAAGTTCTCGTTTAATCTTACTATTTATTCTATGGGACGGTTGGAAGCATAAACAAAATCAAAGCAGTGATTTAACCCTATCCTTTCTCATCACTGCAAAACATTAGAGGCTGGTAGCGCCCCTTCCCCAGTCGATCTTACATTCTTACAACAGCACTTTTACTAAATTGTTTTTTATTAGTACATGTAGCATTATAATAACAATATTTTAACAGCATTGGCATAGTGCACATCAGCACATTAGGACTTTCTATGCGGCTATTAGTTTTGCGATAGTGGTAGAGATCGCATATTTTTGGCGGCGAACCATCTAGCTTGCTGAAAAAAACATGCATCCTAGGTACAACAGCGCCCTCTACGATAGGGGTAGAGTTCGCGCAAAATAGGGGTTGAGTTCGCAAATTCTACACGGGTCGGTAGGCTCATCTAAATTGGACCTAACTTAAATCGGTTCGTAACAAGCCGGGTTTAGTCGCCTCGGCCGCAGGCGGCCTGCGGCTCCTTTTCTTACTAGCGCCTAGCGGCGGGCTATCCGCGTACGGTGCCTTCGGCCCCGCTTGACACTGTGAGCACGGAACAGAATCAAGTGAAGATTTATTTACAAATAATATTTTTCGTATAGTGTATACGGTACTTGTTGTTGTAGTGTATTTTTGAGGTATCAACCGTGCTGTATTGTGGGAGTTACTAATTTTCAGCAGCCAGGTACCCTTTTTCAGATCGCTCGCGATCTAAACCCTTTTGGCATTAGTTTTACCATATAAAAACAGATTGGTCAGAAACCTTTCTCAACTTTCTCAAGAATTACTGTACAAATACAAGGCATGTGTGTACTTATTTTAATGCATTTCTCATGGTGATTCCAAATATGGTGATTAAATTCAATAATTTTGATATTTTTGAAACATTTTATGAAATTTGTGAACTGTTGTCTGCAGACGACTGCCGCGTGGAAAGCGTTAAAGATCTACTACAGGAAACAAAACTATCATGTTGTTTATACATTGTAGGGTTACTGCACTTTGCTGAATCATAACATTCTAACACAGACAAAATAAGTCAAATAACATGGCTTCAAAGTGGAACATTATAGTATGACCAAATCTAAAATGGCAGTATGTTTTGGTCTAATAATTTCGTTCAAAGGATCTGATATCTTTAACAAATTTGACCTGAAATTGTGTAAAATTAAACTAGAGATTTGATCCTTTGATTTTCACCTAGACTTGGGCTCTATAGTGTGTTTCACAATGAGCATGTTTTATTACCAACAAGCAAATGTCGGCTGCTGATGACCTCATTACCATAAATGCCAGTGAAAGGTCAAATCACACAATAGTTCACCGGGTCTACTCAGTGGCGAAAATTTCTAGTTAGGCCAAACAAAGAAGAAGGTCCGTCTCAGAAGCCCGCCCGCATTGGTATGTGAAATGAGCTACGGCGCGTAGGTCTATGCGTTGGGGGCTAAACAACTTCTTTTTTTAAATTTCTTTTTTAAATTTTTTAAAATCTTTTTAAAACATTTTTTTATTTTTTTATTTTTTTAAAAGTTTAAAAAACTTGGATTTAAAGCAAAAAAACAAAACAAAAAAGCAAAAAAAAGCAAACCTCATAGACTATTTTCTAAATAAAAAAAAGTTTAAAAAAAATCGTACAGCACTTACCTTTTTTGCACTATGTTTCTGAGACAGACTATCTTCTTTGTTTGGCCTTAGGTGTGGGGGGATGAACAGGCACGGATCCAGCCAAGTTTAAAGGGGGGCCCCCAAAAATAAAATTTAGCTGGTACATGCCCTCTGAGGCGCCGAGCTATGCTCGGACAGGGGGTGTCTGAGGGGGGGATGTGCCTACCTATGAAGAAGATCTTTTTTCAATTTTTGAACTCATTTGGTGCGATCTGATGTATACTTTTGACCAATATTGTATTGAAAAGCCATCACTTCATTTTCAATAAATATTTTGTTTTTTATCAATGCACGATGAAGTTGAGCAGATACTGATATTTTCTTGATTTAAGTATAGATTGTATAAAAGCTCGAACAGGGGGAGTCTGAGGGGTGATGTGTGTAATATTTAATTGGAAAGCAATCACTTTATTTCATTTTGCCTTGGCCATCACATACACTATATGAAAAGTCAGGGGGGAATGATTACATTGACCATCCCCCCCCCCCCCTCCCAGGTCAAAAAGTGTGGGGAAATATATCCCCCCCCCCCTCATCCCCCGGGATTTCCGCTCTTGCATGGTTATGCTTCGACTCTCCACCGGCAAACGCAATCAACCGTAACCATGCGTATTTACACTGCCGAAAGAAAGCTTTTCTAACAGGAATCAACCGACTAAATTTCAAGGGAATCTTCACAGGTATAAGCAGGTTAATACTGGTTGAGGTATGTTTTTATTGGGAGATGTTTCTATGTTAAGGGACCGTTCATTATTTATGGTGGAGGGGGGGTTGGGTAAAATATAGGGGGGGTCATGTAACTTTCATATGTTGAAATAGGGGGGGCTATGTAACTTTTTATTCTTAAACAGGGGGGGTTATGTAACTTTTTTAACTATAAAGATGGTGGTAATTGGGGTGATTTTAGAGGCTATTTTGGAGTGTAAATGCAAAAAAAAAATCGGCGCTTCGCGCACATTTTCTTACGGCCTATCAACTTCAAACCATGTACTTATGATGAGCCGACTTTCGGACAGCAAATCTTTTTTTTACACGCCCTGATCGGACGATCTGTTGAAAAAACACCTATATAATCATCAACGGATGAAAACATTAGAGCCATGGGGTGTATAAAAACATGTTAATTAGCCTATGTTCCAAAATCCAACAATTATATGATTAAAAACGGTAAATTCTTGCATGCTTTTTACCTCGTCTCACTCTCAGCACTGCTACTAAGCTCACAAAAGTAGAATGTTGGACATACGTTTTTGTCAGGATGGTCTAACTTTTTTAGGGTTATAAAGACTCACAAAAACCACCCAAAATGTATAAATATATGACAAAATTTCTACCTCGCTACGCTCGCAATGTAATTAGTATAATTTCACACAATCAAAAGATCAAGAGGGGGTATCATTAAATTATTGGCCGTTCAGAGGGCACAAACAGAACTTACCAACGAATCCATGGACAAAAGAGAAAAAAACAGCCCCTAAGATGTGGCAAGTTGATATTTTTTTTGGGGGGGTGGGGGGGGGGGGGGGGGGGGGGGGGGGTTGTGTAAAAAGCTACTGGTTAGCAGGGGGGTCATGTAATTTTCAGTTTCAGCTGTAGGGGGGGTTAGGTAATTTTGACATACGAATCTCGAAATTGTCCCAACCCCCCCTCCACCATAAATAATGAACGGTCCCTAACTGGTATCACTGGCGTAACAACAGGGGGGGATGGGGGGGATATATCCCCCCCAGATTTTTACCTGGGGGGGATGCCTAATGTAATCATCCCCCCCAGATTTTTCATAACCAATAATTTTAAAAGTGACGTATTTAAACAAATAGGTGGGCGTAAAGGGTGATAGCTCAGGCCCGTAGGAAGGGGGGGGGGGGGGCGATGGTGGCGATCGCCCCCCCTTTGAAAATCTTCCCCGGAAAATTTGTACACAGATGAAAAAAATTTGCGCGCTACGCGCGCATTTGTCCTCCCAAAATGCAATATTCTTTGCTACAAGCTTGTTTAGAGCCAAAATGTACCTCGATCGTGCAAAAAATAGGTGCAAATTCGAACATTTTCGCGCGCTACGCGCGCATATTTGACTCACACAAATCTTCACGTGATTTTTTGCAGAAAACGCCCCCCCTTTGAAAAAATTGTCTTACGGCCCTGTATTTGTTTGTTCAACTTCATTATCCTTTGTAGGCACACTCATATTATAGCAATCTGGTTGCAAGGGAAAAGAAAGTCACAATAGGCTAGTGTATATAAGAGAATACATAGTTGGTCCAAAGTCCTAAATCCGATGGCATAAAATGACAATTGACAAGTGCATTATCCTGAATTTTTGGGCTACAAAATGAGCCCAATCTGTAAAAAGTGTATTATTTGGGTTACAAAAGGCGGGCAATAGTTTTACGAGCGTAGCGAGTAAACAAATATTTTGAGGTTAAAAAAGTCTCACTCTGAACATTACTCTGAACTTGACAGCCCTGCCGTATTTGAGTCTGATAATTTTCATCCCCCCCACTCAAAAAAAGTAGTTACGCCCCTGACTGGTATATACCATCTTTATTATGCTGATAGGGTGCCCTCTTGCTTGTTGACTCACCAGAACTTTGGTGTTATAAATGCACTTTTTTTATTCATACGTGCAAAAATGGAAAAAAATGTAGTGATGACACCACGGTTTGACTTTCAAATAGTGAACATTTAACAGTAGAGATTTGATCTTGTTACTAGAATTTCATTTTTGAGGCTAAACAAGGAAAACATCATTTGACAATTGACAAGACAGTGTTACCAATCCAGGGAAGTATATAAATACTCTGTTAGATGTCCTTTTCAGCATAATTCAGTTCAGGAACTTAATCAGTTAGTCACCATTTGCCTTGACATTTAAAATCATGGAAATGTGTGTTTAATTTTGTTTTTGTTGATTAGGTAGGGTACTGATGGGATGAACACTTTTAAAAAATGGGGTAAAATTGACAACCTACCACTTAACTTTTCATGGTCAAAATTTGAGATAATTTTTTAGGTTGTACACATAATTTGACCCTGTAATTTCAAGAGTGTAATATTAATGTTATCCATTCTATTATGCACTTATCAATTGAAACCCTGGCCCTGGGACATGGTGGGACCATGCGGGGACTGCAGCAGGGATGTACTAAATATGTTGCCCGGTTATGCAGGGGCATGCATGCACTTATCAATTGAAACCCTGGCCCTGGGACATGGTGGGACCATGCGGGGACTGCAGCAGGGATTGTACTAAATATGTTGCCCGGTAATGCAGGGGCATGCATGCACTTATCAATTGAAACCCTGGCCCTGGGACATGGTGGGACCATGCGGGGACTGCAGCAGGGATGTACTAAATATGTTGCCCGGTAATGCAGGGGCATGCATGCACTTATCAATTGAAACCCTGGCCCTGGGACATGGTGGGACCATGCGGGGACTGCAGCAGGGATGTACTAAATATGTTGCCCGGTAATGCAGGGGCATGCTTGCAAGTAGGTCAGGATTTCAAACTTCTAGCAGCACCCTCCTCCCCCTGCCCCCCCCCCCCCCCCATGTAGTCCGCCTGAACGTGCCAGTAGATACCAGCAGCTACACATACTCAGTGCTGTTAGTGTCCCCCTTAGCTGGGTGGATGAGGTGGGTACAAAACTCGACCCACAATATCTCTCCCTGGCTCAATACGTGAATATACCTATAGGCCTGTTCAGACGGTCACAAGTCTCAAGACTAGTTAGTCACGAGCTTAAACATGTTATACCGCTAATCCAGAGTGCATGTCCAGTCGATAGTCTTAGCCTCGAGTCTAGCAATACCACTGCGGTATCTTCAAGAATAACTAAAATCTTGCGATTCTCCGATTGAAGGAAGTAATGCATTGAACCTCTGCTAATCTCACTTGCGGTTAACATAGTTGAAGGATTCACACGGCAGACACACTCTCGGCTAACTCTCGGTTAGTGCTTCGGGATTAGTTAACTGTAAGATCTTTTAGGGTTAAAATTACAGCTTTAGACTAGAGATTAGCGAATTTGATGCTAAACTCTAGGTTAGCACCCCTAGTCTGAATGCTCCTTATGCCTTAAAACTCAATGCTACAGCACTGCTTGCTGTGCTGGTAGGCTTAATGTTTGTACAGATTGTATAACAAATTAAAAGGTCAGTCATGTGAATAGCAATAATATTATATCATATTCATATTGGACTATTTAAAATAAAGGTTTGTTTCCTGTATATATCCTATCCTCTCTTTTTTTTCTTTTCTCTTTTCCCCTTTTTTTTTCTCGTACCCATCAGCAAACCAGAAACAATTAAAGCTATAGCAAGCCTGAGCTGAATGAGAGATTTGATTTGAAGACAAAATGTCTGATAGATGCATAATATTCCGAAAAGTTTCATCTCTTCGTATTATTTAAAATGTTCTAAAATTATTGTTTTGTCATCTTCTTTTGCCTTTCAGAGTAGGCCTATTTTCAATCCTAATGAAAAAAAATGCATTTTTGTATTTTTGGTTTTGGACCGTTTACATGCTGGAAACAAAACCTTCCCTTTTTTGGCAGAATTAATATTATTTTATTACAAAGACTTATAATTTGGGGCAATTGAAGTTCCGGTGATGCTAAAACTTAAAAGTTAAAAGAAAGAAGAATTTGAAAACCTTCACATTCACATGTTCTTTTGGGAACTGCTACAGATATGTGGTAATTTGTGCGCGATCACATTTTCGCGCTTTGCCGACTTTCAGCCATTTTAAATTCACAATTTGAAAGTTCATTACATTACATATAGACTTATACAAACAATAATTATGTTTGTGTGTTTTTATGTTCGCGGTAGCTGCTTGGAGTGCAAAAAATGGTGCAAATTAATGTTTTTCACGTTTACAGTATAATCATGGACTGCATATATCATTATTATTATTACTTTCTCAAACGCTTAGTAGGTCAACACTATGAGGTAACCTTTAAGCTGAACCCAACAGCGTATACATGATACAAGATCCATTGCAATCAAACATTGAACAACTCCCACTGATTTGTGGATCCTATCTGAACTACTATCATGGTGGATTCATGCAAGGCATTACACATGTAATGCCTTGATTCTCGCAAACCACCTTTCATGGATTAGCTACCATCTTGTCGGGAATAATAATCCTTTTTAAGATATTCAGAAAGAAGACACACCTGTTTCATGATATGGTAACACGATTCATGCGATGAATTGGATGTCATGCATCTATTCAATTGAACGTAGAATAGGCTGGGTGTGATTCCCCTTTGTAAGAAACTGGAAGAGTATATAAAATAGTACTCTCTTTCATGATGGTATAAATCCTTGTTAAATCTTTGGACCATGACCAATTTTCTTGATGGATGATTTACCTATGATTTTGGTGAAATGGCTGGATATAAGAGGGGTTTACAAAGTTTGATGTAACATAATTACACAATCCCCGATTTTGGAATTTTTTCTTTTTAAAATTAAAAGTTATTCAAATTATCTTTCTAACTCAGTTATTAGTTTAAATTGTAAACCCCTGAAGTTTTGGCAACGCCTTTTACAGAATAGTGCCCCTTCTTTCAGATTCACCCTGTATATTAGGAACGGATGATCATACGCAAGCATGTCATGAACACCATACATACAAATTGGTCGCACCTTTAAAGATGTGTGACGCAATCTTTGGCATGTCCCTACTACCCCTCTGGTGTACCTGTATTTGTACACCACATGCTCACCTTCACAAGACTGTGTGTGACTTAATCAAAGTCACTTACGTATATATTCATTATATATCGCAAGAAATATGTTGATTATACACAAGTGGCGCATGTCATGAACACCATACAAACGAATTGGGCACCCCTTTAAAGATGTGTGACGCAATTTTTCACATGCAGGTGTATCATAAACAATTCTTCCTAAATTTGATCTTATTACTCCAAAGGATTAATGGCGTGTGACCCGATAACATTTCATTTTCTCCCTTCGAAATTGCGATTTTTGTACACTCTCAGAACAAATTATCAAGGGTTCTCTAAAACTGTCCTCTATGGAACGTTTAATGGTTCTACATTGAACCAAAATAGTTAGGGTTATAAAGAAGGTTATAGTTTAAAAGGTTATCAAGAACCATATTTGGTTCCTTTAAAAACCTTTTGGGGCTCCTTAAGCTTTAAGAACCACTTTTGTGGGCTCTATGGTTCCATAAGATTCTAAGTTAAATCATTTATTTCTGAGAGTGTATCGAATGAAAGCCCATCTTTTTCTCATTACCCCTGCTGCAAAATGTAAGGCCTGAGAGCTCCTGAGACAGAGACAATTAGTTTAGATTCTACACATGAAAAAGAAATGAATTATCTCCAAATGTGGTATACTACATCCAATATTTGGATCCTCTATCGTAAGAACCATTAGCAGTTCGGGTCGATAACCTGTTCAGGAAGCCTTCCTTTTCGGGAAGTATTACCCATAATGCAATGCAAATGTATGCTGCTGATATTCTCGTAGTAGTCCTACCGAATAAACCAATTGATTTATTTAAATCAAAGACGATGGAACATTGATGATCAGTACCATGTTAGAGCAAGTCGCAAATCAAAATAAAGAATCAAATATAGGTCAATAAATGCGTATGAGTTGTTTCGAGAAAAATTAGACAAATCAATGCACGCGCGCTAATGTTGATGAGTGAATAATGGCAGGACCCGCAGGGGGAGTGCTATTGTGAGCGTATCAACATTTGCGCAAGTGAATTTTTCGAGAAACAAAACATTTGCATATATTGACCTAATTCATACACGACACTAAACAAATCAAAACTTGCACACAATTTGAGCATAATTTTGATCTATGTAATAACAAATAAAATATGTTAACAACTTTGCTAACACCCGCAGTGAAAATCGGCGAACCCACGATGCTTGAACAACGAGTCAAAACAAAGCGTGTGGAGCGCGCATTGAACGGCGCACACGCAGAGTGCATTAGACACTTTCAATGCACTCCGCATATATTAGTTTCTTGCTTTCTGATTGGCTAGACACTTCAAAGAGTGTATCCATTAATAGTCTGTAGTCAACCTTTTCAAATCGATATAATTAATTAATTGATATTTAAAATGAGCCACTAAATGCCGAGAATTACACTAAAATCTACCATATTGTATTATACAAAAAGTTTCACCTAATTCTAAATAGGTCTAGGTCTAATTTCTATGCTACAGTTCTCTGTGTTATGATAAGAGGGTTCCTTTATAGGACTAGCCAAAATGTTCACATTGCATTATAGGTAATACTTCCCAAAAACAAAGGTTTCCTGAACAAGTTATTGGCCCGAACTGATTAGACTTAGAGGCATTTAACTCAAATTAATGTAAATTATTGCATGTTATCAATTGATTTAGCAGTTTTACATGTTAATTAACCCTAACCTTCCAACACACTACAATTCACTACGGCAAAAAAACCAATGTCCACGTGCATGCTACAGCATTCAATTCGATGACGTCATCAACCAAGCTGATATGTGTGTACAAAATTGCTGTCCGGGCGAGCGTTGGCAGGTTAGCTGGGTGGTTATGGCCGCGGCGGGTTGATCGGAGGGTCCGGGGGTCGAATCCTGGGGGGTTCGCGGCAATTATTAGGGTAAACAATTCATACTTTGTCCCCCCTCCCCTGGTTTCCACACAAAAACATAGCCTGGCTGGTTGGTTAGGGTTATAAATGAACGGGAAAAAAGACATGTATGTAATATTTCAAATCGTCCTTCTCTTTCTGACAGGTAATTATCAATCACAATAACCACAAGGTAAAGGAAGTATTTATTATGAAATTATATTTCTTAGAAACAATACTTTGCCACGAAGTTCCCTTCACTTATAAATAAATACATCAGTATTTATAACGTGACTTATTCATGTAAACGTGACGCAGTGCCTGTCCACGGCTGTTTGATCCCACATAATTTGTCCGTTTTATTCTGAGAACACCGTAACTTGCTGGCCCGGTTCTGGTTTTAACTTATTCAAGTACCTAAATATACTGGCTATCTTTTGTAGAAATTTCAGAACATTTGTTGGTGCCGTTTCTGAGAAATAGAGCTTTGAATATTATTATTTACTATAATAGCGCCCTCATCGGCCACATTTCCCATAGAGTTACATGTAAAATGTGTGTAAAGTAGAAAATGCCGATAATTTAAAAATGGCTCGTACAATTTTCGTGAATTTTTCACCGTATAATCGTATTCATTAGCGCTACCTAAATCAGGTAAAACCATAACTGGGCCACTATGCAATCTTTTTTTATTCCATAATTTTAATTATAAATCGGACAGTCAAACAGCCGTGTGTCGTACAGGCCTACGGTACATCAGAGAAACCTTATTCCACAACAGATTTATGGCAAGAAGCTTGATTTAGGCCAGGCTTTCTCAACTAGATTTACCGATGCTCCACATTTCAGTAACCAACTTGTTGAAGCTCCACTTGGGGTCCAGGGGCTCCTGGGTTTTGGGATTCTTAACTGACTTAAATCGCCTCTCGTTGGTCATATTTTTTTAGAAGTTACAATTCCAGTTATTTTTTAAAAGAAAACAGGGCTCGGTGTGGTGGAGGGGCAAGTTTTTTTCTCGCGGACGGTCAGTGGTTAGAAGGCCTATGAAATCTGGCGCCACTTAGGATGCCTTGATGCGCCACAAGTGGCGCGCGCTCCGCCAGTTGAGAAAGCCTGTTTTAGACAAAGGAGGAAACCGAAAAGCCTGGAGAAAACCCACAGGAACAAGTATGGATTGAGAAACTAAATTCATATAAAACCATGGAGAAAGAATAATGAAAAGGAATGGAAACTTCATTGGTGAAAGGCGAGGGGGATACGCTGCACCACCCATTCCCCTTAAGATTTAACCCTCTTAGCAAAAACATGTTGTAAAAGTGTTCCTCTATATATGGAACTCTAGGAGAACCTCTACATAAAAAGAGTTCTTAAGTATTATAAGCCTGTATGGTTTCAAACCAATTCTGATTCCAAGCAATTGGGCAGGGATGGTATTATAAGGGGTGTGGGGTCCATGACCCCTTAATTTGAACATGTTGTGTAGTTTGATCCACTGTTGCGTGTTATTAGATACCTGGACCCCTTGTATACCAGTAAGCACTGACACTGCTTTTGGGGTCATCACATTTATGAAGCCCTTTAATGGACAAACGCATATCAAATGTTAGCCTTTATGGTCCTAAAATGAACACCAAACCAAACCTTTACTATTGGAAGTGGATATTTTAGACAGGGCTTGAAATAAGCAGGGGTAGGGAGCAAATTTACCCATACGCAACCTCTAAACAGTCAGTAGGGAGGTCACGCTGCATGTCATATTTTGTTATACGCAAGAAAACAATAGAGTATCAGTGACTGCAATATTTGCTAGATATAGCTTCGGAAAATGGTCTATTTGGGCATCTCAAAAACTGAGAAACGTGCTAAAAATCATGTAGAATTTGAGAGGAGGGTCAATAACATCTGCAGAACGGTAAAATGTATAGTATTAAACACGTTTTGTGACCAAATTTATGTCGTAAAATGTTGGAAAATTCACGTTTTGAAAATCTGTGGTCTTCGAAATTACAGGAATCCTAACTCATTCTAAACCTCACCAAATCATGAAATGAACCCTCGTCTACAAAAAATTCCATGTACGTATTGCTCTATCTGCTTGGAGATAGCGAAGACCACGGAAACATCATAGCTTCATACCACGGAATGAAATCCGCCATTAGGCGCCATAGACATTACATGGCGAACATCGTACAGATTTGCACTGTAGTCCTCTGTGTAGGGAGTTTTGACAATAGCAAGGTCGTTCGACTATTGTGTTTGTGCATGTTTGTGACTACTGACCCCGTTTAACAATCTTCATAGCTTTCATATAGGGCTTCGGTGACCTAACTATTGACTGTAAATGACCCTGGTTCTAATGTAAATTGTGTTACCAGGAGCAACTTTTACATTGAAAATTGCCCCTGGTTATTCCTTTGCACTCATCTTTAAGATGACATACTTCTGTGGTTCTACCCTTCAAATGATATGTGACAATAAATTGCCTCTGGTCCTGAAGAAAAAACTGTGAACCGGGGCCAATTTTTGTAATAAAATATCTCCAAAATTTCAAGCCCTGATTTTAGAGGTTTAGTATAGCCTCTTCAGATCTGACCAAGTAAGAAATCTTTCAAGCTTTGAA
Source organism: Ophiura sarsii (assembly GCA_035610835.1). Taxonomy (NCBI): domain Eukaryota; kingdom Metazoa; phylum Echinodermata; class Ophiuroidea; order Amphilepidida; family Ophiuridae; genus Ophiura; species Ophiura sarsii. Next base: position 67,940,852 of record CM069455.1, read on the forward strand.
CATTTGCTATCTAATAAAGGTTCACGATATTAATATTACAGATCCAATAAACATGCGGCAGATGGCCCCAATATCATATCATTGGTTCGCTCGTTAATCACAAATTTAGCTAATCAATACCCCAGTGCGTATTTACCCGTTTCGGTCGTTGTGGCTCGTCATAGTTCCTTCGCAATTTATTTGTGGCAACTTCCATAGCAATTGCACCCGTTAACGACGCAAAATGACAGAAGGTCGAGCAATGTTGTCCCCCTTTTTGAAACCTCTCCGATGACAACTATCAAGACGATAATAGTCCTGGTATAATAATCACAGTGGTTTGGTCATCGCTGCTATACATCCCGACCGGTAAGACGACACACTAGAGTCATAGGATCACATCGGTAGTCGCAGGTACAATAATGCGTATTAATAATAATCCATCACCATTCAACCTTCAAGAGGCAATCAAATATCCCTCTACCACCGTATACCTCCACACACACACACGGAAAGCTACTATAATACTACTCGCTTATAACCTTTAAGCTTGCACATACTATAAGAACACAGCTCCCCTCTCGCTATCTCTCTCTGAATGGCATCACTTAACCAGCTGGGCGGACTGATCCAAAGTCATGAACGGGGGTGTCAAGGTGATTATCACTGTGAGGGGGGTATAGAGAGAGGCTCCGGATTTAACCACTTGGTAATGATTGATTCCTCCGAGTGGATTGGTTGACAGGTGACGGTATCGCAATGAAAGCATATGAGGTATATAGCGATGGCAATAGGTATACATGTATACACGATGGAGAACGTAATTATCGGTGGTAAGGATGACTCATTTACTCAAGCAAAATACCTACATTATTAAAGTGGCCAGTCGACTGACGGATAGAAAAGGAAGCATTTTGGGGTGTTTTTGACACAAACATTTTGACAATTATAGGGACAAATCAAGCTCAGGCCAAAAACAAAAAGGTTTGTGTTGCCCTTACAAGCCTAAAATTGGGAAGGCAAGCCGGCCGGATTTTTTTAATTTATTTTTAATTTTTTTAAATATACCCAATCAACCATTTTATACCTATTTTTTCAGTCAACATGTGTGAAGATACTAAGGAAAATGCATACTGGCTGTATTTTCTACCCAATGGTGAATATTTTCTTGAAGTACACATCCATGAAAATATATTCACCCTTGATTCTATAACAGAAACTGCTATAGTATAGCAAAAAGTATGGAATATCCACATATTATATTTTATACTGAATTAAAGACAACGATGGGGAGAATGAGACTAAATAAAAACAATATACTAGTTGCATTTTCTTTCTCGTGCATGGAGTACAAACCCGAGCTTGTTGTTTGGTTTCCTGGGTTTCGTTGGCTTTTACACACATTTATCAACCAGAAAAATCTTAATAAAAAAATTCAAAATCTTAAATAAAGAAAACCCGGCCCACGTTTCTCGTAATTTTGACCCGGCCGGATGAGGGCAACACAACTCTTCTTTCGCCACATGCTCATCCTATTTCATTTTATTGTGACTTGAATACATTATATCCCATAGTTGACCAGCTATTGGAGTATTGATCTATTTGGGGGAGATGAGAGTCCAGTATCTTTTTCCTTCCATTTCATGGAATGAAAAAGAAAAAAGGAAAAGGAAAAATACTGATACATACATTTGTACGTAACAAGCTGGGACAAAATAGTTTACCCATTTTTTTCATATACAAACTCTTTTTCCCTTTAAGGGCCATATAGCAACTGCAATATGTTAAAAAAGAAATCTCAATATCCTATATGGCAACCAATATTTGACATTAATGAAACTGTTAGGTTTGATTTCCTGACAGACATCAATACCCAATAAACCCTTCATTGGCTATTCCTGTTGAAATCCATACACCCCTGTTATGATTTTGATCTTCCATCAAGGAGTGTAGATTAAATCAATATTATGTGATCTTTTTTTTAATACACATTTTTCTCTCTCTCTTACAATGACGTTTGACTATCAGGAAAGACTCTGGGTGGGTGGGGGGGGGGGGGGGGGGGGGGTGGTGGGGGGGGGGGGTGGGGGGGGGGGCACTCAACTTATGTTTGAGCCATGCATGGTCTCAAAAACAGAGGCTTCGGAGCAGATTTTTGATGACAAGAGGGGTCTTAACCAGTTGGCTGCAGATCTCTTAAATATATGTGATGCAAGTCGTACCACCCTGCGTTACTACTTATCGAAGTTCCACTAAATACTGCAAAAAGAAAGGCGCTTACGGCACAAAGACCAACTGGTCAGCTCCGTTCGGGTTTGGCTCATACGCTTGATTGAACGTGCAACGGAATTGCGAAAAACAAAGAAACCAGCGAAGCATGGAAATTAAGAAACAACAGAAGCGCTGAATCAATCGGTGTGATAAACGGCATTTTTCCAGAATGTTTCTTCCAAATTCTTGGATATACTGTAAAACAAGTTAATTTAGCGGCAACTTTTTTTCGCGAATTGCTAATCATCACTACTTTTGCGGTAACTTAGTTTCGCAAATTTAACATTTCTACCACTACTGTCATCTTCACACACATCAATTCGCGGCAATAACATTTCGCGAATTTGAGCCTCTCGCGAAATTCACGAAATTAAATTGCTCGCGAAATTAACTTGTTTTACAGTATCTGGTTCAGACTTCTTCTGGAAAAAGTATCTCAATTAATAATTTCACAAGTTGTGGACTTCACAGAAAATGTCTATCCATAAAATTTCACAAAATACAATCAAGTATAAACTAAGGATATATGGTACCAATAAATTGAGTTGAATTAAAGTAAAATCGATCCAAGATCTATCCAAGTATATCAGAGTAAGTTCCTATCTTCAGTAGATAACAAGTATACCAGAGTAAGTTACTATCTTTAGAAGATAGCAAGTCTATCAGGGTAAGATGCTATCTTCAGTAGATAACAAGTGTATCAGAGTAAGTTGATATCTTCAGTAGATAGCAAGTCTATCAGAGTAGGTTGCCATCTTCAGTAGATAGCAAGTCTTTCAGAGTAAATTGCTATCTTTAGTTGATACCAAGTATATCAGGGTAAGTTGCTATCTTCAGTAGATATCAAGTGTATCAGAGTAAGTTGATATCTTCAGTAGATAGCAAGTCTATCAGAGTAGGTTGCCATCTTCAGTAGATAGCAAGTCTTTCAGAGTAAATTGCTATCTTTAGTTGATACCAAGTATATCAGGGTAAGTTGCTATCTTCAGTAGATATCAAGTGTATCAGAGTAAGTTGCTATCATAAGTAGATACCAAGTATATCAGAGTAAGTTGCTATCTTCAGAAGATAGCAAGTATATCATGGTAAGATGCTATCTTCAGTAGATAGCAAGTCTATCATAGTAAGTTGCTATCTTCAATAGATAGCAAGTATATCAGAGTAAGTTGCTATCTTTAGAAGATAGCAAGTATATCGGGGTAAGATGCTATCTTCAGTAGATAGCAAGTCTATCAGAGTAGGTTGCCATCTTCAGTAGATAGCAAGTCTTTCAGAGTAAGTATATCTTCAGTGATAGCAAGTATATCAGAACAAGTTGCTATCTTCAGTAGATAGCAAGTATATCAGAGTAAGTTGCTATCTTCAGAAGATAACAAGTCCCATCAGAGTAAGTTGCTATCTTCAGTAGATAACAAGTCTGTCAGAGTAAGTTGCTATCTTCAGAAGATAGCAAGTGTCTATCAGAGTAAGTATATCTTCAGTGATGGCAAGTCTATCAGAACAAGTTGCTATCTTCAGTAGATAGCAAGTCTATCAGAGTAAGTTGCTATCTTCAGAAGATAACAAGTCCCATCAGAGTAAGTTGCTATCTTCAGTAGATAACAAGTCTGTCAGAGTAAGTTGCTATCTTCAGAAGATAGCAAGTGTCTATCAGAGTAAGTATATCTTCAGTGATAGCAAGTCTATCAGAACAAGTTGCTATCTTCAGTAGATAGCAAGTCTATCAGAGTAGGTTGCCATCTTCAGAAGATAACAAGTCCCATCAGAGTAAGTTGCTATCTTCAGAAGATAGCAAGTGTCTATCATAGTAAGTATATCTTCAGTGATAGCAAGTCTATCAGAACAAGTTGCTATCTTCAGTAGATAGCAAGTCTATCAGAGTAGGTTGCCATCTTCAGTAGATAGCAAGTCTTTCAGAGTAAGTATATCTTCAGTGATAGCAAGTATATCAGAACAAGTTGCTATCTTCAGTAGATAGCAAGTATATCAGAGTAAGTTGCTATCTTCAGAAGATAACAAGTCCCATCAGAGTAAGTTGCTATCTTCAGTAGATAACAAGTCTGTCAGAGTAAGTTGCTATCTTCAGAAGATAGCAAGTGTCTATCAGAGTAAGTATATCTTCAGTGATGGCAAGTCTATCAGAACAAGTTGCTATCTTCAGTAGATAGCAAGTCTATCAGAGTAAGTTGCTATCTTCAGAAGATAACAAGTCCCATCAGAGTAAGTTGCTATCTTCAGTAGATAACAAGTCTGTCAGAGTAAGTTGCTATCTTCAGAAGATAGCAAGTGTCTATCAGAGTAAGTATATCTTCAGTGATAGCAAGTCTATCAGAACAAGTTGCTATCTTCAGTAGATAGCAAGTCTATCAGAGTAGGTTGCCATCTTCAGAAGATAACAAGTCCCATCAGAGTAAGTTGCTATCTTCAGAAGATAGCAAGTGTCTATCATAGTAAGTATATCTTCAGTGATAGCAAGTCTATCAGAACAAGTTGCTATCTTCAGTAGATAGCAAGTCTATCAGAGTAGGTTGCCATCTTCAGAAGATAACAAGTCCCATCAGAGTAATTTGCTATCTTCAGTAGATAGCAAGTCTATTAGAGTAAGTTGCTATCTTCAGAAGATAGCAAGTGTCTATCAGAGTAAGTATATCTTCAGTGATAGCAAGTCTATCAGAACAAGTTGCTATCTTCAGTATATAGCAAGTCTATCAGAGTGAGTTGCTATCTTTAGAAGATAACAAGTCCCATCAGAGTAAGTTGCTTTCTTCAGTAGATAGCAAGTCTGTCAGAGTAAGTAGCTATCTTCAGTGATAGCAAGTCTATCCGAACAAGTTGCTATCTTCAGTAGAAAGCAAGTATATCAGAGTAAGTTGCTATCTTCAGTTGATACCAAGTATATCAGAGTAAGTTGCTATCTTCAGTAGACACCAAGTATATCAGAGTAAGTTGCTATCTTCAGTAGACACCAAGTATATCAGAATAAGTTGCAATCTTCAGTAGTAGTACTTAAAAATGATCCAATAACTAACAGCCCAAAAGGGTATGGATTAATCGAGGCAAATAACCCAGTGCATAATATTGTTCTGCGTATTTGGACACCTCAATTGTTGAGATACATTGTTGCAGAGCAGAGTTATTGTCATTTCAAGGGTCGTAGGTCCAGTTTCAAAAGTGACAATCATCCCTTTAGAACAACTCCATCAAACCTGACACAACATTGGAAGGGCTATAGCATATCCTCGTCAAAACAATAATGCAAACCTGCTTCAATATGAAAACGATCAAGCTTAACTTAACAACATACGCTATCATGACAAATTACAATGCTCTGACTGATTTATATAATGATATACACGCACAGCGTCTCACACAGTGTCTTGTGTAAATCGTATTGATCCAATTACAAATTAAAGAGACATTTAAAGAGATAGCTCCATACCAGAATGTATGGCATATTTAGGTCACGTTCAGACCTGGCTGTTTAACTTGAGCTAAAGGTCGAGTTGAGCAGTACTCGAGTTAGATTTGTGATAATGGTCAGTTAATGCCTGTGCAGACGAGAAAGACTGAGGCGACACATTTCACAGGGTAAAATGACTTAAAATGCTCTTACAGAGCACCAAATTTTGAGTGCTTAAGCGGGCCTCAGACCCATTCCCCACAAACAGCGCGGGCCTCAAACCCATGCCCTGCAAACAGCGCGGGCCTCAAACCCATGCCTTGCAAACAGCGCGGGCCTCAAACCCATGCCTTGCAAACAGCGTGGGCCTCAAATCCATGCCCTGCAAACAGCGCGGGCCTCAAACCCATGCCCTGCAAACAGCGCGGGCCTCAAACCCATGCCCTGCAAACAGCGCGGGCCTCAAACCCATGCCTTGCAAACAGCGCGGCCTCAAACCCATGTCCTGCAAACAGCGCGGGCCTCAAACCCATGCCCTGCAAACAGCGCGGGCCTCAAACCCATGCCCTGCAAACAGCGCGGGCCTCAAACCCATGCCTTGCAAACAGCGCGGGCCTCAAACCCATGCCTTGCAAACAGCGCGGGCCTCAAACCCATGCCCTGCAAACAGCGCGGGCCTCAACCCCATGCCCCACAAACAGCACGGGCCTCAAACCCATGCCTTGCAAACAGCACGGGCCTCAAACCCATGCCCTGCAAACAGCGCGGGCCTCAAACCCATGCCTTGCAAACAGCGCGGGCCTCAAACCCATGCCCTGCAAACAGCGCGGGCCTCAAACCCATGCCTTGCAAACAGCGCGGGCCTCAAACCCATGCCTTGCAAACAGCGCGGGCCTCAAACCCATGCCCTGCAAACAGCGCGGGCCTCAACCCCATGCCCCACAAACAGCACGGGCCTCAAACCCATGCCTTGCAAACAGCACGGGCCTCAAACCCATGCCTTGCAAACAGCACGGGCCTCAAACCCATGCCTTGCAAACAGCGCGGGCCTCAAACCCATGCCCTGCAAACAGCACGGGCCTCAAACCCATGCCCTGCAAACAGCACGGGCCTCAAACCCATGCCTTGCAAACATCACGGGCCTCAAACCCATGCCCTGCAAACAGCACGGGCCTCAAACCCATGCCTTGCAAACAGCGCGGGCCTCAGACCCTTGCCCTGCAAACAGCGCGGGCCTCAAACCCATGCCCTGCAAACAGCACGGGCCTCAAACCCTTGCCCTGCAAACAGCGCGGGCCTCAGACCCTTGCCCTGCAAACAGCGCTTTCTTGACAGTGATAATGAACAACACTCACAAGCCTTTCTTGCCCCCCCCCCCCTCCCCCCCCCCCCCCCCCCCCCCCCCCCCCCCCCCCTCCACACACTTTCAAAATTGTTCTGCTGCTGTTGGTATTAGCATGATTTTATAAGTTTTCAAAGATGGCTCTCAATTGTATTTTCAGCACAAATTTAATTTGGGGCCCCGACAAGACCCAAGTGAGTTGCCATAGGAACAACCATTTATAATCATAGTATAAGTATTCTCTATAGCATTTCCATTGACAATTCACACAAAACTATTTATAAACCCATCTTATAACTCTGTAAAACAGATATGCAAACACACACATGTAATTAACACTCTCCATGCGGCAGACATCTGCAGACTACAGTTCCAAAAGGTCACAAAATCTTTTAAAAATATCAAGACTTTTGATTTTCATCACCATATTTGGAATGACCATGTGAAATGCATTAAAATAAGTACAAACATGCTTAATATTGGTTCAGTAATCCTTGAGATGGACTTTGAAAGTTGAGAAAGGTTTCTGAAAAATCTGATTTGTATGGTAAAACTAATAGCCGTGTGGAAAGTGCTAAAGGTATTCCATCAAGACCTCTCTCTTAATTTGATAAGCAATTATGAAATCGTCCCCATATCACGGCTCACATAACTGTACATTGTCGCGATGCACTTCTTTTATAACGCCGTTGTGGCAGGGTTAACCGCGATGCACTTCTTTTATAACGCCGTTGTCGTGGGGTTAATCGCCATTTTTCACGCCTATCTACCCTACACCTGCACACACTGAATAATTGCGGTGGGGCGTGTTATGGCATATACGCATATATAATTGCATAATGGGATGATACTATTAAGACGATAGTACAAGTACCTTAGTGTATAATGGACCCAGGGGTGGCGACCAAACAGGGGGTGGCACTTACAAATAAAAATGGTATACAAATATTGAATGCCTGAGCGTGTAATAGTAAAAACTATATCACAAGGTCAAATTTGGATTTTTCCATTGCACGAGGCGAAGCCGAGTGTAATGGAATAATCCAAATTGGACCGAGTGATATAGTTTTACTATTGCACAAACAAAAGGCATTCAATATTTGTTTTATATCATGATATCACATCATTCTTGTCCAGCCATAATGATAGTAAAAACTATCACATGGTTGAAATTAGGCCTATCATGGTATAATAGCTATTGGCCGTCCTGAGGAGCCCTTTTTTCACTGTAAGCCACTAGATTTCAAGCACTCCTTTTGACATAACTTGGTTCTTAAATATCCGATTATTCAACTTGCATTCTTAAAAGCCTTAAATTTAATTACTTGATGTTAACATGCAAATTGAATATTGGTACAAAATATGGTAAAAATTGAAATTTTCTAGCTACATTTGACTAAATGACACCATGCAAAGGTGCTAAATTGGCTTCCAAATGGCATGGCACCCAGGCATACATGTTAAATTGGCTTCCAAATGGCATGGCACCCAGGCATACATGTTAAATTGGCTTTAAGCAGTAAGTGTTTTACAGTCATATGTGATAAATTGGCTTCCAAATGGCATGAAAATATGTAAATATATTTCTTTTTGTGTATAGGTAGGTTTATGTGATGACACTACAAATTGTGAATTTAAAAACAAGCAAATCAAATGAAAATCTGCAAAGCGCAAATGAAAATCTGCAAAGCGCAAAAAATTAATTGCGCGAAAATTATGACATTTACAGAAGGTCTTCAGCTTCTATTCTCTATTTCTTAACAAAAATCAATTCTGTAGCTTAGTTGTGCAATTTAAAACAATGTTATGTGATCTTTTTCAAATTTGTACACTTATATCTCTTATAATGTTTAAAGCCTTTCCTGGACTCATAAATCTATCCTGACCATATTTTCCATTAATGAACACAAACATTTTACATTTATTAACCCTAACCAGTAAAGCTATGTTTTTGTGCGTATCGGGGGGAGGGGGAAAAAGTACTATCTTTTTGACCTGAAAAATCCCCCAGCACCCCCCTCCCCCAAGATTCGATCGCGGGACCATCCGCACCCCAGTCTGTCCCTCTACCAACTGAGCTACACTCCCAACGTATATGCCGGCTAAGAATTCCCTCCGACATATGCCTGCGGTAGGTGACGTCATCGAGGCAATGCCAGCACCACGTGCGCGGAGATAGTTTCTGGCAGTGAGATTTAGTGAGATTCAGTGCGGTTTGGGTTATAAAACCCATCACAGAACTTTACTTAACTAAACTAAACTGCTCAAAAAAAGGTTTGGAATTTTTTTTCAATCATAATTTGTTCATCGGGATATGTTCATTTAGTGTAATATATCATTTAAAAGCTGATGTGTTCATCTTTACAATGATATCCAATTTGAAGCAATTTCTTGTTCCAGTGCTCAGCCACATGCTTGAGAACATGGGGAGGTCGCAATATGAAAGTGCCAAAATCAACACTATTTTGTGCTTAAAAATCAATAGATCATCACACTACACTCCCAGATAGCAAGACTATGTTGGGCCAACGTTGGCAATGGTCGGCAAGGTCGCGGTCGGAAAGCCAACGTCAGGCCAACGTTGAGTTTTAACAGGATTTTATGTCGGAAATTGGTTAGCCAATCAACGTCAAAATGATGTTGGCAATTGGTCGGTAGGCGACGGTCCGCAAGCCACCGTTGGCCCAACCACATTAAAAACACCAATGATAAGAGATGTAAGATATATTATATAGTTAAATAACATGATAATCGAAGTTACAGATCAGTAGTGATGTATGTAGCTCTGCTGCATCGCCCAGAATTCCCATTACAAGTTACCGGTTCACTACCGAGAGGGAGTGATGTATGTAGCTCTGCTGCATCACCCAGAATTTGCCCACCCTATGTTTTATATCGGGAATTGAAGTTCTAGAAACACATATCTACCAACACTCTCTTTATGCAGTCACGCAATGGTCTTGTTGACGTTGGACTAACATAATTTCGTCCGACAAGCCAACGTTGGCCCAACGTAATCTTGCTATCTGGGAACGTTGGGCCAATGTTGTGCCAACGTCAAACAGCTGACGTTATGCCAACGTTGGCTTGCCGGACAAAATTACATTGGTTCGACGTCATTTTTTGACGTTGGGCCAACGTAAGTGCTTTCGTTGGCCCAACGTAGTATTGCTATCTGAGCTGTTACAGTAGTTGTCAATGTAACACTTCATTGAACAGACGACAAAGATGTTCTTTTGAGCACGAAATAGTGTTTATTTTGGCACATTCAGATTGTAAACCCCACCATGTTCTCAAGCAAGTATCTGGGCAGTGGAGCAAGGGATTGCTTCAAATTTGGTATTATTGTAAAGATGAACACATCAGCTTTACATAGATATATAACACTTAATGAACATATCCCGCGATATTTGAAAATCTTGTGCTTGAAAAAAAAAGATTACATACTTTTCTATTCATTCATTCATTCATTCATAAAAGGTTTATTAAAAAAGGCCATAGCAGTCATGAACTGAATTGCAGCCAATATACAGTAATACAATAATATCATCATCAACAATATCAACAATATACACAAAATATAAGCAGATGTATAGACAAAAATAAATATTACACGCACAATACTATGCACAAAGTAACCCCGCCAAATTAAAAACCACAGAAATGCAATCTAAATTAAAAATATTGCACGAGAGATATTAAAAAGCATTACAACTTGAAAATTGTTCTAAAATCCGTCTATATAGGAAATCTGCTTCCTATTTGGTCAACCTAATTTTTTGTTATCATCATAAAGCATTTTTATCAACATAAATCATCATAAAGCATTTCCCGCAATAATGTATTCACTTGTGTACAGTTGGGATCATAGCCGCAAACACTGCAAACGGCGTTAACATGGTTAACACTGTGTCGAACCATGGAATTCAATAAAACCACTCTGAAAATAAACTGCCAGGTTATCCAACAACTTATTTTCATACTTGATTTTGAAGTTATTAGGAAACGTATATTGCTAAGAGGATATTTAAGTTTTACGTTTATAAATGTCAGGCCAACAACAAGTCTGTCTCACATACATTTGGGAAAATAACCAGGCTACATGCAATTTTGTTTTACAGAAAAAATAGCTATGCTAAATGCAGAAATTCTCTTTTATTGTGTTTTTGCCCCACTTTTTTTCCCCCTTTCGGATCCAAACTTTGTTCTTATGTTTTTTCCAGATGACACCAAGCACAGGTGCTAAATTGGTTCCAAAATGACACCCAGGCAAATGTGCTAAATTGGCTTCTAAATGACACCCATGAACAGGTGCTAAATTGGCTTCCAAATGGCACCCAGAAACGGTGCTAAATTGGTTTCTAAATGACACCCAGGCAAAGGTGCTAAATTGGCTTCTAAATGACACCCAGGAACAGGTGCTAAATTGGCTTCTAAATGACACCCAGGCAAATGTGCTAAATTGGCTTCTAAATGACACCCAGGCACAGGTGCTATATTGGCTTCTAAATGACACCCAGGCAAAGGTGCTAAGTTGGTTTCTAAATGACACCCAGGCAAATGTGCTAAATTGGCTTCTAAATGACACCCAGGAACAGGTGCTAAATTGGCTTCTAAATGGCACCCAGGCAAAGGTGCTAAGTTGGTTTCTAAATGACACCCAGGCAAAGGTGCTAAATTGGCTTCTAAATGACACCCAGGCAAATGTGCTAAATTGGCTTCTAAATGACACCCAGGCACAGGTGCTAGATTGGCTTCTAAATGACACCCAGGCAAAGGTGCTAAGTTGGTTTCTAAATGACACCCAGGCAAAGGTGCTAAGTTGGTTTCTAAATGACACCCAGGCACAGGTGCTAAATTGGCTTCTAAATGGCACCCAGGCAAAGGTGCTAAGTTGGTTTCTAAATGACACCCTGGCAAAGGTGCTAAGTTGGTTTCTAAATGACACCCAGGCAAAGGTGCTAAGTTGGTTTCTAAATGACACCCAGGCAAAGGTGCTAAGTTGGTTTCTAAATGACACCCAGGCAAAGGTGCTAAATTGGCTTCTAAATGGCACCCAGGCACAGGTGCTAAATTGGCTTCTAAATGGCACCCAATCAAAGGTGCTAAATTGGTTTCTAAATGGCACCCAGGCAAAGGTGCTAAGTTGGTTTCTAAATGACACCCAGGCAAAGGTGCTAAATTGGCTTCCAAATGACACCCAGGCAAAGGTGCTAAATTGGCTTCTAAATGACACCCAGGCACAGGTGCTAAATTAGCTTCCAAATGGCACCCATGCAAAGGTGCTAAATTGGCTTCCAAATGGCACCCAGGCAAAGGTGCTAAATTAGTTTCTAAATGACACCCGGCCAAGGTGCTAAATTGGCTTCCAAATGGCACCCAAGCAAAGGTGCTAAATTGGTTTCTAAATGACACCCAGGCTGCCACATTTGCAAAAAGAGAGAAAATCACATATAGAAATACAATCATGGTCATAATTAGTTGGAATAGCTGTCTTTGACATATCTCTTGAAGCCTTTGCTCAACCTGAATAACTCCACCCACCCCTGGGCAAAGTTGACCAGATCCAGTGTCCTGTAACCACCACCACCCCCCCCCCCCCCCCCCCCCAAATAACCCATGTTTCAGCATTCAACCAGGGTGGAGACGGGAGTTTTTAATAACACACGCAAAAGTGTTCCAACAATATTGGCCAGATTATAGTCCCTACAAGTGACAGATATTATAGGTATCAATGAAATTAATGCAAACTCATGGTTATAGGCTTAACGTAATGTGATTAAGCTTAAACAAACACATGAATGCGTGACTACGAGCCTAAATAAACATAACTAACCTGAGTTTTAGACGGTCGTTCCGTACGAGCGTGAATACGATGACTATGCGCAGAATTTGGCATCTTGTTGCGATTCCGTTGCAAAATGTTGCCGGCTTAATTCAGAAATATTTGAGAAAAAAATGTTCCACGATGATTGAATCAATTTCACTAGATCTTTGCGTCATCCGCTCTGATATTAGTATAGTCTGTGAAACCTTGGAGATAATTGTCAAATCCGTTCAAATTGTCAAATCCGTTCAAATTGTCCGCTAGATCTTTGCGTCGTCTGCTCTCAATGTTGTCTACTCTCGGTGTCGTCTGCTAAACCTGCGACTATTTCACCACGCACCGATTCCTATTACAAGAGTAGCACACAAGTTTTAACACACGAGACCATCCAGCATCGGAGTCTACAACAGAAGCAAGACTACAAGCTTGTGCGTAGACTGTCCTGATTGCATCGTTTCTGGCACAACTAAATCTGTATATCACCCGGCCCTATTGCCGCATATGCACCACTAAACTCAATAAGCCACTCAAGAATATGAAGAAAAGAGTGTTTTGCCCGGGGTGTGACGGTAACCTCCTCTTGCACCGCTGATTTATACAATTGTTTGATTCCACGCTAGACAACAATAGGCAATTTGGCCCGTGTCATGTGACCCCTATCAACCAATAGCGCAACAGCAATCCATCTTAAACGTTTTTGGGCCAAAGCTATCATTTAATTCAAGTCGCTGTTCTCAAAACCCAATTTTTAAACAATGCCGAAACATACTGTCAGTGGCAGTTGAATTCCAGTCGCCTATCCAAACATGTCCCGTTTACGTCCTAAACAGTTAAGCGACTTAAAACATTTGATCGGCTTATTTACATAACTATAGGCTGCACGTACCAAACCAAAATTAAGAATATTTTTTTCCGAAACAAATTTGCAAACATCAAATATCAATAAGAAAATATTAAAAAAACGTTTTGAGATTGATAAATGTTGCTCATCAAATTCTGCTGGAAGTCTGTGCATGAGACAGCCAGCCTGATCAAAAAACAGCTATGAACTTCATATGCCCTCCACGAAATAACCCTTTACGCGCCAACCACTATTCCAAACTACCGGCAATTCCTGCAGAGCACAAATCGCAAATACACTTCCAAAATCATACAAAATGGAGAAACTGAACAAATGCCAGAGGTAAATCACACAAGATTGATTCAACAATAGGTGACCGTGAAGCAGTGTGACTGATTGAGATGCAACAATAATGAAGCATTTCCCAAGAGATTAGAACATCAGCACTGACCCCGTCCACTACACACGCATCAGTCCGCTATACATCAAGAACCACTATCCCAAGCCTTGATACAACACACATCAGGCAACCGCTGCACACACAGACTCAACCACTTCCAATTTCCTGATCAATCAGATACCTGTATGACAATGCCAAAAATGCAGCTGGTATCCTCCAAAATAAGTCACACTCGGCACACAAGTAAATTATGTAAGAAAAAAAGCGCCGGCCGGGAAGCTAGTTCTCGTCTGCTTCGTGCGTGACGTCGTCAGTCGGTGAAGAACCTCATTTCAAATGCATCTGAACTTAGTTTGCACTCGTCGCTAGAGACGAGTAAGCCCTTCACTGCTCTACGCATCTCCGATGAATTGGCGCAATTAAAAAAATACCTTGTAAATCGTTTACCAGCTAGCTAAATTGAGTTTCGCAGTACTGGATTGTTAAAAAACCCCACTGAGGTACTTTCATCAACTCTCCCTTCCTTATTAATGATTAAAATCAATTACCATACGGCTTAAATGTCCTATTAGAGATACACATTACACATATTATATAACCATACACTTTCACAAATGGAGTTAACGCCATGAGCACACCCATACATCATCCAGGTCCCTTGGATTTCTTTGACGAGGATGACGAGGAGTGAGCTACCGAGCCTGAGAAAGAGAGGGAGAGAGGGGAACAATCCAGGGCCATTATGATATATGTGTAAAGTGATTCAAATTCAAACGTGAAAATCCAATTGAGTGATTTTCAATTGTGTTACGTAAACTATTCATTACGGTGCATGCGGAGAGGTAAGTAACCGGCGTGCCCTTTACCATGTAAATAGCAGTGTGTGCGTAGTAGGCAGTATAAGTGACAATATACAGTCCGCACAAAAAGAAACTTACCAGGTTGTAAATTAGATCTAATATACAGTCCTCAAAAATAAGTAACCGACCAGGCTATTAACACTGTGTCACCTCCAAAACTATAGCTCCTAAGTAAAAGTATTCAAAATTTATTCTCCTTAAATTGAGATATTTAGCGTGATGATTGAATGAATATTAACTCAGTTATGTGCCCGTGACGTGTTGTAGTGTTTATGCAAACGTTTATCATATGCAATGCCTCCTATACCTTTACACGTAAAACACAAAAATAAACGTGTTAAAGTGTTTATAAGTGTTATCAGAAATATAAACGCTTCTTTTTACAGTGTACACATACCTGTCGCACTGTCCTGCATGTTCAAAACCAAGTGTGAAAATGTAAACTGCACTTTGTTCTATCCTTTTCAATGCAGCTTTCTTAATTATTAACCGATCTTCGTGAACAATGTCTCAAATTAAAGAGAATACAGTTTTTTACAACTTTATAATTTTATATTTTTATGTAGGAGCTATAGTTTTGGAGTTATTTATTACCTGGTCAGTTACTTATTTTAAGGACTGTAGATCCACTGTTTATCCCAATCTCTGACTACCCCAATCCAGTGTCCATCCGGCCGGCCGAGGTAGCTTGTGACTAGCAAACTCCATGCCCAATTTATGTTCAAGATGCAATAACACAGTGGTGGACTAGCACAGTATGATAATGCAATGTCTTGGATAATGTTAGCCATTTCTTAGGCTGCATGGTCAGGAGGTGTATGAATACATCTAGTTGTAAATAATGCTAATAACTCCCCAACATTATAGTTCCAACTTACAGGGGCCATGAGAGATGGTCGAGAAAAGTTACATTTGGAAAAAAGGAATTGTTTCAATAGATAAAGTACGTAGGAACCCCGAAGTGTAATGATTTATGGGAAAACGGGCTAGATTGAAATTTGGTTGAAGTAAGTTATGTGTTGAGTGATGCTTATAATTTCGATGTGATTTACATCAAAATTACCAAATTGTAAAATTGTACATAATAGACGGCAAATTAAGAAAAACGGTTTCAGCTGGTAGTTAGTATCTGCCTAAGTATTACGCAGGTGCACAACATCTGATTTCCAGACAAATTGAGGGCGCACTCCCATACGTATCTCTCTTTAAAAATACCAAATTAAAAAACTATGGATTAAAACAAAGTGAAGCTTTCATTTTTGCACTTGAGTTTTGAACACGCAGAACAGCGTGACAGGTATATGTATGGGCTGCATTGATCAATGGATGCATCCCAATCCTCCCACTATCTATCCGCTAGTTGTCACTACCAGTTAATCAATAATCTGCCTGTTGCTAGTCCGAGGCTGCGTGTAGGCGAACAAAATGTTAAAATAAAAAATGGACTTTGTTTTGGTTCTGGGCACATAACTGAGTTAATATTCATTCAATCTTCACGTGAAATATCTCAAATTAAGGAGAAGAAATTTCCTTTCAACTTTATTTGTTACTATTTTTACGTAGGATATAGTTTTGGAGGTGAAAGCGTATTTATTAGCATCCTGAATCCTCATCTTACTATCGACCGGTGAGTTGTCGCTACCATCAGTTAATCAATAATCTGCCCATTGCTACGGCGAGACTGTGTGCAGAAGAACCAATTGCTAATGAACCGACTACCAATTTAAAATTTACTATGTTTACGTAGGAGTTATAGTGTTGACTGAGTTATGAGTATATTCATTACCTGGTAAACAGATCTGTCTCGCATACATTTGGGAAAATAGCTATGCTATATGTAATTTCTTTTTAAATTAATGTTTTAGAAAAAAAAAGCTATGCTAAATGCAGAATTTCTTTTTTTATTGTGTTTTGGACAAACTCACCCCCCCCCCCCCCCCTCAGAGCCTATTTTGTTTATTTTGTTTATTCAGACAACTAACAAAAGCACCAAAAAATGTGCTCATCGCGTAGGGTTATGCGGTAAAGTGCTCCACATACTTATGCGCGAGGGGTATGTGGGACAGATCTTATTTTCTTCTTGGCTTAAGTCACTTTTTTTGAGGACTGTATACAGACTGCACAGATATCATGGGTTTGAAGACACAAGGTCCTATTTATAATGGCTGCCATGTGTAAAGTTGCATTGTACAAGGATACACCAATAGCACCTAAAGAAGTTGATATCATATGGCAGCTATTATACATCACAAAGAATCTGAATAAAAAATCATATTTGCAATAGCTGCTCCGAGTTACATTTAGTCTTTATCAATTGCTTAGCATTCTAAATAACCCCATATATAACAACTATCAGCTATTTAAGATAGGACATTGTGGTATTAAGCAAAGGCACTGGGGAATACACTATGTCATGATTTGAATGTTAAACCAGTCAATATATTACTGACAGTTTTGATTATACTGACAATGACATTATCGGTCATTTACCTTATACACAGTGTATGTTCATACTGTAAACATGGACATTTTTGCGCTACATTATTTTTCGCATTCCAAGCAGCTACCGCAAAAAAATAAAAATCTGTGAACATAATTATTTTGTGTAGAAGTCTATTTAATGAACTTTCCAATCTCGAATTTAAAAACAAGTGAAATGGCTTAAAATCAGCAAAGCGCAAACATATAATCGCGCGAAAATTACCACTTTTACAGTACCTGTTTTGTTCAGGGAAAAAGTATTTTCCTGGAGACAAATGTGGACAGGTGACGGATGAGCAGAAGTTTTTTATAAGGTAAGCAAACATATGCTATCTTCAGTAGATGGCAACTGATACAGATCAACTTGTGTAAGCCCTTGCTTTCTCATATAACCCCATGCTGTCTTCAGTAGATCGCAATATATATATCCACTTATTTAACCCTAACCCTACCGCCCACTTTTTTCAGATATGTGTTCACTCCAGCGAAACGTGACCCAAAATATCTTCAATAGATAACATACCCTGCTATCTTCAATAGATAACATACCCTGCTATCTTCAATAGATAACATACCCTGCTATCTTCAGTAGATAGCATACCCTGCTATCTTCAATAGATAACATACCCTGCTATCTTCAATAGATAACATACCCTGCTATCTTCAATAGATAACATACCCTGCTATCTTCAGTAGATAGCATACCCTGCTATCTTCAATAGATAACATACCCTGCTATCTTCAATAGATAACATACCCTGCTATCTTCAGTAGATAACATACCCTGCTATCTTCAATAGATAACATACCCTGCTATCTTCAGTAGATAGCATACCCTGCTATCTTCAGTAGATAGCATACCCTGCTATCTTCAATAGATAACATACCCTGCTATCTTCAGTAGATAGCATACCCTGCTATCTTCAATAGATAACATACCCTGCTATCTTCAGTAGATAACATACCCTGCTATCTTCAATAGATAACATACCCTGCTATCTTCAGTAGATAGCATACCCTGCTATCTTCAATAGATAACATACCCTGCTATCTTCAGTAGATAACATACCCTGCTATCTTCAATAGATAACATACCCTGCTATCTTCAATAGATAACATACCCTGCTATCTTCAGTAGATAGCATACCCTGCTATCTTCAATAGATAACATACCCTGCTATCTTCAATAGATAACATACCCTGCTATCTTCAATAGATAACATACCCTGCTATCTTCAATATATAACATACCCTGCTATCTTCAGTAGATAACATACCCTGCTATCTTCAATGGATAACATACCCTGCTATCTTCAATAGATAACATACCCTGCTATCTTCAATGGATAACATACCCTGCTATCTTCAATAGATAACATACCCTGCTATCTTCAATCGATAACATACCCTGCTATCTTCAATAGATAACATACCCTGCTATCTTCAATAGATAACATACCCTGCTATCTTCAATAGATAACATACCCTGCTATCTTCAGTAGATAACATACCCTGCTATCTTCAATAGATAACATACCCTGCTATCTTCAGTAGATAGCATACCATGCTATCTTCAATAGATAACATACCCTGCTATCTTCAATAGATAACATACCCTATCTTCAATAGATAACATACCCTGCTATCTTCAATAGATAACATACCCTGCTATCTTCAATAGATAACATACCCTGCTATCTTCAATAGATAACATACCCTGCTATCTTCAATAGATAACATACCCTGCTATCTTCAATAGATAACATACCCTGCTATCTTCAATAGATAACATACCCTGCTATCTTCAATGGATAACATACCCTGCTATCTTCAATGGATAACATACCCTGCTATCTTCAATAGATAACATACCCTGCTATCTTCAATGGATAACATACCTGCTATCTTCAGTAGATAACATACCCTGCTATCTTCAGTAGATAACATACCCTGCTATCTTCAATAGATAACATACCCTGCTATCTTCAGTAGATAGCATACCATGCTATCTTCAATAGATAACATACCCTGCTATCTTCAATAGATAACATACCCTATCTTCAATAGATAACATACCCTGCTATCTTCAATAGATAACATAACCTGCTATCTTCAATAGATAACATACCCTGCTATCTTCAATAGATAACATACCCTGCTATCTTCAATAGATAACATACCCTGCTATCTTCAATGGATAACATACCCTGCTATCTTCAATAGATAACATACCCTGCTATCTTCAATAGATAACATACCCTGCTATCTTCAATGGATAACATACCTGCTATCTTCAATGGATAACATACCCTGCTATCTTCAATAGATAACATACCCTGCTATCTTCAATGGATAACATACCCTGCTATCTTCAATAGATAACATACCCTGCTATCTTCAATAGATAACATACCCTGCTATCTTCAATAGATAACATACCCTGCTATCTTCAATAGATAACATACCCTGCTATCTTCAATAGATAACATACCCTGCTATCTTCAATGGATAACATACCTGCTATCTTCAATGGATAACATACCCTGCTATCTTCAATAGATAACATACCCTGCTATCTTCAATAGATAACATACCCTGCTATCTTCAATAGATAACATACCCTGCTATCTTCAATAGATAACATATCCTGCTATCTTCAATAGATAACATACCCTGCTATCTTCAATAGATAACATACCCTGCTATCTTCAGTAGATAACATACCCTGCTATCTTCAGTAGATAACATACCCTGCTATCTTCAATAGATAACATACCCTGCTATCTTCAGTAGATAACATACCCTGCTATCTTCAGTAGATAACATACCCTGCTATCTTCAATAGATAACATACCCTGCTATCTTCAGTAGATAGCATACCATGCCATCTTCAGCAGATAGCCTTCCATGCCATCTTCAGTAGATAGCATACCATGTCATCTTCAGTAGATAGCATACCATGTCATCATCAGTAGATAGCATACCATGTCATCATCAGTAGATAGCATACCATGTCATCTTCAGTAGATAGCATACCATGCCATCTTCAGTAGATAGCATACCATGCTATCTTCAGTAGATAGCATACCATGTCATCTTCAGTAGATAGCATACCATGTCATCTTCAGTAGATAGCATACCATGCCATCTTCAGTAGATAGCATACCATGTCATCATCAGTAGATAGCATACCATGTCATCTTCAGTAGATAGCATACCATGCCATCTTCAGTAGATAGCATACCATGCTATCTTCAGTAGATAGCATACCATGTCATCTTCAGTAGATAGCATACCATGTCATCTTCAGTAGATAGCATACCATGCCATATTCAGTAGATAGCATACCATGCTATCTTCAGTAGATAGCATACCATGCCATCTTCAGTAGATAGCATACCATGTCATCTTCAGTAGATAGCATACCATGTCATCTTCAGTAGATAGCATACCATGTCATCATCAGTAGATAGCATACCATGTCATCTTCAGTAGATATCATACCATGCCATCTTCAGTAGATAACATACCATGTCATCTTCAGTAGATAGCATACCATGTCATCTTCAGTAGATAGCATACCATGTCATCTTCAGTAGATAGCATACCATGTCATCTTCAGTAGATAGCATACCATGTCATCTTCAGTAGATAGCATACCATGTCATCTTCAGTAGATAGCATACCATGTCATCTTCAGTAGATAACATACCATGTCATCTTCAGTAGATAGCATACCATGTCATCTTCAGTAGATAGCATACCATGTCATCTTCAGTAGATAGCATACCATGTCATCTTCAGTAGATAGCATACCATGTCATCTTCAGTAGATAGCATACCATCCCATCTTCAGATAGCATCCTGCTATCCTGTAGATAACATACCCTGCCATCTTCAATACATTTAAATCACATCACTGATTACTTAAGTTCAAGTTATCTTCAAAAGTTCAAGCTATCTTTAATAAATAAATAATAATAATAATAATATAATTTATATAGCGCCTAATATCCATTTACAAAGAAATGTTCAATGGCGCTGTAGAGTCAAGTGCTATGCACTGTATGCTTTCGAGAAGAGATGAGTTTTTAGTTTCTTCTTAAAAATGTTGACATTCGGGGATGACTTAATGTCTAGTGGTAATGAGTTCCATAGAACAGGTGCAGCTGATGAAAAGCAACGGCGACCGTACGTAGCGAGTTTCCATCGTGGTACTTCAAGGAGTAGTTTGTTGTTGGAGCGAAGGTTGCGGCATGTACAAATCTTTAGTAGAAAACAAAAAGATTAAATGCGATCTTCAGTAGATAGCATACCCATGTTTGGAGTGATACATACAAGGTGAATATGGTGCAGTGTGGCTGTTGTGTTCACGCTCTTCTTTTTAAATTCACTGCTGTAAAGAGGCTCGTTGATTTGGAGCTGATTGATAGCAGACGACAATTTCACAAAATGTTTCAAAAATGTCACAACTATTAAATATCAACACTATATTTGGAATCACCATAAGAAATGCTTTTAAATAAGTATGAACATGCCTAATATTGGTTCAGTCATTCTTGAGAAAAGACTTTGAAAGTTGGGAAAGGTTTCTGAAAAATCTGTTTTGTATATTATGGTAAAACTAACCCGCGTGGAAGACGTCATAAAACAGTCCCAGTTGATTTTCTCAACTTTTTTATTGATTGAGTAAAACAATATTCCTGCACTTGAGTTGACTGTTACGTTATCACTCAAGGGATCTAGCGTGTCTGCTAAAATTAGATTCCACAGGATTTTTATAGCACAAGATTTTTAAAAATGGTTGAAATGAAAACTCCAAGAAAATGTGAGCTTAGGCGCCGACAAAAAGAAAACCTTGTTCAACGTGCAAATGAATACAACCCAAATAATTCTTTTGGCATGTCAACAAATTATGTTCATTACATACGAAGTGGGATAAAGAAAAGAAGAAAAAGAGAAAAAGTACAAACATGCCTAGTATTGGTTCAGTAATTCTTGAGATAAGACTTTGAAAGTTGGGAAATGTTTCTGAGAAATCTGTTCTGTATATAGTAATAGCCGTATGGAAAGTGTTAACACTTTTCACATGGCAGTTGTCTGCAGACGACAGTTCCAAAATTTTGCAAAATGTTTAAAAAATGTTAAAATGATTGAATTTCATCACCGTATTTGGAATCACCATGAGAAAGGCATTGAAATAAGTACACACATGCCTAGTATTGGTTCAGTAATTCTGGAGATAAAACTTTGAGAGTTGGGAAATAATTCTGGGAAATCAGGTTTGTATATGGTAAAACTAATAGCCGCAGGTAGAGTAGGATAGATAGAAACTTCTCAATTATAAGACAATTAGATTTAAGGGCAATAACCTCTCTAATGCTGGTTCCCTGCTCCCTGGATCTCCGCACCAACTCATCCATAGGTGCAAGTATAGGCTTCTTCATTACTTGCGAGAATCAACTCTACACCACATTACATTGTCGCTCTGTTATGGGATATAACAATCAACACAAGTTGAGGTGACGCATCAAATACCAAATGCATTGTGGCGTTGCCATGGCTACAGCGTAATAGGCAGCGCGCTACAACGATGTCGTTGGTGCAGACACAGTGTATTTTGTGCCAATCAGCACTGCGAATTTGTTATCATTCTCAGCGTAAAGCTGGCATTAACCGAATTTATTGGTGGATTATTTTAGGTCATTTCATGCATATGCATGATTGTTAGGCCAGCAATGAGGTGACATGATGTGCGCATACCCGCATCTATGGATGAGTTGTGTGGAGCCCATTGATGCAGTGAAACAGCATATAACCTCTCATGACTGTGGGCTGTTTCCATCTTCATATATTTAATAATTTATCAAGCGCATTTCCCTCCACTATACTATTTGTGTGCAGACCCAAACAGATAAGCCCAGGCCATCTGATAAATATGATGGTCGTTCACAAACTATTAATTAATAGAATCGGCTAAATTATACAGGAAATATGGCGCCCTCAAGGGCCGTAAGAGTCAGTATCAATAGATATTAATGACACTCTCAGATACGATATATAACAATTTCCCCTTAGGACTGTACCCAGGGCCGGGTTAATAACTGCCACGGTCAAAAAACTTGTCTTAATAACAACTTTGTTCCATATTCATCAACATGGCTGATGGCTAATTTGGAAGATATTGGCCTCACCATCATATACACTCTCATCTGGCTATAAAGCGCTAGTTGATATGTACATAATAAGAGTGGAAAATTCTTTAGTTGGCTTTTTATTTTGACACTTTCCACGTGGCAGACGACATTCTAAAATTTAACAAAAATGTTTCAAAAATGTCAAAATTATTGAATTTGATTACCATATTTGGAATCAACGTAAGAAATATATGAAATAAGAATGAATATGCCTAGCATTGATTCAGTAATCCTAGAGATAGACCTTGAAAGTTGGGAAATGTTTCTGAAAAATATTTCCTATTAGGTTTCATCATTTAAAATCATTAAAATTTTATCAAGCAAGTCAGAATCCTCAAGTAAAATCGCCTTAGTAAGGGGTCGTCCATAATGTTCGCCTTTTCAGTTACGTACAAAGCGTACGTAACAGGGGGAGGGGGTCAACATTTTCCCAAGCGTACGTAACTTAAATGGCGATCTTGAGAGATGGGATCTTTTTTTAAAGTCAATGAATTAAATAATAATAATCAAAAGATAAATAAATATTTCATAAAACTAAAGGGAAGGGTTAGATATTAACCCTAACCCTGCGGGCCACTTTTTTCAGAATTTGTTACATGCTCGAAGAAAAGTGACCCCAAAAGTGACCACGGATTTCAACAAAGAGATTGGCTTGTTGGATTCTGTTGGATTTTGCAGGGTTAGGTTATTCATACAAGCATAGAATGAAAAGCGCACAAAATAAGCTAAGGTGTAATCAGTTTTCAAATGACTCTGTACATATCAATCTTGTCTCGTATATTGCATGCCTTTGGGGGCCTTTGCCATCCCTTTTCTACGAAAAAGGACTAAAGAACGACACATACCACATGGTCATCAGTGCGAAAAATCCTTGTCGAAAATCTGAATATCGTGCAGCATAAAGATGAAGGCGAACTTTCTGAGCTGTGATTTAGCTAAATGCACACATCAGAGAGCATTCATAATTCAATCTTTGTGAAATAAGACCTATTCAAACTATAGACATATGTGTTCAGTGGCAACTGTAGACATGTGTTCAGTAGCGGCACTACGGTGGGGGGGGGGGGGCAGGCGCGGATACAGGGGGGGGCACGACGGGCCCCCCCCCTACCAAAAAAAAAAAAAGGAAGAAAAAAAAAGAAAAGAAAGAGAGGAAGAAGCTATAGTAAGAGAGAGAGAGAGAGAGGGGGGGGGGGCACATCACCCCTCAGACTCCCCCTGTTCGAGCTTTTAAACAATCTATACTTAAATTAAGAAAAAATCAGTAGCTCTACTTCTTTCTTGCATTGATAAAAAAACAAAATATTTATTGGAAATGAAGAGGTGGCTTTTCGATAAAATGTTGGTCAAAAGTATACACCAGATCGCACCAAATGAGTTCGAAAATTGAAAAAAATATACTTCTGAGGGGGGCACATCCCCCCTCAGACTCCCCCTGTTCGAGCTTTTAAATCATCTATACTTAAATCAAAAATATATCAGTATAATATGCTCAACTTCTTCCGTGCATTGATAAAAAACAACATATTTATTGGAAATGAAGAGGTGGCTTTTCGATAAAATGTTGGTCAAAAGTATACACCAGATCGTACCAAATGAGTTCGAAAATTGAAAAAAATTCTACTTCTGAGGGGGGCACATCACCCTGTTCGAGCTTTCAAATCATCTATACTTAAATAAAAAATATATTGGTATATAATATGCTCAACTTCTTTCATGCATTGATAAAAAAAAATTGTACCGGCAAAATTTCATTTTTTGGGCCCCCCCCCTAACATTTTCCTGGATCCACCACTTGGGGGGGGGGGGGGTGCCCAAGCTCAAGCCCCACCCCATTTTGTCCTCAATTTATCGAAAATGTTGAATTTTAATGTCAAATTTACTAAAAATAAGGCAAAAAAAAAAATGTTTGATTGTCCATAGACCACTTTTAAAAGTTGGGTAGGTCGTCGAGAAAAGTTTTTTTTTCTCTCACTTGGCCCTTTTTTCAGGTACCAAAAGTAAAATGAGATGTACTTGTTGTGGTTAACAAAACGGGGAACAAAATCTTTAATATTTTGATGAGTATTTTTATTTTCTCAACACTTAAATAAAAAATGAAAAATGAAAATTTTGATTTTCGACTAATATTTAAAATATATATATTAATTAAAAATTTAAAAAAAGAAAAAATTCAAAAAAAGAAGAGGTTTTTGGGTCGGAATGATTAAGAGGGTCGGGCGGACAAGGACAATCAAACAATTTTGTTGTTGTTGGCCTAAGCTTAAAATTGGTCGGATAAGTCTAATTCAGAACAAATTAATCTCATTTCAAGGATACACCTAATTTTGTTTCAGACCATTTTTATAATAAAAGTCCAAAAATATTGCGCACAATGCCCCCCCCCCCCCCCACCCCCACACGCCATGCATGCCCCAGATGTTTTCTTGCCCGCTTCTTGGCTTGCCCCACTGCATGTGTATTAGGGCGATAACATTCTTCTGAACAAGAGTTTAAGATTGCCTATATCCGCTATACATTACATGTGCTCCCCCCCCCCCCCCCCCCCCCCCCTCCCCCTCGTTTAAAAAAATTGGCTACGTCACTGCATGGTAACTGAAGTTTCTAAATCATAATTGTTTCTTTCTTGAGGGGGTGAGGGGTATGGGGTGTCTGTTTCATGTGTTGTAAAATATGGCAATTCATCTTCAATACAAGGTTTTTTAACAACACATGAGAGTATAGCAGGCCATGACATTTTCGCCATTCATTGTGTACGTAACTCGAGGGGGGTATAAAGTTATGTACCCTCTGTACGTAAGTGAAAATGACAATAATTTTGGACGACCCCTAAATCACCTCATGAATATCAATTAGCTCATTTATGGCAGTATACAGCTATGTGAATTTTCAACTACGATAAATGGGTGTTAAGTGTAAAGAGTCAAATCAAGCCGATATTTGTATACAGGGCAAGGGTGGTTTTCACAGACTTTATGTAAAATGCCTGCGTGAAATCAACCTTACCCTGTAATGAATTGCCTGACGCTAGTGCAAGGTTGGTTTTCACAGACTTTATGTACAGTGCCTAAACAACTTTGGGGCCTGTAATTCATTTTATTAGGCCAAACAAAACAAAAAAGTTTGTCTCAAAGCTTGCGAAGGCTTCAAAATCGGGCGACGCTCGCTGTTTTTTGTCTTCCTTTTTTTTTTTTTTTACATTTCTTTTATTTGTGTGGCAATTTTTACTCTTACTATTTGCAACCGTTGACACTTTCTGATATTTGTTTTTTCTATTTGAAATGAAAATTGTGATGTAGTTGTGTATAAGAACAATTGTGCAGCATTTTTTGAAGAACTGAGTCATGTAAAAGTTTGAGAAAAGGAAAATCTGCCGATATTTTTAATAAAAACTCTAAATAAAAATTTGTAGGGAAAAAAAAATTGATTTGACAATTTTCTGCATTTCAGACGCGGTATTTTGGCATTTCAAAACCAATGCACGCGCAAGCTTTGAGACGAACCTTTTATTTTGTTTGGCCTTATTAAAGCTTAACCTAACCCTACCACACGGAAACAACACAGTCAGCAGCACTTGGCTTGCACCCACAAGTTCTATCTCATGTAGCAATAAACCCTACGTATATATGGACTCCAATTTTTTAGCCTGGGAAGCCCTTTTTCCCTCTCTGCCCCCCCCCCCCCCCCCCCCCCAACAGCTCAAAATGTTACTTTTAATTTTAAGATTATTACCTCTAAATTAGCTTTAAATTTGGTCCGAAATGCCTTTGCTTTGCATCTTGCCTCCGTATTTTTTTTGTCATCCCCGACCTCCCAAATAATCAAACAAATGAATGCTGGTGCCACCCCTGATTATGGGTTATGAGAAATGTATAGAATCCAGAGTGCTACAGACCCGGCCAACTCATTTTTTGGGATTTTCATAAAAATGTTGTTTTTTAGATTTTTTTAAAATAAATTAAAATATTTGAAATTGCCTGAAAATTCACCAAAATAATATCCCGGCAGCTTACTGTCAGTTATCAAGCTAAAGGCACCCCCACTCGCAAATTTCTGACTCACGGCACCCCCACTCTCAAATTTCTGACTCACGGCACCCCCACTCGCAAATTTCTGACTCACGGCACCCCCACTCTCAAATTTCTGACTCACTGCACCCCCACTCTCAAATTTCTGACTCGGCGGCACATTCCCTGAAAAAAATAAGGAAAAAAATTAATAGTGCAATTATTTGTCCATATATTCTTCACAGACAAATCCTTTTCTAATTCTGACATAATCCCAGTCAGAGCGGTGCGTCCAATGTTTTGACCTACTTGCCGCGCCTCGGTGCCTCAGGGTGGCGCTTTAATTGGTTTATGCGTGCATGCGAGAAGTACACATCTGTTCTATTCATACGATGACGTCAAACGTTTATATAATATTATGATGCGGGCACGGTGGTTGATAACATTACAATATCCACCGAGTCTAAATTTTGTTCCAGAAATAGTTGGCGTCTCAATTCTTTATGTTATGAACAGAGGTTATCACTTTCCACACGGCTATTAATTAAATATAAGCTCACTAATTTTCTGCTTTGTAACTGTCGAATTCCACATTTTTCCGCTTTGTAAATTTTGCATTTTTCTGTGATGTAATTTTCCCTAAGAAAGCTTAAAATGTACGATCTATAAAACCAAAATAAACACACTTTACAAGAAAACACATCATTTTTTTGTTTTATTACATATGGTTTTTTAATATTTATATTGTTTTATTCAAGACTATTTATACATTTTGTGTTTTAGACGGTTTTTTTGCATTTTTTTTCTTCTTTTCATCAAAATGTCGTTTTCTGCGTTTAACCTAAATTCCGCGATTTAAATTCCGCACCGTGGTAAACTCGGGACCTTAAGTTTAATATCATATACAAATCTTTGTTTTTTCTAGAAACCTTTCCCAACTTTCAAAGTCTTATCTCAAGAATTACTGAACCAATAAATGGCATGTTTGTACCACTTTAATGCATTTCTCATTGTGATTCCAAATATGGTGATGAAATTAAATAATTGTGACATTTTTGAAACATTTTGCGAAATTTTGGAGCTGTTGTCTGCAGACGTCTACCATTAGCAGCCATCTTATCGGGAATACTAAGCTGTGTTTAAGATTTGTAGACAAGTGATATCGTACCTGTTTCATGATATTTATAGCACAATTCATGCTAATGATTGGTTGGACATCATGCACCAACTCTATGAACGGCAGATCATTAAAGTTATGTCACCAAAGGCTGCCCCAGATACATAAGACCAATACTATCTTTGTTGCACTATTTCGTCCTTTACACCACCTTCTTAGCTCCCTCTTATGAAAATTGAGTGGGGATATATAGCCTGATAGAATTTGCCAAGCCCATTTATGCGGCTCCTTATCTGCCTGTGAAATGAAGCCTACAAAGACTGTATTGAATCATGCTGCATCACAACAATGCTACATTAGTCTTTCCAAACAATCAAATCAAAGATTGCAGGAAAACTTTTTTTCAAGGATCCAAGACCTAGCCAAAGCTGTATAATCAGAGATAAGACAATCCCTACTACCATCAATGCTTCGAGAAATGGGGGGGGGGAAGAACAAATCTGGGGTGCAAGAAAAGAATGGGCAAAAATGTTGGCTTTCAATGAATAAATTGCCTTTAAAAGTCAACATATTCGATTATGAGAAAATGGGGTTGGACTTGAGTTTACTGGGGTGGGGTGGAGGAGGTGGGGGAGTTGGGGTGGGGGGAGTTGGGTGGGGGAGGTTGTGACTATGGGGTTTAATGCTGTATTATTTTAGGATACACCATTCCTGATACAAGTGATGTTCAATTTTGGGAAAGGCAGGAGAAGCAAAATATACCTGTGACAAGAGTGGGAAGCATGACCGACTAATAAAGGTTATCCATGTAGCCATGCGCAATGGACTACAAAGGGGAATCGCACCCTGCCTATTCTAATTGAATCGTTGCAGACATCATTCATTGCATGAATCATTGGCCTACATATCATGAAACAGGTGTGACTTCTTTCTGAAAATCTTAAAAAAGATGGCAGCTAATCCAAAACATGGAAACCATCTATTCGAGAATAAGAGATGTAAATTGTAGTTTGGTCCCAGGACTATTCATAAACATCCACTTCTCACAATATAGCTAAACCTGCCCTTCCATTATCAGACCATAGTTCAGCAAACAAACTACAATTTCCATCTTTTATTCTCTTTCTTATTAAGCATGTACATGGACCTTTTTTATCTCATTCCAAATAATTGTTAATGTACAATTAAGGTATTTTCTTAACTCTATCTACAACATGAAAACAGAAATCTCACCCATTTACCCAAATAAATCATTCTCTTTGAAGCGCTATACACTTGTTTTCAAGCGCAATACATGCACTGGGCCCTGTCAAGCAAACACACATGGCGCTTTGAAATGAATGAACACAGAATACAATAATCGTATGTGTGGATGTAACTGCTCTCCACCATGGCCTGGTAATCAGTCAGCTCCAGAACGAGAGCCCGTTTCACTTAAAGGTAGATGTTCCGATTTTCAACTTGAAGTTTTCTATTCTACATGAAAGGTCATCCTTAAAAAATTGTGTTCCAAAGTTTGAGTTGCATAGCTCTAATGGTTCTTATTTAAGACGCACAAGATGCTGTGAACTGTACCCATTGAGTAGTACACAAACTATATCGGTGGTTACCACCATTCTTGGTAATTCGACGTTATTTCATCGATTTCTCCGTAATTATACCGATTTAGGCCGTCAAATTTCAGTATGATGATGAGAAAAATATGAGCTTTCATATGATATGAAAATCTCCGTATGTTTGAAATAATTCTGTGTTACGAAAATGTGATCGGGTCATCTACCTTTAAGGGCGCTACAAATTGCCTGGTAGCTTGTACCCGTCGATTTGTGCAATCATTGCATTTTCGCTTTTCAACCATAAATATTATCATACAAATTAACATCTTAACAACTTGAGGGCAGCGTATGTACCAGAATTCCTTGCCACAATTAGTCCAATGATTTTATCTAACCTTTGAACCAAGTATTTCGCAATACAAGTCAAAATTTACACCTGTTTAAGCCATATACCGCGATGAGACTCCATTTTCTAGGCGAGTTTATGCCATTTTAATGATTTTTTATGGTACGTGTAATAATTTTTACATTAAATGTAAAACTTGTAATAGTATAGGTTTTCCCGGCAAAATTTGAAAATCTTATCAATCAAATTAGCTTTCCAGTATTCAAATTCACGCTAAATTGAATGATTTTCCAAAAGCTAATTTCTATTTCCATATATCAGCATTCAATTACATTTCGATGTATTCAATTTCCTTTCGAAGTATTCCATTTCATTTCCAAGTATTCAAATTCACTTTCATGCATTCAATTTACCTATTTAATCATATGATATGTAAAATCTGTATTCAAATTCAATTGCATATTTGTGCACAATGGTCAGTGATCATAATCATATTTTCATTTTCATTTATGAGTATGCAATTTAACACTTTTTTAATTCCATTTAAATTAAGTAAGCAGTATCAGTGGCGATGTGTATATATCTTTTTTAGGAATGAGGGGATAACGGTTTCAAACATGGCGTAATGTCTGCGATTGGGTCATTATGCATTACCTTCATGTTCTTGTTTAGACATAAGTTGAGAAAGGTGTTGGAGTGTTCCCTTTATCTTCCATTTACAGATATTCTAATTACATGCGATGTTTATTTCATATAATTATTGATATGAATAAATGAACGAATAATTATATAAGAAAAATGTATAATTATATGCCTATCCATTAGGACATATAAATATATATAAATGCTATGCTCGGACAGGGGGGTGTCTGAGGGGGGATGTGCCCCTCCCCCCCCCCCCCCCCCCTCAGAAGTAGAAAAAGTTTTAATTTACGAACTCATTTGGTGCGATCTGGTGTATACTTTTGACCAAAATGTTATCGAAAAGCCACCTCTTCATTTCCAATATTTTTTTTTATATCAATGCACGAAAGAAGATAAGCATATTATAAAAATATATTTTTGATTTAAGTATAGATGGTTTAAAAGCTCAAACAGGGGGGGGGGGGGGGGGGGGTCTGAGGGGGGATGTGCCCTCAGAATTGGATTTTTGTTCAATTTTCGAACTTTTTGTCCCCTCTTCTTCCCCTTCTCTTTCCCTTTTTCCCCTCTTTTTTCCGGGCCTGTCGCCCCCATGTATAGCACGGGGAGGGGGGGAGGTGGAGGCGGGGGGGGGGGAGGTGGAGGCGGAGGAGGTGGAGGCGGATTAGTGGCTGCCATTGCATGATATTCAGTTGGATAGGAGGAGAAAAGAACCTTGAATACAATCTATGGTTTGATGATATCTTCGCCAAAGAGTTACACATATTTTTGGAATTAGATTGCTCAACATATGTTACTAAATAGAATGCAATAATATGGTAATTACCCTTAGACAGTGGGAATTGAAAACACAGCCAAAGACATAAATAGATTATATAGCCCTGAGGCTCCATACCAATTAGATTTTATTACACAACTACATTTACATAAGTTGAATAGTTGATACATAATTTAGCAGGGGCATCAGCCCTTATACTACATTGATAAATATTTTTAAATTGAACAAACCGTTAGCCAAAATGCCAACTGGTGTTTGGCCGTACAAAAGATGCGAGTACAAAAAAGGATAATAATACAAAATTATCAAATCATAATTGGGGGTCCTAGTGATATACCTAAGGGACATAAACTTAGAGAACAGCTCAAAAGAATTCCAATTATTTTTAAAGATGGTTATAACTTTTAAATAAACTTGGCCTAATTTATCAATGCTTTCTTTCAATGTTATTCAATTTGTAAATCATCAATTTGAAATATAAAATAATCAAATCTGGGGGGAATGGGTAAGTGACCAACAGCCCTACCACCAATGATAACTTATCAAGTGATAGTTTCAGAAAATTGATTTTTGAACGGTAATTAACTAGTTGAACTCTAAATGAGTTGGCCTAATTAATATAATACAAATTATAGGATGAAGCAGTAATACATTTCTTTTGACTTCATAATAAATTGAATAACTTTCTTTTACCATTTATAAATATTTCTTATATTAAAGAGAATAATTGGGATTTAAATCCCTGACTTTTTAAAAATTTCTCCTTAAAATTACAATATTTGCCATCCACTACATCACGCAGTAGAACATGTGGTAACTACAATTATTACACTTGGAAGGCCAAGGGACAGCAAAAACGCAAGGCCCAAAACAGTGAAACCAAACTCATTATGTCAATTGAATCACTGGGATACAGGCCTAGGATAATCACAGAATAGTAGGCCTAGGATAAGGATAATTAAGACCGAGGCCATTATGGCAATTGGTCCCCATGGTAAGCCGCTAAGGCAAGATAAAGGCCTAGGAATATCAAGGAACATAGGCCTAAAAATAAGGAATAATTAAGACCGGAGCCGATATGGCAATTGGTCCCCCATGGTTAAGCCGCGTGGGCAAGATACAGGCCTGGGATAATCAAAGAACAAAGGCCTGAAATAAGGGATAATTAAGGACCGGGCCATTATGGCAATTGTCCCCCCGGGGTAAGCCGAAAGGCAAGATACAGGCCTATGGTACAACAAGAAACCATAGCCTGGGATAAGGGAAATTAAGATCCGAGGCCATTGTGGCAATTGGTCCCCCCTAGGTAAGCCGCAAGGGCAATATACATGACGGGATACACTGAGGAACAAAGGCCTAAACTAAGGCTAATTATGCCTAATTAAAATATATATATTCGGGTATTTTAGTTAATTTTTATTTTTTTTAATTTAAAAAAAAAAAAAAAAAAAAAACCAATCTGAAACAACCAACGAAATAAACAAAAAACGGGCCCAATTGAAAGAGGAATGACAAAACCTAATTTAAGAAAATGGCAAAAAATCAATAAAAATTTGGAAGGAATAAATCAAATACACCCGGATTAGTAGAGAAGGGGAAAAAAGCAGCAACGCAAATCGGCTAATGAAACAGAATTAAATGATCGATAACAACTGGACAATGGATTAAGCAACCATGCAGATTAGATGGGGTAAAGCAAAATGAATATGGGAGGGTGGGAGTGGTTTTATTTAAAATCAGATCCTCATAGTATGAAAACCACAAAGCGAATGAGGTACAAATTGTACCGAATGGGCATAGCAAAACAATCAAACAAAGAGCTGCTCGCGGGCACCCGGAAGTGGCCGTGAATGGTCAATCGGTAACCAAGGACGCCCACAATTAAATGACAATGACCATTGACAATTACCGCTTCGATGGTTAAAAGAGTTTGGGCTTTATTGAGCACAAACTTTATTGTTTGCACAGAAATGTAATTGAATTCACGATATGACAGCTGCACTAATCCTCCATGAATTAGTTTGCAGTTATATCGAATAGCGTGATGGATATATACTATATTGAATGCTTCTATTGTCAACTGACTTGAATGGATAGTGTGATTGAATGCTGATATTACTTAATTGAATGCTGATATTACTTAATTGAATGACTTTATATGGAAATTGACATTATACTAAATCCGTTCAACCAATTTAGCGTGAATTGAAACTACAGAAATACTAAATAGAATGAAGTAAGTTTTAAATCGACTGGGAAAACCTATATTAGTGATGATGTTATCTCGGCGATAAGAGACTTATTTTATGGTTAAAAATCGGTAAAATAGGATTTTAGTTCATTCTGTGACGGGAGGCCGTTCCCTTTGAAATGCAGTCCCATTCCCAAGCCCGCCCTCTATTGAAATATCAAACTTACACAGCGGAAGATGGACTCCAGTCACACTCTAAATTGTTTGGATGCCTCAATAGGTGTTCTGGTTATTAACACAAAAGATGTTCTATAATTTTAAACTTTTATATTGGAAATATTTACACATATTTTTCTTGTTTAAGCAGTATCCTATATCCACAAATATATGAAAAACATCAAAAATCTATAATATTTGAAAATTGAAGGTGTTCTATTCTAAACACCATGTTAAACAAAGGAACACCTTTTTTACACTTTTCGCAACAGCTTTTCTGTAACAGTTTGGGAGCACCAAGGTGTTCTAGAATGCCCTCTGAAATAGACTCGTATTGCACCAAGTACTAAACCCAATTTTAAAACCCTAACCAACCCTACCCTAAGGTATCACTTACATGTACAAACACTCCATTATGCAACGCCATGGTGAACAATCGGGACAAATATGCAGACAAAATCGTTGCCATACAAAGAATTTAAAGAACATAAATATTTAGTATGCTGCAATCTTATGTATATTCATGTCTATTTTATCGCCAAATGTTTTCACATTTTGTATGATGCAGTTATTGTATCGCGCTTATTCTTTTTACTGTGAAGCTCTTTGTTATCTTTTCAATATAAGGTGCTAGGATTCCAACCTGGGTTCGCATCCCGCCACTGACGGGTCCGGTTTTGCTTATCTCCACCCCTGGATAGTTTTTTTCAATATTTCCATCACAAAAGTTTTAGAATTAGAGTAATACCCTTAAATTAATATTGTGTGATCTTTTTCTAATTAATTATCCACTTATTGTTTTTCTTTCTTATAACAATGTTTGACTTATCAGGAAAGACTTTCCTGAACTCATAAATCTAATCTTTACCATATTTTTTGTAAAAACCATCACAGAACTTTACTGAATCATAAAGGAAATCTCTTTCTAATTTTGGGAATTTGTCAACTTATTTTTCTTCCTTTTTCATCATCAAGCATTCCCAACTGGATTCACTTGGGTACAGTTGTGATCATAGCCCGGAAACATGGTGTCAAACCATTCTATTTACAAACAAGATAACCACCCAGATAATAAACTGTCCGGTTATCCAACAAGTTTTATTTTCAAAATATGATTTTGAAGTTATTAGGAAACATATTGCACTGTATTTTAGATATTTTAGTTTCATGTTTATAACTGTAATTTGACCCAAAATAGCATTTCTAGAACAAAATCACAGATAGAGGGCACTCCATGAAAAAGATTGCATAATATGCTTTTAAGTGTGGTAACCTTCTTCTTAAAAGCACATCTTCATCAGAAAGATGTTGATGACCTCATCTACTAAAATCATCTCCAATGTTGATGCTATTTTATAGACAGGAATGGTAAAGGTCACTATGCATGTTGAGTACCCCTTCCCAGTACACCCCATAGTCTATTTGGCCATCACGAGACAGTGACGTAACCGTGTGTTCTACTAATTGCAGCACATAACGCACGTGCCTACTCGCGGCGCTGGCATATACACACACACGTGTAAGGAGGAAGATACATACATGTGCGTAAAAGCTGCGCCTGTTAAGTTACGTCACTGTCCAGAGGAAGCCAAATAGAGTATACCCACTTCCATTTGGGAATTTGATGCATGACACATGTTATAATAATCGTATCTGGTCATGATATCTTCATGCTCTGTTTAGAACAGTCCATCCAGTCATCAAAATGTAACAGAAGATGGAATGGCTTATGCAGCTGGAGCAAGAAAGGACACGCAACCTTTTGAACAAGACCTGATGGGATCAGGGGCGGAAATTTCTTGTTAGGTGTGGGGGGATGATAAATGTTGGCCCGCAAAAATGAAATTGAGCTGGTACCATCTACACTGAAAACATTTATCGGTTAATGCCAATGCTGAACTAAGAAATTTTAGTAAAAATGATTAGTTCAGGGAGTACAACTAATTTTTCCAATCTTTCAGTAGGATATCGTTAATTGATAACTAGTTTTATTTCGTATAGTAATGTCCAAATTGGTTCAGCTATCCAAACTAATCTACCTCTACCAAGAGCATTCACTGGAACTAATTAAGTGCGACTCGGTAAACTTAGTTTAGCTCTAAATATTCGTAAAACCAACCGAACTAAAATACAAAATACTGTCCGCGACTAACATATGTTCGTAGAAGCTGTTGGCAACTAATTTGTCAACTAACTTTTTAGCGCCGCGATGCTGTGTTCGAAAACAGACTGTTGCCATGGTTGCAGCCGCCATTTTGTTCAGTGCGGCCGTAATTTGGCAAAACAGCGTAACTCGAAAATGACGTTTTTGAGATATGAGCACTTTAAAGTTTAAGTGTTTGCATTTTCTCTATTATTTACAGAGGAAATTGATTTAAAAATGGAAACGTGCATTATGTTTAAGTTTTTTAAGTTTTAAAAACTTATGTAAAGTTAACTATTTTTACTAAAGATACAGCTGATTTTGTCCAGATACGCGGGTTTGCCAATCCGACATCTAATTATACGCAGAGTTAATCTTGCAAAACAGCGTAACTCAAGTTACGTGTAATACTTTGGTTACTATTTTTTCGCCAAACCCGCGTATCTCGTAGCAAAATAGTTGTTTGGAAAAGACGCGTAACTTAGAGATACGCTGTTTTGCCAAGAAAAATAATAGATTTTGAAACACGTAACTCGAGTAACGCTGTTTTACCATATTAAAACGCTAAAAGTTGCAAAATAAGGCTGAGATACGTTACGCTATCTTTAAAACGGTGCGTCGAGGACTTTTGAGACTCTCACAGATGAAAAGAGCGCCCTCTATTTCCCCAGAAATGCATGTAACTCAAAAAGTCAATATTTCAAGTTACGCTGTTTTGCTAAATTACGGCCGAGTACAAGGGAAGCGATTGTTGACTTCCGAAAACCGAGCGACGAAAATGGCTCAAAGGTACGTAAAATGATGCAAAATGTATGTCAAATCATTTGTTTTTAAAGAGTATAAATATACACATGGAAAAAAGTATCGCACCACTGCTTTTTTGTTGAAAAGTGCAAATGTGGCCACGAATTTTGCCACCATGGTGTGATATTAAGGATAATTTGTTTGCGTAAGCTGTCCAACAAATGTTGTGCAACAAAAGGGCCACATTGTAGTTTGTGATGTAATCGATGTAATGTTTTTTTCAAGGCCAAGGGGAAAATGCATGATTTTGTCCAAAAACTTTCATGAAACAAGTTTGGGTATAACGCGATATTGAATAGACTTTAAAAACTTATAGTCATTATATTAGTCACCGTTGATTTTGTTTTTGTTTATTTGACCTAGGTCAGCACCTTAGCGATATTTAAAATTTGACCTATTCTGACCTTAGACCCCATAACCGTTCGGCGTACGAAAAAGGGAGTTTTTTTGTGTAATTTGACCCCAGACTTTTTCCATGCATGTTTTTGGACAAAAACATGCATTTTCCCCTTGGCCTTGAAAAAACATTACATCGATTACGTCACAAACTAAAATGTGGCCCTTTTATTGCACAACATTTTGTTGGACAGCTTACGCAAACAAATGATGCTTAATATCACACCATGGTGGCAAAATTCGAGGCCACATTTGCACTTTTCAACAACAAAAAGCAGTGGTGCGATACTTTTTTCCATGTGTATATGTAGATGCTTCTGGACAGTTCAATTTTTGTGACAGAAGTTTGTGTGACGTGCAGTTTTAATTCATGAATTTACGTACCGACCACAGCATAATTCTCAGTTCATTGCATGTCGTGATACTGTTGTTCCAAAGATTTTCTAGTATTGGTTGTTCACGCTATGTCATTCGAACTTTGATGGCCGTTAGCGGAATTATTGGAGAAATGACAGGCATGGTAGAAAAGAGCTACATAGTATTTTGTGATTTGACATACATTTAAGATTATTTTACGTATCTTTGAACTATTTTCTTCGCTTGGTAATCGGGAGTCAACGCTTGCTTCATGTGCACTGCACACAATTAGTAGACCATGGTTAACTAATTTATACGAGAGCATCAATGATGCAGAAGCTCACTACAAGTTGCAAATTTGTGAAGATTCTGATTCATAAAACATGTCTATAATATAGAAACCACTAT
Organism: Ophiura sarsii; assembly: GCA_035610835.1. NCBI lineage: Eukaryota > Metazoa > Echinodermata > Ophiuroidea > Amphilepidida > Ophiuridae > Ophiura > Ophiura sarsii. The sequence continues at coordinate 67,979,411 of CM069455.1, forward strand.
AATCTGTCCAGCATATGACAAATGATGTAAAGCTCAAATCCATATTATACCTTACATGAAACAAGAATTAGATATAGACCGTACATGTTCATATATATTATGCATTCACAGTGTAAGCAAATTTGCCCTTCTACATATGCTTCGGTTGAGATTACATAAAATAAAGGTAATTGTGTCATTTTGGACTGAACATACTATAATAGTGGCATATTTGTTTTATGCTGTGCAAAAGGGCCTGTATCCCGATTTAATTCTGGATACAGGCCCTTTTGCAACAAAACAACAATTTCAATGGCTGTTTACAATGAGATGTAGGTCTTTTTGGAAAAAAATGACTTTGTTTCTTTGAAACATGATTTGTCCTTACATTTCTATATCAAACTCATTTTTGTAAAAAATGCACCATAGCCCTTTTGCACAAAGCTCTTCAAATATAAAAAATTTAAAATTTAAAAATTTAAAAAAATTTTAAAAAAAATTAAAAGTTAAAAAAATATATATAAAAAAAATAACATAAATAAAAAAAAATTAAAAAAAAATTAAAAATAAATAAATAAATAAATTAAAAAAAAAAAAAAAAAAAAAAAAAAAAAAAAAAATTAAATTAAATTAAAAAAAAAAAAAATAAAAAAATAACATAAATAAAATTTTAAAAAAGAAATAAAATGAAAATAAAAATAAAAATAATAAAATAAAATAAAATGAAATAAAAATGAAAATGAACATAAAAATGAAAATGAACATAAAAATTAAAAATTAAAAATTAAAAATTAAAAATTAAAAATTAAAAATTAAAAATTAAAAATTAAAAATTAAAAATTAAAAATTAAAAATTAAAAATTAAAAATTAAAAATTAAAATGAAAATGAAAATGAAAATGAAAATGAAAATGAAAATTAAAAATTAAAAATTAAAAATTAAAAATTAAAAATTAAATTTAAAATTAAAATTAAAATTAAAAAATATAAAAAATAAAATAAATAAATAAATTAACATAGTAAATAAAATTGAAAAAAAAGAAATCAAATAAAAAAATAAAAAATATAAATTAAATTATTATTAATATATTAAATAATAATTCGCAGAGAAAAAAAAAATATTTGTACACTTTTACCGCCATTAATGTTAAACTAAATGAATAATATAATTTATGAAAAATTTTATAGGAAAAAACAAGAAAAGTTAACGCTCCGGGCTGGGCGCGAACTCCCGCGAACGCTTTCAAAACGATTCCTAGTCGGACGCCCTAACGATTAGGCCATCAATACGGGCGTGAATATTGATGTGTCAATTTATTAATATACCAAACAGAAGAGCTGTCGCGTGATTGGTCCAATCTTCCGACTCTGCTACTGACGCTAAATACAATTCTAAATACCTGTCCCGGTAGCTTGGGTCATCGCGGACCAATCGGATTCGTTGAATCAGAAATGATCAATATTCATGACATACGATGCATAGTTAATTAAATGTTACCATATATGGCAAGGTGACGATACCAAATTTATATAGTAGGTAGGTCAGTGCGTAGTGTCGAAAATCTAATGATGGAAAATACGATGTATTTGGATGATAAACCACCACTTTAGGACACAGTTTGCCTCAATAAAAGTATGATTTTTGTACTTTCTCATTAATAAAGTTGATTTTGTTTAACCGAGTCCGAGGGTTAAAGTATACATATTATTTTTTTACTTTAAAACATAACCTGGCGTTTAATAGTACAATCTAAATCCTTCGTCCACAAGTTTTATGAATGGCCGACGATACCAAACTGGTGGGGGTAATACAAAATATTACGGCGCGATAAAGCGCGCAAATTCAGCATTTTGGCAAGGCAATAGTCGCAAGTTTTACTCATTTTCGCGAGTTTCTAACAGCACCTCATGATGAAAAGCCTTTGAAAACATCAATTTCCATTAATTTTGGCCGCTGAAATCGGAGATATAGTTTGAAGAATATATACAGAAGCGATTAACATCAATTAACGAAAAACAACCTCCCCATTTTTCACTTTGACGGCTGTATTTTTATTTTACGCTGATTTCGTATCATGAATAATAATGATCTCTAGTAGTTTAACCAATCACAATAAGACAATCACGCTTGCACATCATGATACATGCGTGTCATGTGTTAATCAACTTTTCTATTATAGCGTTTTACATGCATTTTCAATACAAATTTGACAACAAAGAAAATAACGCAAAATTGCCTGTTTTGTCGAATGGCAATCAAGCCCATTTTATAACACATTTATGCGATCATATTGTTTCACTATCTCAAGTACATTTCCCGACAAATACCACTTGGGTGACCAAGATAAAACCATATTTCATAGTCGCACTTTCCCCTTGACCTTTACCGTGACCTTTCGCATCGAGTCGCTTTAGCTTACTTGTAGTAATAGTAAGCTAAAAATTAGTAGACCATCTTAGTTCAACTGAATGAACTATGCAAGATTGGTGGAAATAGACATCGTTTCTACTAATTTTTAAGTTAGTAGAGCGACCCTAAATATTAGTAGAACAAATTGGTTTATCATACTGAACTAATTTTTAACATCACTGAACTAAATTTTGACAATTGTTGAACTAACTTTAATTAGTTCAAAAACTAGTTTAACATGGTCAACTAATTTATAAGTTGGTTAGAGAATGCTTGAACTAATATTGAGTTAATAGAAACAGACATCGTTTTTACTAATTTATTTTAGTACAGATATTAAACCGAAAAATGTTTTCAGTGTATGCGGTGCGCAGCATCGCACTCTGAGCTATGCTCGGACAGGGGTGTGTCTGAGGGGGGATGTGCCCCCCTCAGAAGTAGAATTATTTTCAATTTTCAAATTCATTTGGTGCGATCTGGTGTATACTTTTGACCAATATTGTATTGAAAAGCCATCGCTTCATTTTCAATAAATATTTTAGGTTTTTTTATGCACGAAAGAAGTTGAGCATTTTTTATACTGATATATTCTTGAACTTAGTATAGATGGTTAAAAAGCTCCAACAGGGGGGAGTCTGAGCCTCAGAAGTAGAAGAAGAAAAAAAATCAATTTTCAAACTCATTTGGTGCGATCTGGTGTATACTTTTGACAAATATTGTATTGAAAAGCCATCACTTTATTTCTGATCAATATTGGCTTTTTAAATAGGCAGATAGGCCTATGGCAGAAAGAAGTTAATTAGTTAGGGACCGTTCATTATTTATGGTGGAGGGGGGGGGGGGGGGGGTCAAATATAGGGGGGGTCATGTAACTTTCATATGTTGAAATAGGGGGGGTTATGTAACTTTGTATTCTTAAACAGGGGGGGTTGTGTAACTTTTTTTACTATAAAGATGGTAGTGATTGGGGTGATTTTAGAGGCTATTTTGGAGTGTAAATGCCATTTTTTTCTGCGCTTCGCGCACATTTTCTTACGACCTTTCAACTTCAAAACATAGGCTACTTATGATGAGACTACTTTCGGACAGCAAATCTTTTTTGTGCATGCCCTGCTCGGACGATTGGAAAAACACCTAATCATCAATGGTTGAAAACATGTTAATTAGCCTAGGCCTATGTTCCAAAATCCAACAATATGATTAAAAACGGTAATTTCTTGCATACTTTTCACCTCGTCTCACTCTCAGCTCTGCACCAAAGCTCACAAAAGTAGAATATTTCATACGTTTTTGTCAGGATGTTCTAACAAAAATTCAGAGTTCCTTTAGTATACCCTACCACTGCATGTCTTCAATGGGGACTTTTAAAGAACGACCCATACACTTACACAGTGAGGAATAAGAATGGTAGGGTATTCTAAAGCTTACCCTTTTGGGGGGTTATAAAGACTCACAAAACCACCCAAAATGTATAAATATGACAAATGTTCCGCCTCGCTACGCTCGCAATGTAGTTAGTCATTAAATTATTGGCCGTTCAGAGGGCACAACCAGCGAATCCATGGACACAAGAAAAATACATCCCCCAAGTTTGTGACAAGTTGATTTTGAGGGGGGGGGGTGTGTAAAAATCTATTGATTAGTAGGGGGGATCATGTAATTTTCAGTTTCAGCTGTAGCGGAGGTTAGGTAATTTTGATATACGAGTCTCGAATTTGTCCCAACCCCCCCCCCCCCCTCCACCATAAATAATGAATGGTCCCTTACCTCCAAAAGATGGATTCTAGTCAACGTACGTATGCGTATGTATCCTGACCAACGTATATACAATAAACTCCAAACGTTCTTATGTCCCTCGCATGCCTCCCTGCCCACCTTTCTTTCTCTTTTTCCTTTTTTCTCTCCTTTTCCCCCCTTTTTCCTTCTTTTTTTGGTAGATGTGAAAAATCAGGGGGGGGGGATGATTACATTGACCATCCCCCCCCCCCCCCCCCCCGGTCAAAAAGTGGGGGGATATATCCCCATCCCCCCGGGATTTCCGCCCTTGCCCAGGGGTAAGTTGGTAGTACTAACATTTAAAGTATAGATATGACAGCCTGAAGATGCCTCTAATGGTATTTAAGATACCTCCATTTGCAAGTTGTATTAGTTCATATGACACCTATTCTTCTTATTCAAATTGGTTTCCAAAGCTGTCACTTGAGGGCTAAATGTTCCCATGTCCGTCTTCCCACCCCCCCCCCCCCCCCCCCCCCACCTCCCGCCACTGATTGAAATTGATTATTATCTAATGAGATATTATTTTAACACTTTCCACAGCTATTGACCAAATACAAAACAGATTTTTCAGAAACCTTTCCCATTTTTCAAGGTCTATCTCAAGGATTACTGAACCAATACTACGCATGTTTGTACTTATTTTGAAGGGGGTAGACAATACCACACTTGTTTCATTTACAAATTGGGTAGCATACACGGGGGCCTATTTCATTAGCCTATGGCTCTTCTTGAAAATCTGTTTTATCCTGTCTTTCATAGATGTATTTCCAAGTATTATGAAAAGGTTGGCCCTGTATCTCATTTCGACTAATACTATTGTAAAAATATCAAAAGATAAACCGTATGCCTTGTACGACGAGGCTCCCTGTACTGCGAAGCCAGCCTTCGTGGCCTCTAGCGAAACCGAAAGACATGTTTAGGTTCACCTCCATATTTGACCGAATGTGGTACAGTTAAGGGAGATTAGATACGGCCCCTAGACCATGTATGCTTCAAACACTAGTATCTAACCTGGTCTGGGAAGAGTGCCCAGAAACCATTAGTATCCACCAAACACTGGCTATGTGTAACTAAACGCTACCGCGGATTGCTAAACATGTCTAAAAGACTATCATCACTCCGTGAGGAGTCCGCAACACAGCCTACTTTACTACATAGTAGCTTGCTTTATATATAGGAGTCAAATACCATGCATATGGAATCTATGGTGTTTTGGAGATGTTTTATAGAAGTGAAGACCATAGTCCATCAGCTACGAGACTTTTAATGGACCGAGTGAGGTCAAGCATCTGATGGGGTCAGTCTTGTCTGAAATTTTGTGCTGGATCCGAATATCGGCACCTTACAAGCCGCAATCGCGATCTCGGCAGTGTAAAATCGATTTTTGTACCAAAAATCATGTTTTTTACCAGAAATACCCTAATATCGTATTTTCATCATAAATATGCTAATATACAAGCTATAAACACTATTTTGATATAATAAATCAACATTTGACCTTTTGACCTCAAAGGGTTTGAAAAGTAGAGAAACTCATTTTTTTTGTCTATAGCTTGTACATTACCATATTTATGATGAAGATACGATATTGGGCTATTTCCGGTTAAAAAGTGGTCTTTTTGTTCAAAAATCCATTTTTGCAACTAATGATATAATCCAGGATTCTAAAACATTAATATTTGTATTTAGCACAAAATTCCAACCAAAATGAGTTTCTCACCTTGTTGACCCCTTTGAGGTCAAAAGGTCAAATGATGATCTATTATAACAAAAAACACCAATAATTTCAATATTTATGAAAAATTATACAAAATCAAGTTGTTTAAATCCCTTTTAACAACCAATTTAGTTGTTTTCATTCTTTTTCAGGAAAACCATTATATAACCTTTAATTAGGTATCAAAATAGTGTTTATAGCTTATACATTAGCTTATTTATGATGAAAATACGATATTGGGGTATTTCCGGTTAAAAAGTGGTATTTTTGTACAAAAATCAATTTTTGCAACTAAAAATATAATCCTGGATTTAAAAAATATATTTATTCGTATTAAGCACAAAATTCCGAAAAAAATGAGTTTCTCTACTTTTCAACCTCTTTGAGGTCAAAAGGTCAAATGTTGATCTATTATAACAGAAAAACCCCAATAATTTCAATATTTATGAACAATTATGCGAAATCAAGTTGTTTAAAACTCTTTTAACAACCAATTTAGTTGTTTTTGTTCTTTTCCAAGTAGACCATTATGTAACCTTTAATTAGGTATCAAAATAGTGTTTATAGATTGTATATTAGCATATTTATGATGAAAATACGATATTGGGGTATTTCTGGTAAAAAAAACATGATTTTTGGTACAAAAATCGATTTTACACTGCCGAGACCGCGATTGCGGCTTGTAAGGTGTCGATATTCGGATCCAGCACAAAATTTCAGACAAGACTGACCCCATCAGATGCTTGACCTCACTCGGTCCATTAAAAGTCTCGTAGCTGATGGACTACCATGTCAATATCCAAAATTGGCCCTCTATAAATTATCAAATGCCAATTTTCAATACTTATTGTATTCACAATGGAGAATTTTAAATAACAAAGTCACAAATATTTATGAATAATCCATCAACATGTTTCTTGATTTGATTGTTTGTATCACTGCTCTTAATAGGCCAGGCTTCCTTTGTAATTCAAGTGTACAACAATTGATGTAGTATCTATTTCCAACAACTGTTTTCTGCATTCCTGCTGGGCCAACAGGTGGGGAGGCACCCAGGGGCAGGGGCGGAAATTTCTTGTTAGGTGTGGGGGGATGATAAATGTTGGCCCCAAAAAATGAAATTGAGCTGGTACCATCTATGCGGTGCGCAGCACCCCACTCTGAGCTATGCTTGGACAGGGGTGTGTCTGAGGGGGGATGTGCCCCCCACAGAAGTAGAAATGTTTTCAATTTTCAAACTCATTTGGTGCGATCTGGTGTATACTTTTGACCAATATTGTATTGAAAAGCCATCGCTTCATTTCAATAAATATTTTGTTTTTTATCAATGCACGAAAGAAGTTGAGCATTTTATATACTGATATATTCTTGAACTTAGTATAGATGGTTAAAAAGCTCCAACAGGGGGGAGTCTGAGGGGGGCACATGAGAAGTAGAAAAAAATTCAATATTCAAACTCATTTGGTGCGATCTGGTGTATACTTTTGACCAATATTGTATTGAAAAGCCATCACTTTATTTCTGATCAATATTGGCTTTTTAAATAGGCAGATAGGCCTATGCCAGAAAGAAGTTAATTAGTTACCTCCAAAAGATGGATTCTAGTCAACGTACGTATGCGTATGTATCCTGACCAACGTAATACAATAAACTCCAAACGTTCTTATGTCCCTCGCATGCCTCCCCGCCCGCCTTTCTTTCTCTTTTTCCTTTTTTTCTCCTTTTTCCCCCTTTTTTACTTTCTTTTTTTTCCCCTTTTTTCCTTTTTTTGTTGTTGGTAGATGTGAAAAATCAGGGGGGGGGGGGGATGATTACATTGACCACCCCCCCCCCCCCCCGGTCAAAAAGTGGGGGGGGGGGGCGTATATCCCCATCCCTCCCCCCCCTGGATTTCCGCCCTTGGATGGGATCAGTCTGATGGGATCTGCCATCTTGTCGGGGAATAATAACAGTGTTCAACATTTTCTTAAAGGGACACAAAGTAGTGTTGAAGATTTTAAAATATAAAAAAATTACTTCAGAATTCAAGATGAACATTAAAAATTACCATTAGTGTTGTTTCTACTCACAAAAACACAGCAAAACTTGATTAAAACAATACCATCACTATTTATTGAAACTTTTCTTAAAAACGCCCTCTATGTAAATATGGTTCGCATTATGTATCACGTGTGCTGCAGGGGGACACTGTCTGACGTAAAATGCTAATCGCAGCTCGATCAACATTTTTGAATCTACATTTTGTTGTACAAAGAGGGCTGATTTTTCGTAATCCTTATAGGTGTAAGTTCATACATGTAATACAATTGTAAAAATATACTAATCTCAGTTTTTATCCTTGAGGGCGCAGCCTCCAACTCATCTCTTAGTGTCCCGTGGCTCATTTACTCATGTTATATCAAATTGGGTATTGCCGCATTGTGCCTCATTTTGGGTCATGTGGTTCTTATATAAAGTTCTTTCAAATTGACTTTGAATCCCAGAGAGAACTTCATTGTAAGAGCCACATAATGGTAGCCAGATTTCATTTGATTGGTGGTATCAACATAGCACCAGGAAAGTGTGCCCAAAATTAATAGAGGGCGACATTGATAATGTTTGTGTTTCAGACAAGGTCGAAACCAGTTGTACCACAATGCTAGATTTAGGACATTTTATAACAAATCAATGCAAAATTTTATAAAGTACTCTTAAATGAAATATATATATACATTTATGTTTGATTGTGTATTTGTTTATGGTTGTTGTGGGGTTCGAGGGGGTGTCTCTTTTTTGCCAACTTACAAATTAAGTGAACAAGTTCCCACTCCCTAAAAGATTGCTAATTCCTGGTGCAACCCCAACCCCCACGACTGAAGATTACTAAGGAGAGTGTTGGCGCAGCGGTTGTTCCCTCGCCTTGCACCAATGAAATCCGGGTTCAATTCTGTGCACGACAGGGCTTTATGTGCATTTGGTTTATCACGATCCATGCACGCTCTCGCAGGTTTTCTCCGGGTTCCTCCTGCTTTCAAAATCGGTGATCAGTTGTTTCGGTTATCAAAAACTTCCTTGACCCAATGGTATTTGGGGAGCTGCATTGAAAAATGGTGGATGTTACAATCTAAGTGCGGATAGGTTTGCGCTAGAAATTGGCAGCACCCTAGTTGATGCGACCTGATTCTGATGATTCACCAGCAAGCGAAATTACAGCACTTTGAGCCATTTGAAAAAGGCGCTATATAAATACTGATTATTATTATTATTATTATTATTTATTTCTGCCAAGTGATTTTCGGTGCAAAAAACCGCCATCTGCATTAAGAATAAACCCAAACAGCGGCGTACCCAGGGGGGGGGGGGCTGAGATAACCCTGTCGGTAAAAACGACCCTCCGTCGGTAGATTTGCGATTTTGACCATGCAATTTTTTTCGGCCGGTTATCCTGACAACTTCATCCCTACCCCCCACCCCCACTTATCAAGATTACAGCTGGTCACGGGGAAAAAAATTGTGCAAGTTTTACGATTTTTTGGGGAGCCTGTAAAAACAAATTGTCGGTACATCATGCCTTTCGTCGGTACAACTATGGTCCCCCCCCCCCCCCCCCCCAGTTTCCAAAAGCTGGGTACGCCACTGAACCCAAATGCGTGACTTTGTTGTAGTTTGCCATGTTTACACATTTCTTGTTTAATTAAAACCATCATTATTTAAAACTAAATTAAAACTTAACAAGGTGTAGAGTGAACACTTCCACAGCTAGGGCCTATGCAATATTAGTTGATTTTTGGTAAATGAACATTATTTGTTTTAAATTTAGGCAATATTTGAAAAATGCCCTAAGCCTAACCTAACCCTAACATCTTTTTTTATTTCATCTGTCCCTCCTTGCAAAATGGTATCTACCAGGCTGTTCTTGCACCTATTACATTGCTAAACCACAGATATTGGAACACATGGACTATCATCTGTATTATAATTTCTGAAAAAGCTGATACCATGTATGCTGCGCTCGCACCTGTATGACTGATACGTTTGCAAATTGTAGGTGTTTCCAAACAGAATGCTGCTTTTATTTGTGATTATTATTATTATAAGGATTCATATAGCGCATTTCCAAAAGACCAATGCGCTGTACAATATGTATACATTAGATACAAATATGTTGAACAAAAACCAGCAGTAAAATAAGAATTATACATACATATGTGATGCGATCTATGAAAACCCGTCGGATGTCGCAAAATGTGAAATAGGGATTATGGGTAAAATTAAAAATTAAAAAATTAAAAATAAAACACTTTTTAATTTTTTTTTTTACACATTTTGTTTAGAAAATTAATTTCTATTACTTTGTGTCATCACCTTTATGAAATTTCACCTTCAAAAACTTACTTAAAGTCACTTTTCTAAATAGCCTTATAATGTTATTCTATTGAACTATGTATCTATTATGGCCTGTTTTCATGATTTCTTGTTTTGTAGCGTTTTATGACATCACAATCATCATTCACTCATAACTTTTGTTGTAGTGAATGTAGAAAAATGATCGAAACAGTTCTGTAATCAGCACAGATTCAGCTTTATTATGATATAAATATCTCCAATATGAAAAATCCCGACATGTGGCGGGTTTTCACAGATCGCATCACATATTACATGATAAAATACACAAAAGCAGCACTGAGAGAAACACACAGCCCGACCCACACCCCCTCAAACACACCCACGTAAACTAACCCCCACACCACATACACACTACCCCCTCTCCCTCCCCCAAAAAGATATTGCACATAAAACATGATACAAAACAATCAGTAGAAAATTTGCAATGGTAAAAATGTTCATTATTGCATTAGATTAATTAATCAGGAGCGTAGCAAGGTACCAAAAAGTGGGGTGGCCATATATGTTGAAAACTGTAAAGGTAAATTAACTGGTACCATCTAAGCTATGCTTGGACAGGGGGTGTCTGAGGGTGGTTGTGCCCTCCTGAGAAGTAGATTTTGTTTAATTTACCAAATCATTTGTGGATCTGGTGTATACTTTTGACCAAAATTTGATCAAAAAGCCACCTCTTCATTTCCAATAAATATTTTGTTTTTTATCAATGCACGAAAGAAGTTGAGCATAACTGATATATTCTTGATTTAAGTATTGGCCTACATGGTTTAAAAGCTCGTACAGGGAGACTAAGGGTGGATGTGCCCCTTCAGAATTGGATTTTTTTCTTCAATTTTCGAACTCATTTGGTGCGATTTGGTGTGTACTTTTGACCAATATTTATTGACAAGCAATCCCTTTCCCCGTTTCTTCTATTTTTTTCCCCTTCTTCTTTTTTTTGTGCAAAAAAAATGGGCTGGCCATGGCCGCCCCTGAAACACATCTACCATTGCAATTACTGTAACAATATCCATACAGTATTTGATACAACTGCTTCACCCAGCGTTTTAAATAGACCTTAACTCGAACCTACGCAAACGGTAGATCAATACACGACACATAATCACCTCTGGGAACAAGTGAAGTTTTATCAATGGCTTTTCACAAGTTATTTCATGACAGCGCTATAGAGGCTTTTGAGATTGTTCCTGTTTAGCAATCTTGAACTGAGACACATATGGCTTCAAGGAATTGTACCAGGTTCCCATCTTGAACTGAGACACACATGGCTTCAAGGAATTGTACCAGGTCCCCATCTTGAACTGAGACACACATGGCTTCAAGGAATTGTACCAGGTCCCCATCTTGAACTGAGACACAAATGGCTTCAAGGAATTGAACCAGGTCCCCATCTTGAACTGAGACACAAATGGCTTCAAGGAATTGAACCAGGTCCCCATCTTGAACTGAGACACAAATGGCTTCAAGGAATTGAACCAGGTCCCCATCTTGAACTGAGACACAAATGGCTTCAAGGAATTGAACCAGGTCCCAATCTTGAACTGAGACACAAATGGCTTCAAGGAATTGAACCAGGTCCCCATCTTGAACTGAGACACACATAGCTTCAAGGAATTGAACCAGGTCCCCAGCAATCTTGAACTGAGACACACATGGCTTCAAGGAATTGAACCAGGTCCCCAGCAATCTTGAACTGAGACACACATGGCTTCAAGGAATTGAACCAGGTCCCCGTCCACATGTTCCAATATTTGTGCCAAGACCACAATAAGTTGTCTACTTTTCACAACCAAGAGAAGATGTTCTTGCTCCCTCGTTAGTTTCTATCAGTTTCACTTCCCTTTTAAAGTCTTCTTTTTATACGTACTTGCCCTTCTCTAGGAACAGCTGTTAGTTGAGATTCATCTAATTCAATAACCAGCAAACACTCTATTTTGACTAATGGGGAAGAAGATATCATTGACTAATTAAATCAAGTTATGACACTAAATAAATATTGATAAGATTGGTAAGCATATCCAACGTTACTAAAATATGACCGTAGTATAAATACTGATAGGATTAATCCGACATTACTAAAATATGACCTAATAATATGGATACTGATATAGATTTAATTCACTAATACCATTTATGTGGTGTACCAGCGGCGGCGCCACAGGGGGGGCAGGGGGGGGCTAAAGCCCCCCCTATAGAAGGATGGGAAAAAAGGGAAAGAAAAGAAAAGGGAAAGAAAAGAAAAGGGAAAGAAAAGAAAAGGGAAAGAAAAGAAAAGGGAAAGAAAAGAAAAGGGAAAGAAAAGAGGGAAAAAAAGAGGAAAGAAAAGAGGAAAGAAAAGAGGAAAGAAAAGAGGAAAGAAAAGAGGAAAGAAAAGAAGAAAGGAAGGAAAACAGAGGAGCCTATCAGTGGTGTAGCCAGAGGGGGGGGGGGGCAATCGCCCCCCCCCCCCCAATACTGACGTCATGTCGGTTGAGATTGGTACTGTCGGTTCATTTGACCAGAGGAATCATGGAATTATGATGGTCAAAAGTACATAGATGAAAAATGTTCTCGCGCTACGCGCGCATATGTTACCCCGAAATGCAATATTCGTTGGAACAAGCTTGTTTACAGCCAATATGTATCTCAATAGTGCCAAATATAGGTGTAAAGTCAAAAAAATTCGCGCGCTACGCGCGCATATCTTGACTCATAACAATCTTGTCGGTTCATTTTATTTAGCGCCCCCCAATAGCAATAACCTAGCTACGCCACTGGAGCCTATACATTTGAAGATGAAGATGATGAGTTGATAATGTGATCAATAATGATAAAATGACCTAGCCCAACATAAAAAAGAAATATTAACAATTTACTGTAACCAAAAATAACTTCAGCAGAAATGTTGAATCTCCGTTGGTGTTAATGTAAAAAAAGGATTTTAATGTTGGCATTAAATTATTTCATCCTAAAACCGCTGGGTGATGACCTAATGGAGTTGAATAACTAACTCCAGATCAATATCAATTTTCGAATAATTTGTTTATAATTTAATTCGTCGTTAACCATTTATTTGTCCTTCGTTAATTCGTGAAATAGCCCGTGTCCGGCATCGTCTGTAAAACGAGCAGCATATCGCCCGCCCTCACTGTTGTTGCAAACTTTTGACCAATATCATACCGTCCGGCGTCCGCAGGATACTGCTTATATCGTCAATAGGCGTCGAGGTCAGAGTTCAAGATTGCACTCGCTTTATCATCGCTTTCCTGTCGTCATCAATCGTATACTTTTATTTTGCTTTCATAAAACTGAAGATAAATAAACATTTGACTAACATTCGGGTAACTCCACCCATTTCGGGGAAAACAATTATATATTTTAAATTTTAAGGCGTCAGTCTAGGGAATCGAAACCAAATTCTTATACAAATAGTATGAGAAACCATGGTCGAAAATAAATAAATAACGAACCTAAAGCGTAAAAATGCTGCATAAAATAGCTTTATTTTGCTATACGGGTTAAAAACCGCGAGACAGTTTTTCAACATAACATTGTTAGAAAATTTCATCAGTATGCACAACTTCTTTCTTGCATATAACGAAACAGCTGTCTAATTTTGATCAAAAGCCAATATTTATTGGAAATGAAGTGATGGCTTTTCAACCAAAAATCGGTCAAAAGTACACACCAAATCGCACCAAATGGGTTCGAAAATTAAAAAAAGTTCTAACGCTGAGGGGGGCACATCCCCCCTCAGACTCCCCCCCTGTCCGCGCTTGCGCTTCGCACTTTGGTGCTTCGCACCCAGGATATATAATTAGAGCGTCCTTGCTTCGCACATCACTAACAAAAATGATTTTATATACAATTTATTTTTATTTTGGGACGACCAATAGTTTGCCCCCCCTATCAAAATACCCTGGCGCCGCCCCTGTGGTGTACCCATCGTCTTGTAGCATGTGTAGATAAACAATAAATGTATATGTTTATTGATCAGTGGCAGCGGAGGCACCAGATATAGGTGGGGGAGGGGGAAACGGGGGGGGGGGGGGGGGTTGCAGAGTGGATCATGACATTTTGGGGGACACCTATGATATTGATTTTTGATATGGATCGTGTTAAAAATGGGCTGATTTCAGAGAAAAACCCAATTCCTACTGTCATTTTGAATGATGTGTCATATTCAACATTTGCCCACAACAAGTCAGCTCCCTAAATATGATACGGAGAGACTCATATTCATTTCTATAGATGAGGTGACCGTTGTTTACATCCAATGTTATCAACAAACGCAACGGTCGAAGGGACTGGACTGTCGATACACGCTTGAGGGAACAGCATATGACCACAACACTGTCCGCTATGCCGTATTGCCCTTTATAATGCTTTGGCGTGAGTTTTAAAAGCACGGGTCCCAAACAAAACAGAATGCGTGCGCAAACTGCCGGGCAAAGAACAATGGCAACTAGCCACGTTTTGCCCGGTGTGACGTCACCTGTCACCCAAACTCTTTTTGGTTCTTAAAAATGGTTCTATATCACATTTGAAGACATTGTTGGTTTTAAGAAGCCATTCAGGTTTCTGTATCTGAATTCCCCCAAATGTATGTTGTAATAGTGTGTTAAAGTTGCACTATGTAGTCTGACATGACCACGATATAGTGGAAAACCAGGGGGGGGGGCTGGGCAGAGGAGGGGTACTCAAATGATTTCTTCATGGTAGGGGGGGGGGGGGGGGGGTGCCACATGAGGTTTAAAATCCTGACCTACTATAAGGGTATTTTTATCTTAAAATATAGTTGATTTAACTGGTTTTTGTGACTTGGGACCCACGTTTAGATTTTCTTCGCAATTTGGCACCCATGTTAAGGTAACTCTGCTTCAGAGTCTCTCTTCAGCCCCACCCCCCCCCCCCCCCTACCCCACCCCCTTCATTGGGAAAATCTGGGCGATATTGGTACACACCAGCACACACCGGTATGGACTACTAGGTGACTGCATAGAGAGAGTGTTGGTAGATAGTTGACCTGCATAAATGTTCCTAGCACTTGGATTCAAGATAAACATGAGGTTGGGCAAATATGGGCCAGTCTAGGCGATACAGTAGAGCTAATGTTTAGTGTTTTCTAGCACAAATCATACCCCATGTTAGGAAAATTTGGCAAAAAAGTGACACATTAGAGCGGTATATACCTGTATACCTTATAAAGTCGTAGAATCAGTAAAGTGTTTTGAATCAGTGCGGGTGATGAGCACAATTTAATGCACAACGTTTCAGGCTTAACCCTTTGTTAAGTGTAACAAAGAAAACAAGAAAAGAAAAACAACAATATAAATGTGAGCGCGCCGAGACTAAGCGTCTAGTGAGCGTCGCATCGCGCCTGCAACAAAGCGCCAAACAGCGCAAATGAATAATGGATTACATTTTAAATCAAGCGAACCTCTCATTTAAAGTCCAGGAGGTTGCATTGTGCCCATACTGTGTATACCTTATATACGTGAATACCCCTCCCCCGGAAAATATCGTCCTAAATCAGACTCCAATACAAAGTGCAATCCATGGCTTATTAATAAGGCTCCAATACAAACTACAATCCATGGCTTATTCCCAGCCAGTAATCATCCACCCTAGTCAAACTACATGAGTTCATACAAAGTACGACAGACAGGAAAGACATGTTTTTACAAGTAAAAAGTGAAAACAGATCACAGGTTCGCCGAAAGATGGCACACACAATATCAAAACCCTGAATGATGGTTGACCCAAATCTATCCAAGGTTTTGTCTGCTTCATAGTTACAAAGCAGATGATATCTCATGTCTAAGTCTTACACATGGATATTTGGTACACAGGTCCCAGGTGTGTTAAAAAAACCTTTCACGTTCAGACCTGGCTTTTTTACTCGAGCTAAAGGTCGAGTTTAGGACAAGTCCTGTTAAATTCATGATAATGGTCGAATTAGTGCCTGTATGAACAAGAGTGGTGTTGACTTAACACAACCTTATCACGACCAATTTACCTCTGGAAAAAGTCAGATCTCGACCAGTCGAATCGAGTCAATACACTGTGTGGACAGCGCGGTACGATAGCTGGAGGTAAATGTGACCTTTCACAAATGTTATTGACCTGCTGCTGAAGACTTCCGGGTCAATATTGTTAATTTATTCACACTCGTGCGTTCCAGATCCCACCAACTGCATTTTTTTCACAATTTCACATTCGAATTTACCATTTTTAATTGAGGTTTTTTTATTGCTTCCTTTTCATCAATATTTTTCAAAATTAGTCAAACTTTTGTTTCAGATATCATGTTAATGTTCAAATTATATGCAATCTATATAAATTTCCAAGAAAAACTGACTGAATTTGGATCGCCTAATATAATACCCGGTATGATTTCATATCCATTTTCACGCAGAGGAAATACAAACAAGTGGTTTGACTGGGTTTGTTTACAAAATTAGAACATCAGGAACTTACCTCCAGGGGCAGGCGGTCGTGTTAAATTTGATGGGTTAATTGGTCGTGGTAAAGACGTGGCGCCTGCGTGTGGACAATCAGTCCAGTTAGCGAAAATATTTCAGATCTTTTATCACGGGTCATAAAATATTTAACTCGAATTAAAAGCCAAGTCTGAACGCAGCTTATGTAAAATAAATATTTAAAAAAAATTCTTACCATCAGACAATGAAGGCAATCATAATGCCTGGATCAATGGCTGCATTGGAGCCCGTCAATCATTGCCAATTGATATGGTACTGCGTGTTCATTTGGGTTATGAGACCATATAAGAAGTCACGTATATGCAAATGTGTTAATCAGGGCTTAAAATACTTTTTTGGCATTGAAGGCTATTTTGAGCAAATTCTGCAATAAAATCGCCCTTTAGTACATTTTACCATGATGTCAAAACTTAACAATGCCATTGGGACAAGAAAGCACTCTCCTATGGTCTCTTAAATGTATAACACTATGTTATAAATGACTTGATTTGACAAAACAATTATATGAAAGCAGAAACATACTTTCACTTTTTGTTTGTTTTGTCCAAATGATATATTTATCCAATTGGCAATGTGAGCAGAGCTCAAGCGCATTTGTAACCTGTCACATCAAGAGGAGCTTATTTTGGCAGCATTTTAAAATATTCGTGAAATTAAGCATGAAAAAACAAAGAAAATAAAAAGCATTTTTTACCTCATAATTGCATATAAAATCAGAATGCATTGAACAATTCTAACAAGAAAGGTGTCATTTTGAAGCTTACAAGATAAACCTTTGCATGCAAATATAACCTAAATTTTCATTTTGAAAGACATAAACCTCCTTTGGATGTGACTGGTCACATTTAGTTGCTATGGGGTATAATATAAATTGCTTTCTTTACAAAGGTATGCATAGGAATCCAGTGTTGTTTAACGGACATTGGTCAAGCTCACATCATCCAATAAAGAATTGTAATACAACCTTTGGACCGTTTCCTCTCTGCGGCGTTACCCAAAGGCTCCCGACTTATGAGTTTTGAGTCGTAGACGACTGATATATGACGCAGTATGAATGGCTGCGCAAGGTTCACAGATTTCACCTAGAGGGGTACTCTGTGCAAATAGCAATGTGCTATAAGGGTGCGTGCTACAAAGGATCTTATTTTTGGACGTTCAATCGAATAGCCATTATCATAACCCATTCATTAATTTGTGCTGGTTGCATAAGTCATCATCGAAGTGCATCGCCCTGTTAGGAGACTCAGAGCTGTAACGTAAGGCATCGCCCCTGTTAGGAGACTCAGAGCTGTAACGTAAGGCAAAAAAACCCAAGTTGGTCTCAGAAGACCGCTTACGTAGCTTTTAAAATTCACATTTTACTGCATAACTAACTTCCCCCATTTTTTTCTCAAACTTTTGAAAATGATGGTGTGAGCCAAGTTGTGACTGTATGGAATGTTTTTTCGCAATAATAAAACAGTATTTAAAGGTAGATGTTCCGATTTTCAACTTGAAGTTTTCTATTCTACATGAAAGGTCATCCTTAAAAAAGTTGTGTTCCAAAGTTTGAGTTGCATAGCTCTAATGGTTCTTATTTTAGACGCACAAGATGCTGTGAACTGTACCCATTGAGTAGTACACAAACTATATCGGTGGTTACCACCATTCGCGGTAATTCGACGTTATTTCATCGATTTCTCCGTAGTTATACCGATTAAGGCCATCAAATTTCAGTATGATGATGAGAAAAATACGAGCTTTCATATGATATGAAAATCTCCGTATGTTTGAAATAATTCTGTGTTACGAAAATGTGATCGGGTCATCTACCTTTAAACTCAAGTAAAACACTTACTCCTGTAATTTATTATTGTACTATGCTTCTTCAAATTTTAATTTCACATTGTGAATCACCATATCTGCTTCATTTTCTTGCTTCACAGAGCCTGCTCTCATGTAAAAAAGAAAAGAAAAAATATACCGCATTTTGCATAGCATTTTGTACTATAAATAAATAAATCACATTTCACATAGCCCTTTTTCAGGTTTCTTCTGAGACCAACTTTTAGTGTGCTTTTACAAGCTTAAACATACCAGTGGTTAAGTTTGAATAGATTGCCAATTTTTGCCAATTTTTGACAAGTAAAAACGAGAGCATCAATGATGCATAAGACCTTCGTTTAGGGTTGGTGTCACATCATAAGGTCGAAAGTAATAGTACTTAGATTATGTGTTTGATCAACCTAGTCATATATGGGCAATTTTGCATGCTCAGCCTATTTTACAAATCTGAGGTGACCTTTGACTTTGGTAGGGGACCTCTGATCTTATAACATAATATAAAGGTTTCCATGTTACATCCTTAACCCATGTTTGGTTCCAATTGATCTTATACTTAGCAGAACTTTAAACCTACCAGCCTATTGTACAACTTGACCTAAGATGACCTTTGAAAGTGATATGAGACCCTTGATCCAGTAGCGTAGCCAGGGTCACTTGTCAGGGGGGGGGGGGGCAAAGGTATTTTTTCCCGGTGAGCACCAGTTCGACCCGGTGGCGTAAAAGGTAGCCCCAAATCTTTTTGGGGCAGTCACCTCGCAGTCAAAAAGTCGTGCAGTACAAAAAAAACCCACAGTTTTAGCCAATCCACCGGGTTTTCATCAGTTTTCTCTAACACATTTTTCTTTATTTAGCCGACTGCTGCAAAAAAGAATTGACCCGCCAAATTTCCCCTTTTGCGCACGCTACTGCCTTTTCCTTCCCTTTTTCTTTTCCCTTTCCTTCCCTTTTTCCTTCCTTTTCTCCCTTTCTTTCCCTTCCTTTACCTCCCCAATTTTCCATTGCCTTCCCGATTTCCCAGTCAAATTATTTTTCAGGGGGGGGGGGCACTCTGCCCCCCTTGCCCCCTGGCTACGCTACTGCCTTGATCTCATTAACATAATGTAGGTTCCCATGTTACCCCATTAACCCACAACTGGTTCCAATTGGACTACAAAAAAAATCAAAACTTAACCTAGATAGCTAGTCTATTAGAGTAAGTTGCTATCTTCAGTAGAGAGCAATTATATTAGAATTACATCAAGTCTATCAGAGTAAGTTGCTATCTTCAGTAGATAGCAAGTCTCTCAGAGTAAGTTGCTATCTTCAGTGATAGCAAGTATATCAGAGTAAGTTGCTATATTCAGTAGATAGCAAGTATATCAGAGTAAGTTGCTATCTTCAGTAGATAGCAAGTCTATCAGAGTAAGTTGCTATCTTCAGTGATAGCAAGTCTATCAGAGTCAGTTGCTATCTTCAGTAGATAGCAAGTCTCTCAGAGTAAGTTGCTATCTTTAGTGATAGCAAGTATATCAGAGTAAGTTGCTATATTCAGTAGATAGCAAGTATATCAGAGTAAGTTGCTATCTTCAGTAGATAGCAAGTCTATCAGAGTAAGTTGCTATCTTCAGTGATAGCAAGTATATCAGAGTAAGTTGCTATATTCAGTAGATAGCAAGTATATCAGAGTAAGTTGCTATCTTCAGTAGATACCAAGTCTATCAGAGTATTTTCCTATCTTCAGAAGATAGCAACATTTTTCTTTACAACAACAGATGATTAAGACAGAGCACCAAAGGGTAGAAACACTATAGCAAATTAATTTATGTTCATTGTTCACTGTTCAGTAAGATTGTTGTACAGCAGTCTACCACCTTAACCGACACTGTTAAAATAGTCGGGTAACATAATACCGAATGTTGGGTACAGTATCAACATTTTATGGATACAGATTTACTCCCAAAATGGTATTTTTCATGCAATTTGCCCAATAGTTGGATGCAAAAAATAATTTTGTTGGGTAAAAAATTGTTGATATTGCACCCCACGTTAGGTGGAATTTTACAAAACCGTTTGAACAATGAGTACCCTAATATCCCTAAACTTAAGCAGCCATCGTATGTACTATTGTTGGCAAAGTCCACCCAGAGTGAGTGTGTAATAAAATGATAGCCAGCTATCTGTGTAGATGTCCAGAGACCATAACATACTTATTATATTGATTTGAATTAGAATACAAATGACTGAAGATGAATCGCATTAAAATGCGATTAGAGGCTGCAAATGCAGACTCTTATGAAACTAAACTGAAGCGTCAAAACAAGGTTGTAATATTTTGGTTGTATTTTAATCAGCTTTTTGGGTTATTTATTTCCTAACTTATAGTAAATTCATCGAAGAGCGGTCTTTGGATGGGCAGGGGTGATGTGTAATTTAAAGATGTACTGTCTTCTGGCATATATTTGCTAGTTGTCGAAGGATCCTATTTTATTCCAACCTTCGGTCGAATCTCATCTTTTATGTGAATTGAAACAATTAAGCTGCCTTATGCAATATACACAACACTGTTCCGATGCATATTATTCTCATCACACACATACACATCGCAACTATGTTTAGTGTACCATTCAAAGAACCATTTGCGCATTATTTGAAATCAAAAGGCTTCGAAATCGTCACCTGTGATTAGGACTGGTTGCCGTCACAAAACTGATCCTTATTACTGATAACCCTAAAACCAGGTTTGTAACCAGGATCACAATTGTGGAAGAGAAAACACCAACTAAATCGCCGGGGACCGGCCAGGAATCGAACCAGGGGCCCCATAGACAAGCCATGGCTCTCAGATATTCATTCGCCACACATGCACTTGGAGATCGGCTTAGAAGTAGTGCTCATGTGGCGTAGCCAAAGGTGGTGAGGCCAAGGGACTAGAGGAGGAAACCACCTGTTGATATCAACTTATGCGATTTAGTACGGTCATTTTGGGCAACAACAAATATACACTGAGCCAAAAAAGAAACTTATAAAAAAAAAGAAACTTATAAAATTTTAACAGATCACCAAATAAAATTCTGTGCATGAAAATGTACCAAATTTGAAAACAATATTACTGCAAATGGCAGTAATATTCGGGTTTTTTATAAGTTTCTTTTTTGGCTCAGTGTATATATATCTGAAAAAAAATCCTGAAGGTAAAGAAAAATAAGACATTTCATAGCCTTAAAATGGCTTGGAAATGCCCTCAGATGTAGCATCTAAATTTCCACGCCGTTTATATATCGTTGGTATATCATGCATTTCGTCGGTACAAGTGCATTTTGTGTCCCCTTGTTTCAAAAAGCTTGTTACACCACTGGACAAGATGATACTAATATATTGCACTTATGTTCTAAATAACTCCAGTGAGAAATAAATTAAACAATTCATTGTTTATAATGGCCGCGTATATTACGCACTATGGATTAGCATTCATTTACATACAAACCAAGCCCTCAGCATTACCCAGCATTCAAATCACCGATTCATATTGTTTTAAAAATACGCTTGATTGAGTCTTTAGATTCTGGCAATGTTGTTGAACCTCAAGATATTGACTAAACCTATCACTACTATAATGCTTATCAAGACAACAAGGTCTCAGGGCATGAGATTCATCAAAAGACGACTAAACCAGTAACATGTCATTTATTGAAGCTTCATTAGAGATTCCATAAGCTGAACCACTTTTTGTAACACTTTCCATATGGCAGTCTTCTGCAGACGACAGTTCAAAAATGTTTTCAAAAATGTTTCAAAAGTGTAAAGATTATTGAACTTCATCCCCATGTTTGGAATCACCATGAGAAATGCATTAAAATAAGTACAAACATGCCTAGTATTGCTTCAGTAATTCTTGAGATAAGACTTTGAAAGTTGGGAAAGGTTTCTGACAAATCAGTTTTGCATGTGGTAAAACTAATAGCCGCGTGTCAAGTGTTAAGCTGACACACTTCTTTTGGCAAAATCATCCATGTGGTTTATTTTGTAAAGGGTTAGGGTTGCTGAATTCCCAAGTGGGTCAGCATGAAGTAGGATGAGAACACTGTCAAAGTTCATACACTGTATGAGCGTGTTTCTATTGAGGCACTGGAAAGTTAACGGTAAGGTGAAATAACGGTAATTACCGGTCATTTTTTAATCCCCCCACCCGATTCTACTCGTGAAAAGTTACCACCAAGTTTAAATAAATGACGCCCCACTTGAAAAAGATTGCTGCCGTAATTCCATATCTTTTAATATTGGCTTGTTAACAACACACACACAATAAATCATGACATTTGTCGTATATGCAGAGCCACAATGCGTAGCATCCAGCATGTATGTGTATACTTCCAGGTCACCAGAACTTAGCGATTATAGGTCAATAAATGCGTATGTGTTGTTTCGAGAGAAATTAGACAAATCAATGCACGCGCGCTAATGTTGATGTGAATATACGGGGTCGTGCTATTGTGAGCATATCAACATTTGCGCAAGTGCATTGATTTTTCTAATTTTTCGAGAAACAAAACATACGCATGCATTGACCTAATTCATACACGACACTATACAAATAAAAATTCACAATTTAGGCATAATTTTGATCTATGTAAAACGACTAAAAACACTTTAACAAGTTTGCTAACACCCGCAGTGAAAATCGGCGAACCCGCGAATCTTGAACAACGAATCAAAACAAAACGCGCACTGCGTGATTTGAACGGCGCACACGCGGAGTGCAGTGGACACTTTCAATGCACTCCGCGTATTTGTAATTCCTGCTTCCTGATTGGTTCAACACTACATAGAGTGTATGAATAATATTTAACGGTGGCGGTTTCTACTGGGCAAGTAGCATTAACAAACCTGGCTTGTGCACAGGTTATTGCTGATAGATAACTTATCATCAGTAATTAGCATTATTCTATTGGGCAACTTAACGGTAATTACTGTTAAGTTGCCCAGTAGAAACACGCTCTATGACACAGATGATGATAATCAATAAGACAGAATGTTAAAATAGTTGTAATGGTTAAAAATAGGCATTTCCACAGTCTCACAATTATATTCGAAGAAAATCTCTTTGCCAAGAGTATCTGATGTACGAAATGAAAAGACTTTCTAGTTGAAAAAATGTAGGCCTACATTTGTTGTGCTTTTCGCACACTTCTGAGCTGGCGCAAACATTTTAATTTCTTAAATGAATGTACGAAAGTCTTTATTTGTGTATAGGTCTATGTAGGTAATAAGGTAATAGAATAGCAAATTTAAAAACAAGTCTACATGTTTAGAATTGTTGTAGTGCTAAAACTCGATCGTGCAAAAATTACAACTTATAGCTGTTACTGCTGAGAGCAGTTTCCCTATATTCAATCTTTTACTTTCTGAATCTCTGGTTTCAGAACTAAACATCATCATGACATTTGGGTTGTAAACTTAAATGTAAGAAGCTGTGTTCAAGTTATATTGGATACTAATAAAGATGTATTTGTATCCAAATAAGTGCCTCTTTTGTTCAGCAACATCTCCGAGCAAATTGTAACCTTTGAAAAATGGAGCTTTACAAAGGGAACAATGTACGTGTAATAAAAACCTGGAGACAAAATTAAATAGAAATACAAAATTCTAGGCACATTTCTAGAAACCAAAATGTAACATTTTATATTAGATTTCATCTAACCCATAGGAGCGCTCTCATACTACCATAAAAACATGGTTTAATTATTTTTCGAGAAAAAAACACGAAACACACACAGCCTGCAGGCGGCTAAACATGATCCCTCTATCTCTAAACGTACTCCCAATCCGAGTGCAAATGGAAGTCAGTATGCTAACGCTTTCCACGCGGCAGGCTTCTGCAGACAACAGTTCCAACATTTTGCAGAATGTTTCAAAAATGTTAAAATTATTGAATTTCATCACCATATTTGGAATCACCATGGCACATCCATTAAAATAAGTACAAAAATGCCTAGTATTGGTTCACTATTTCTTGAGATACTCTGAAAGTTGGGAAAAGTTTCTGAAAAATCTGTTTTGTAATGGTAAAACTAATAGCCGCGTGAAAAGGGCTAAGCTGCACCGTGGGGTATTTTGGTTTGCCTAATTCAAACACAGGAATTTGATGTTATGTGATAACATAAAAGAGGAATATGTTCATGTTACGTTAATTTCACACCTTTATGTATCATGATTTTTTATTTTTGTTGTAGAAAACACACAGATATATTGTTGTAAGTGCATGAGTCAGTAAATAATAAAAGAACATAAAAAGCAAAATGTGTTCATATGCAAAAACTATTTCGATTTTGCCAAACGTGAACAATTATGGATAAGAAAAATAACTACATTTACAGGAATTCTAATATGCACATAAGAAATGTATTAGCAAAGGTAATACATTGTACTTTAAGGAATGGATAAAAATAGGTTTTGTTTATGTGTCAGACTTATTCAAAGACGATGGGGATATGTATACATTTGATGAAATAAAGGACAGATTTGTTCATCCAGCAAATGCTTGTATACAATACATAGCTGTAAAACAAGCAATACCTACTTTGTGGAAGAATGAAAGAACAGGTACTAGATCGGATGGTATAACGTTCAAGTATAATAATGGTAACACTTCATTAGAACTTTGTACAACAAAAATATATCGAAATGCAATGATAGATCAAATAAATACAAAACCAATTTGAGTATAAAAATTTTGAGTGGAGCGAAATTTGGGGTAAACATATTAAGCAAATTAAGGAACCACGACTCATGACATTAAACTGGAAAATAATTAGTAACATTTACCCGACGAAGATATTTCTCCACAAAATAGGTAAAGAGCATGATACTATATGTGACGTGTGTAATGAAATAGATTATATTGAACATTTCTTTTATTATTGTAAGAAAATAAAAAGTGTATGGACTGAAGTCAACAATATTTTATCGCAACAACATAATAGTTTAATTAAAGTATCAGTTACAGATGTATTATTTGGTTATAATAAAGAAGATGAAGACATAAACAATTCTATAAATAAAATAACAAGTGTTCGTAAATTAGTTATCAGCAAGTTCCGTTACGGGAACAACCCACATTTAATCAGCTTATTATTGTTTGAGCTGCAAATCAGAGATTTATAAAACGATGTTAAAAATGTAATTGTTTATTGTTTGTTTGTCTATGTATACCGGCATACCAAAGATATTTGTATGAATGGGGTTCAAATTAAATATTATAAACATGATTTGATGTAAAACTCATAATAAAATTAAATATGAGTTATAATAAAATTAAATATGAGTTTATATACAAATAACTGGATACATGATGTATATAATGTAATGTTGAAAATTATGTAAACATGCCGTTACGTAATGATATCCAATGTAAACACGAAAAGCACATGAAAATGTGTTATTGAAATGTGAACATGAATGTAAACAAGCCGAAAAGCATATGAAAATGTGTAAACGTGCTGAAAAGCATGAAAATGTGTAAACATGCTGAAAAGCATATGAAAATGTGTTAAACATGACATGCAATGTAAACATGCTGAAAAGCATATACAAATGTGTAAACATGCCAATATCCAATGTAAACATGAAAAGCACATGAAAATGTGTTATGTGTTATATGTAATTGAAATGTGTAAACATGCTGAAAAGCATATGAAAATGTACTAGTATATGAAAATGTGCTATACATGATATGAAATGTAAACATGCTGAAAAGCATATGAAAATGTGCTATACATGATATGAAATGTAAACATGCTGTAAAGCATATAAAAATGTACTAGTATATGAAAATGTGCTATACATAAAATGTGAAAATTATGAATGTAAACATGCCGAAAAGCATATAAAAATATAAAAATGCTGAAAAGTACATGAAAATGTGCTAAACATGTATATGATATGCAATGTAAACATTATGAAAATCATATGAAAATGTGTTATACATGTATCGATAATGCAATGTAAACATGATGAAACTACGTGAAATGTGAAAATTATGATAGAAATAAACAATAAAAGATAAAAAAACAATAAAAAAACAAACTTATCATATAACATAAATTGCAAACTTTGAGGTATTTATTTTCGTGACTTTGAGCCAGCAATATGTTCGCGAAATTAAAAAGATCGCAAAATTAAGTCGTTTTGTGCCTCTAGCGTCTTTATTTTAAGTTGGGTGATCAAATTAGTGATGAATCATGATGAGAAAATAATTCCTTAAGTTCTGACCAAAGCTCATACATTTTGCCAGTGAGGTTTTATATGTTTTAAAGTAAAATGATTAATTAATTAATTAAGTAACTAATTAATTATCAATTGCGCCTTAAACGACCTTTTAATACTTATTTTTATTCTTCTTTGTAATAAATATAAGAGGACCTGACGTTTCGATTCTAACAGACTCTTTATCGAAGGTAAAATGACAGCATACAGCATACAAAACATATATATATATAGGCAGAGGAACAATAGGCATGAAGTGACAGTACTGAGATAATGTAACACAGTGGGGGTCAAAGTGACAGATGGATGAATAGGGGAAGGTATATCACACTTGACAGCTGATTGATGAAGTGGATAACTGTCACTGTCAAAATGTATGTGCTTTGGTCAAAACTTAGTATAGGGAATTATTTTCTCATCATGATTCATCAACTAATTTGATCACCAAACTTAAAATAAAGACGCTAGAGGCAAAAAACGACTTAAGTTTGCGATCTATTTAATTTCGCGAACATATTGCTTACTCAAAGTCAAAAAAAAAAAATACCACAAATTTTGCAATTTATGTTACTTGATAAGTGGTTATCATTTTGACTTAATTAAATTATGAAATCACCTTACTGAACATACAGAAGTAGGTTCCCAATTCACAAAAATAACTAATGGCAAAAAAAGCAATATTGTCGGATCCGGCAGTATGCTGCCAGATTCGACAGGTTGCTGTTTTTTGAAGTTTGCCCTGACTGACAATCACAACACATCCGCGAGGCATTTGGATTCTACAGATGGCACCCGCCACCACAAAATGTAATGTATCAAAATTTGCCGAACTCATGTCCTTTTTCTTCATCAGTCAGTCATCTGCTGCACAATATACAGGGTGAGTCCAAATTTCTTTTACCCAAAGTGAAATAAATATTTGAAATATTTCTTAACCAGAAAATGAAGCCAATACCTGAATCAATAGCTGCATATTATCAGCAAAAAGAATCACACCATTTCAATGTACCGTTAACCAGATTTGACTATTTTGGTAAAGTTACTACATTTTTGAAAGCTAATAAAAAAGACAAAATTAATTTGCTCAGATATTATTTTCTTACATTAAATGCAAAATAATGACAAAACAAGGGAACTATTTTGTGAATTTAGCAGAGCAATAATAAAATTGGGCTTTTGTGATGAATGGACTAGAGCAGTGGTTCCCAACCTCTGGGTCCCACCTGGGGTCGCGACGCACTTTTTGTGGGGTCGGCGGACTAGCCTAATTTAACAAAATTCTATGTTGTATCATAGTAAACACACATGACTTTGTTTTGTAAGGGGTCGCGCTCTGATGCTGGTTTCTGGAATGAGGTCACCACCAGAAAAAGGTTGGGAACCACTGAACTAGAGTGTGGATTGTTATTAGAGTAATATCATATATCTTGTTCCGTTTTCAAAATCTACACTTTTATCTAGATGAGCATAAAACAAGTTTTCTGCAACCAATTTTAACCAACTGAAATTCTTTTGAAAGCTAATGAGATCTCCCTCTGCCAAAATAAATACATTAAGTAAAGATGTTTTTCGACTCACCCTGTACACATGGTACATATCGTCAGCCTGCTTCGATAATTGCCTAACTCACTTTTCAGCGAAATTGAGTTTTTTGCATAAATCATGACTTCATTACATTATGCACATGCTGTTATAATATCTAAGTCATTGACCAATCAAAAGTGTTGATAAATGCACAATTGCAATTCTGCCTAAGTCAGCATTGTGAGTTAGGCAGATTGTACTAATGATGAAAATTTAAAATTTAAAATGGGTCATATTAACTCGTATTAGGCATATAACAAGCCACATTTCACTTAAAGGTATATCCCCAACCTAATTCTATCCAACAATTACTGCTCCTGTTGGAATTCACCTGCACTATTCATGTTGCTATTCAACATATCGTCAGCCTGCTTCGATAATTGCCTAACTCACTTTTCATACTTTTGTTGTTTTCTAAGAACTAGAAAAAATGAGTTAGGTAATTATCGAAGCAGGCTGACGATATCTAAAAATTAAGAAGCTGATGCAACTCCACTTGTCAGTTTTTAACCCTAGCTATATTTTGTATGGAAACTGGGGAGGGGGACAAAATATGAATATTTTACACAAATAATTGTCACGAAACTCCTGGGATTCGACCCCCCGGACCATCCGATCACCGCGCCACGTCCCTAACCACTTGGCTAACCTGCCAACGCTCGCCCGGGCAGCGATTTCGTACACAAATATCAGCTTGGTTGATGTCGTCATCGAATCGAATGCTGTAGCCTGCACATGGACATTGTTTTTTACTGTAGTGAATCGTAGGTTCCAGGAAGGTTAGGGTTAATTAAGGGTTATTAATGAAAACCTAGTAAGTATCTTGTTTCTTGTGTTTATTAAGCACTCCCTTGTTGTACAAGATATTACTGGTAGTGTCCAACATAAGTCGACACTCTACAGGGTGTCCCAAAAAAAATGCTAAAGTTAATAAGCATTTCATGATTATCTTGGATCTTGTGTTGATCAAGCACTTGATTGTTGCCTAAGATATTACTAGTAAAATCAACAAACTTCCACACTGTCTCTTAGTTACCTGAAAATTCAATGAGACCTAGAGGGTGTCCCAGAAAAAATGCTAAATTTAATAAACATTTCATGAGTATCTTGGTTCTTGTGTTGATGAAGCACTTGATCCAGTATATTGCCTGTAGTATCCACATAAGCCCTGCACACAAATGTCTTATTGATCTGGACATTTAATGAAACTGTATATTATACAGAGTGTCTCACAAAAGTACCACCAAATCTGACATTAATTAAAATATTGTATTTTGATTCTTTGCGTTGAGTAACCAATTAACTGTCGTTCCGTTGTCCCTGATATTACTAATATTTACTATCTACAAAAACCCTCTTTTCTTATTATAATTAAAACCTTGTGAGAATACAATATATATATATATATATATATATATATATATATATATATATATAGGGGAGATCAGGTGTGTTCGACCTATTTTCATTTGAATTAGTGTACAGACGTCAAATATAAGAAGATTGCATGGACCTGTTGACATTATGTGAAAGATTGATATATTGGCTACATACGACCATGATCTCAGTACTCTAGCCCTTATTGTAAAGGCATGAGTAAAGAATAAAGACAGGTGTCTCAAAGGCATACTTGCCCCACACCAGGGCAGGTTCGCCCATAGTCCGGGGCAAGTTTGTCCTAAGCTTAGAATTAGGCTATATAAAATATCATGTATCCAATACATATAAATATTTATTATTATGTGTCATGATTTTATTCCAAAATAAAAATTAGGGTTGAGGCATTTTTGTGGAACAACTCATTTAGAATTTAAATATAATAAGAAATACCACATTTTAAGATATTCTCCTCTATAATATTAGTGTTACTCCATTCCAGATTATCTATTATTTAATTACAATTATGCTATAAGATGAGAATTACAATTTTGAAATGATGCAAAATCATAACCATATCAATCCCTATCAGTGAACCTGCAACATTGGGCGAATGTGCCCCATATCATAGGGCGAATGTGCCCCAAAGCACAATAATTTGCATTGACCTATATACACTGCAGCGCAAAATGATATATTCGTAGAGAAGATTTTAATGTAAGGGATTGATTATGGATTTGATGCAGAATAACAACCCATCAATGTATGTGGGACATGCTTGGTATACACTGCTGCGCAAAAGTATTTCTCCCCCTGGATGCTTGCAAGTTATCACTGTGTTGTCGACAAAGTATTGAACCATCAGACCCAATTACCAACTGGTCCAAAATGGATAGGAAAATATTCTTATGGTACATTTAAGATTGTTGAACATGTTTATTAGTATTTCACGAACAATTTTTTATTTTTCATGCCCCCCCCCCCCAAAAAAAATCAAGTTTCACATGGGACACTTTTTGACACACCTTGTATTCACATGGCTGAACAATGTTGCCATTAACTAATAATGCTGTGGCAGATATGGATCTCTGCACACCAGCAGTTATGAATGGGTGCTTCTGATCTCTTGAGGTATTTGTCTTGGGTTACAGCCAGTATGCAAGCACACGAAAAGTCGTTCCTTTTCTAACCCAGCAAAGCGACCCGGAAGTACTCATCCGTAGCGATACGGCTTTGCAGTCATAGTTGACCTCGTAATAGCACGATGTAAATGAGCTCTTTTCATGATTATAATCACACATTTCAAACACATTTGCCATGAAATTGTAAAATAAAAAGGCATATTATGCGAATAATATTATCTAATATTAGCTGTGACTTCATGACATGTTGCATTTTCGGTGCAAATTATTGTCATCACACACATCCGAATTCGAGAAAAACTTGACGAAACTAAAGCCAAATTCACGGTAAATAGTCCCTTTTTGAAGAATTAGGCATCAATTGTATTGATGGTATCATAATATTCATAGTCTTTTGTAACTAGAAACATGCTTAAAATAGTATGACATTACTTAGTCCAGTCAAGTGAATGGATAATAAAATGGGTGTCCGAATCTGGTTCGAGCTATATTCATTTCGTACCGTCGTTGGGTTGTTGATGAAGTGTTTAAATCTCACGAATAGAATTAGTTTCGCTTGATAGCTCAGATGGTAGAGCGCTAGACTGAAGAGCGAGAGGTCCGGGGTTCGAAACCGATCCTTCTGCTCTGCACAATTTCGTATGATTTTTTTTTTCTCGTCAAAATCATTTTTCACAATTTCATCACACAAAATACATAAATTCGGACGTTTTCATTGCAAAAACGGTATTTTCCCCCAAAATTTCTAATGAATTCAAACGCGGGCATGAAAATGAAGCGCGGGCGGGTTATAGGAGACTAAAAATCAAGTTGGCGAGGCCTAACGGGGGATCGTAAGTTTCGTTTTCTGACCGAAAATCGCTGAAAATTAAGACTCGATTTTCTCATCAAAAAAGAACTCGGGCATCAATGATTTTGATATGAAATTAAAGCTTGAACTTCCGTTAGTATGAAAATTGCTCTTAAAATATCGTACGATTCTTAGTCCAGTCAAGTGAATAGATACAAGAAGCAAAGTCACAAAAGTTGTTAGATTCTAAAATAAGCGATAAAATCACTGTTTGTGGACCAAAAATGGTCAATTTGGTCCCATATTATTAAGAAAATTACGGTGATTATACCTATCTAGCTATTTGACTGCAAACTGATCCTATCGCAGTGTATGCTGGTAAAACTAACTTGTCGTAAGGCTGACATAGGGTATTTAGCTAAAGGGAGACATCCTGAAATCGATCATTCTGCGGGTTAGAAATCGGCAAGGTCACGCTTTAAAAGCGACTGTTGCGTACTGGCTGGGTTAGAGCAGTGATATACAAACAATTAAATCAAGATGCAATTACTAAAATATTCATGACTTTGTTATTTAAAATTGTATATTGTGATATAAGATGAGTGTTAAAACTTGGCATTTTATTATCTTCAGAGGGCACAATATTGGGTTCAGACATGGTGTTGAAAATTGGCATTTTATTATCTACAGAGGGCTTGTGTTGGGTTCAGACATGGTCTGCAGTATGAAAACACCATAGATACTATATTCTTGGTATTTAGTGACTATATAAGCCCATCTGTTACTTCTTAATAGTAGCCATTTGTACACTGCGCAGGATGTACAAGCAGACTTCGGAAACGGAGTGAGATAGCCTACGGGTTAACTAATCATCTGCAGTAACGTTAAGTTACACATGGTAGTATTTGTGGTTACTAATCGTACCTAGGTACACCAGGTTAGATCTTACGTGTGCTTTGCAAACATACACGGTCTAGGGCCATGATCTAGTTTCCCTTAACTGTACCACATTCAGTATTTATGGAGGTAAACCTAAACATGTCGGTTTAGCTAAGGACCACGAAGGCTGGCTTCGCAACACAGGGAGCCTCGTCGTACAAGGCATACGGTTTATCTTTTGATATTTTTACAACAGTATTAGTCAAAATGAGATACAGGGCCAACCTTTTCATAATACTTGGAAATACATCTATGAAAGACAGGATAAACGTTTAAAAACAGCTACTGGAAACAGAGGGCTAAGGTTGGGTTCAGACATGGTCTACAGTATGAAAACACCATAGATACTATATTCATGGTATTTGGTGACTATATAACCCCAACTGTTTCTTCTTATAGTAACCATTTGTACACTGCGCAGTATGTACACAGCAGACTTCGGAAACGGAGTGAGATAGCATACGGGTTAACTAATCATCTGCGGTAACGTTAAGTTACACATGGTAGTATTTGTGGTTACTAAACGTACTAAACTGGGTCCTCTTCTCAGGTACACCAGGTTAAATCTTGTGTGTGCTTTGCAAGCATACACGGTCTAGGGACCGGATCTAGTCTCCCTTAAATGTACCACATTCGGTAAATATGGAGGTGAACCTAAACATGTCGGCTTAGCTAAGGGCCACGAAGGCTGGCTTCGCATCAGCGGAGCCTCGTCGTACAAGGCATACGGTTTATCTGTTGGTATTTTTACAATAGTCTAGGGACCGGATCTAGTTTCCCTTAAATGTACCACATTCGGTAAATATGGAGGTCTATCCTTAAATGCGGTTAAGCTAACGACCACAAAGTTTGACCCAACGTGACTTTATCCGTTGAAAATGGCAGACATACAAGCATGGGGATAAATCTTTTGATATTTTTACAATGATATTACTCAAAATGGGATAGAGGCCCGACTTTATTTCATAAAACCTAGATAGCCTACGGGTTTACCAATCATCTGCGGTTATAACGTTAAGTTACACATGGTAGTATTTGTGGTTACTAAACGTATCTTATAGTAACCATTTGTACACTGCACATTGTACACAGCAGACTTGGTGAGGTACACCAAGTTAGATCTTGCATATATGCTGGCAAACATACACGGTCTAGGGACCCGATCTAGTTTCCCTTAAATGTACCACATTCGGTAAATATGGAGATCTATCCTTAGATGCGGTCGAGCCAAACGACCAAGAAGTTTGACCTATCGGGACTCATCCGTTGAAAATGGCAGACATACAAGCATGGGGATACATCTTTTGATATTTTTACCATAATGATATTACTTAAAATGGGGTAGACACCCATTTTTTTCCGTTAAACCTACAAATACACAGATAGCATAATTACAAACATGTATTAAAATGCTATCAGTACATAGCTTTAGTTGGGGTTTCCCAAGGCCGTCTGTTGACTGCACTATAATATCCCAAGGCATTATTTATAGACGAACCCTCATTTGCATCAGATATAACCCTTTTTTTGATTGGACAAGCCGTTTTTCCGGACCATTCGATAATGTTAACCCATAGCCAATCGATTTACACTTCTGTGCAGTGACCCGGCGCATTGTGTACACAGAACTTTGCACTGCCTGTGCATGACTTGTCGTGTAGATCAATTTACAGCTCACATACGAAGAATATATAGACCAGGCTTTCTCAACTGTTTACTGATGCTCCACATTTTAGTAAGCTCCACTCGGGGTTCAGGGGCGAAGCCCCGGCGGTGGTCCAGGTGGTAGTGCCCCTGAAGCTCCTCTTGTTGGTCTATTTTTTTAGAATTTACAATTCAAGTTATTTTTCAGAGGAAAACAGGGCTCGGTGTGGTGGAGGGCAAGTTTTTTTCTTGCAGACGGTCAGTGGTTGATTTTAGTAGGCCTATGAAATCTGGCTATATCATGATATGATTTTTTTAAAATTTTTAATTAATTTTTTTAACCACTGTCGCGCCACTTAGGATGCCTTGATGCGCCACAAGTGGCGCGCCCGCCGCCAGTTGAGAAAGCTTGATATAGGCCCTCAAGACTGAGTTTAGACTGAAATGAATTTGGTGGCACTAATTATGGTGTCTGAGTTCTCTTCCCAGACCAGGTTAGATACTAATGATTGCAACATACATGGTCTAGGGGCCGTATCTAAACTCCCTTAACTGTACCACATTCGGTCAAATACAGAGGTTTACGCTCCTAACAGGCATAATGGGATAATCTTTTGATATTTTTACAATGTTATTAGTCAAAATAGGACATCGCCAACTTTTTCATAATACTCGCAAATAGGCCTACATATGGTGTTACTAACGCCGCAAACACACCCCCACCCCAGTGAATTTATTACACACACCCCTGTTTGTAATGACCTGCAAACGAGGACCAAACGTGGTACTATCTAAATGAGGACCCACCAACCTGGACACACACCGTCACACCGAGGATCAAAATGGCGGTTGTGTTGGGTGTCAAACCGCCAACTTGACAGTGTGCTATCCAACAGAGGCTAATGGGTGTACATGTATAGGGGAAAGTATCACCAAAGAGGACCTTGTTTAGATAGCGTTTTTATGATGTTTGCAATATTTTGCACATATCAGGGAAACGAGGACGTCCACATTTGAATATAGACTTTGGCAGTAAATATAGCCTATGCAAAGTCATATTGCTATCTACTGAATATAGCATTGGGACTT
The DNA here is from genome assembly GCA_035610835.1 of Ophiura sarsii. Classification (NCBI taxonomy): domain Eukaryota; kingdom Metazoa; phylum Echinodermata; class Ophiuroidea; order Amphilepidida; family Ophiuridae; genus Ophiura; species Ophiura sarsii. The sequence continues at coordinate 68,014,790 of CM069455.1, forward strand.
TATAGTGAATATAGCCTATACAAAGTCATATTGCTATCTACTGAAGATATCGATGGGACATTACAGTGAATATAGCCTATACAAAGTCATATTGCTATCTACTGAAGATAACAATGGGACTTTACAGTGAATATAGCCTATACAAAGTCATATTGCTATCTACTGAATATAGCAATGGGACATTACAGTGAATATAGACTATACAAAGTCATATTGCTATCTACTGAATATAGCATTGGGACTTTATAGTGAATATAGACTATGCAAAGACATATTGCTATCTACTGAAGATAGCAATGGGACTTGACAGTGAATATATGCTTTGGCAGTGAATATAGTGTAAAGTCATAAATGTCAACAGTATTGAATTTTATCACAATATTTGGAATCACCATGTGCACTAAAAAATAGGTACAAACATGAAACATGCCTAGTATTGATACAGTAATTCATGAAATAAGACTTTGAAAATTGGGAAATGTTCCTGAAAAATCTGTTTTGTATATGAAGAGGTATTTTGCAAAAGGGCTATGGTGCATTTTTTCAAAAAATGAGTTTGATATAGAAATGTATAGGGAAAAATCATATGTTTCAAGGAAACAAAGTAATTTTTTTCAAAAATACCTACATCTCATTGTAAACAGCCATTGATATTGTTGTTTTGTTGCAAAAGGGCCTGTATCCAGAATTAAATCAGGATACAGGCCCTTTTGCAACAAAACAACAACTTCAATGGCTGTTTACAATGAGATGTAGGTATTTTTGAAAAAAATGACTTTATTTCCTTGAAACATATGATTGTGACCTATACATTTCAATATCAAACTTATTTATTTTAAATAAATGATTTTTTGTGTGTGGTATTTTTTCTTTATGTACAAACAGATGGAGTTTTGTTGCAAAAGGGCCTACATCCAAATTTTCAAAAAATGTAAACATGATTTTAAAAAAAATTAAAACTAGCACATTTAAAATGTATTTCAATTTCAATGAGTATGTAGTGTACCTCTTTCATAATCCATTCAGTTTTTCAATTGCTCAACTTGAATATTTAGAAACAGTTTTTGGACTTTTTCTCAATAAGAGCCAAAGTGGATGTAGGCCCTTTTGCAAAATACCTCTTCATATGGTAAAACTAATAACCGAGTGGAAAATGTTTTAACACCTTCCACGCGTTTATTAGTTTTAAAACACTTGTGATGTGATCAAGTGAAATGAGTCACATGTCGGCAGTTTTCAATTTTGATAGTTGTCCATCACTAATAACAATAGTCACTATTAAACCTTCTGTTTAGCAGGCCTAAAACATGTAAAAGGCTAAAACAAATTAATATGTGATGAGAATCACATGTTGGGTGGTGGGCGAACCTGCCCCCGAGGGCGTGTATGTACAACCCCCGTTTCCCACTTTTCACTACAAACCATTGGGTTTTTTACATTTTCTTAAATAAAAAGTGGAATAAAAAGTGGATTGATTGGTTTTTCAGCTTTCGTTTGAGAAAAAATAGGTCCAGCTCACAAAACCAGGACAACGTGTAGTTAATCAGTTACAATGTCCCATTTGTATACAAAACTAGGGTTTGCAGGGGGCCACTTAGTTTCTGGCATCTTTTTTTATAAAAAATAACACATTTCTGTGATATTCAATCCAGGGGTGGAAATAAGACCCGCCCGCCCGCCCATAGCAGGTAACTTTCGTGTCGGGCGGGTGAAGATGCAAAGGTACCCGTCCGACTGGCGGGTAACATTTTTGAAACTCAAAGTGTAAGTAACACTATAGTAACAGTAAGTTCAGGGTCATTTCATCATCAGATGTGTCATGATGATAGAGGAGATCAGGTTGATAGGAGAATAGGAGAGTATTGGATTGATGCACATGATGAATACGAGGAGCTCTTACGGGCTAGGGTTATAGTGGAACATCCTACAATAAAAACAAAAACATGTAATTGCATCATAATTTAAAAGTAGTCATGCTCTTAATTGTTTGCTGCAAAATATTATGAAAAAACCTTGGGCCGATGGAATTTTTGTTGGGCAAGTAAATTCTGTGAGTTACCTGCCCGACTGGCTAGTTGAAAAAAATCTGAAGTTCCACCACTGATTCAATCATCCATTCATTCATTCCTTGTTGCTACACCCATCCAGAGAAAGGTGAGTCCCCCCTCCCCCTGTACATCACAGGTCATGGCAGGCCCCTGTACATGAAACATAACATGTTACTCACAAATCACAGGTCATGTCAGGCCCTTGAACAACTGCATTACCTTACAACTTAATATCCTGTGTTCCTTAAAGCAATACAGTGAACTTGGACCTCTGAAAGCAAGACTAATGAACTCATCTTCAACTGCATTACCTTACAACTTAATATCCTGTATTCCTTAAGCAATACAGTGAACTTGGACCTCTGAAAGCCAGAATAAATAGTAGTTTCCTGCACACTGATGACGAAGAAAATATTGTAAAGCCATAGGTAAAACTAAACTCTTTTATTAGGCTATATTAAAAAAAATTGTCTCAAAGCTCTTCAGAATGGGGTACTGTAAAAGTGGAAATGTTCGCGCTACATTTATTTTTCGCGCTTTTCACGCTCAAATCAGCAAGCGCAAAAATTAAAACGCGCGAATATATTTTGTATGTAGGTCTATGTATGGAAGCTCAAAATCACGAAAATAAAAACAGGCAAAATTGTTCAAAATGTGCAATGCGCTAACATTTACACTCGCGAACATTTCCACTTTTACAGTATTGTAATGGAACTCTTCCTTGCATGCAAATGACCGGTACACCTTTTTAGAAATATTTGTTCTTAGACTATATAAGAACAAACTGATATTTTCTGTGTAATAAGTTGCACTGTTTTGAGTGGAAACATGTGGGCCACTGGTGTTATACAGGGTGTATCAGAAAGAACTGTACTGTGTTTCTAAAAAAACATAAAAAATACAAAACAATTAGTGTTTTAAATTTAAACACCGGCAATATAAAGGTGAACATGTTTCCTACATTTTATGTTAATTTCATTGAGATATTTCTTTTTGTTCTCCATTACAATACCCCATTCTGGTTTAAGTCTGTAATAGAGCGCCCCCACAAGTAGTCATTTGGACCTGTGCCCATCAACTGTCAACAAATTGGTTAACTTTGATTAATTAGGTATTAAAATATCATATTTGTTGACTGCACTGGATTGCCTTGCCCTACTAGCAAAATGTCCAATGTTGTTTCTTTAATTTCATATAACGCTTTGAGCGTGGAAATAGCTGTATTTTAATTCAATACAGTCAGACCTGATTTCCTACGCTACGCTGTACGGTGCACTTTAGAAACTATTTTGCCGCTTACTCGCTCATTTTAGCCTGTAGGTGTGTCTGAATACAGTGCAATGTCGCCATTTGGTTTTGTAAATCATTTATTTTTTCTAATTTTTTATATTGAATCCTGTATGTCCGGAATAGTGCGCCAAGCTTAGAGCAAAATATCCTTAAAAAGCTAAATTATGCGATCTTTTTCAAAAATAGATTTATGAGATCAGGAAAGTGTTTCCTGATAGTCACACTTCATTATAAGAGAGAAACAAAAGTGTGTAAAAATTTGACAAAGATCACATAATATTGCTTTAAAAGTCCAGAAATTCCCTGCACTTGTATATGATTTTAGACTTTTGATATAATGTCTTTACATTGCATTTGGAAGATCTGAACAGACATTCCATGCCAAGGATAGACAACCAAAAAGGTTCAAGGGTCACAAAAAAGCTTTAATAATCCTAACACTTTCACAGCTGTTTGATCCCACATAATGTGTCCGTTTTATTCTGAGAACACCTTAACTTGCTGGCCCAGTTCTGTTTTTAACTGATTCAAATACCTGAATATACTAGAAATTTCAGAACATTTGTTGGTGCCAGTTCTGAGAAATAGAGCTTTGAATATTATTATTTACTATAATAGCGCCCTTATCGGCCACATTTCCCATAGAGTTACATGTAAAATATGTATCAAGTAGAAAATGCCGAAATGTCGAAATTTTCACTGTATACTCTTATTCATTAGCACTACCTAAATCAGGTCAAACTTTATCCCATAATTTTAATTATAAAGCAGACAGTCAAACAGCTGTGCTTTGGGATGGAAATGTTGAAAAAGATATCTGGGGGTAGAAATGGGCGAAATTTAGCAGGGAAAACCGGACTTGCCGACGACGGGATTTGATCCCGGGTCCTCCAGCATTGAATGACCGTGTCTCAGTCCACTCGGCCAGGGGGTCACACTCCAACAATTCCGTGCGCATTGATCACCCGCCGTCAGCACCCGTTGAGATAGACTGAGGCGACACCTGCTGCCAGCATAATTTTTCCAATGGGATTTCATGGTGTTCAGGAGTGTAAAGGTTATGGTAATGCTAGAAAAAGTGTATATTAATGGATTGTATAGGGTCATTTTATCCATGGACTAGTTAGTCACTTAAAAGTATGTATCTAAGGTGTTCCCTAAAATAAAGATTTGATCTTTGGGAAACAAACAGGCCTAACCAGGCGGAGAACCGTAGCGGCTCTGCTTGCTTCAGGAATTGAATTTGGATGGCCATCAGGGTTGTTGAATTATCATTAAAACATAGTTTAGTATAATAAACACCCAGGCTGCATAATTGTGTTCCACATTGGCTGACATTGGTTAAAACTACATCTCCAATCTACCTCATTTATTGGGCTATCCCAGTTGAAACCCATACACCCCTTGGAAGACATGACTTTCATATATCACACAGCAGAATGTATATTTCAAATGGAGTCCCCCCCCCCCCCCCCCCCCCCTCCAACCCTCCATGCAGGAAACCCCCATTTGAAATTCACACTCACTGTTTTCTAAATAATAACAAACACCAATGTTCAATATTGGTGTCAGGTGTGGGATTTCTTGATGATGTGAGAGACACCCCACTCCCCCCCCCGCCCGCTACCCACACCGGCATACTGTTGCCGTTAATACAGATCTCTTAAATATCGAGAGCTCAGAAACACAAGGCCTCATCGCCATTTTTTTTTTAATGAGATTTTGGTATCAAAATGTTCAGAAAGAAATTATCTTTCCAGTAACACACAGCCTTATCTCCATAACACAACCCCTCTATAGTTTTATAGCCAGTATCACAAGGCCTCATCTCCATCTCCCCAATGTGTTTAAAAATCTTCAATAGTCTTTTTCTCAAAATGGTCAAAATGGAGATAAGAGCCTTGTGTTTCTGAGCCCTCAATATATTATAAATATTATTTTGTGGCTGAAATGTTCATTTAGATGTTGGAGTGAACCATGAATATAAACCAATGGTGTTCATCCATGAATTACGTTACACACATTTTGCATGATACACACTTGGGGTAATTATAATAACTAATAAGTAGCAGTCTATAATAATGATAATTTTTAGCTCAAAACATTTTGATATGTCCAACAGTTCAGTCCCTAAAAGTGGACCAATTCGCCGCCAACATTCATTGGTGACGATACCTTGACTACTGCTGTTGCTAGTTGATTTCATCAAAATAAATACAAGAAACAGTGTAGATATATATAAACTCTTTTTTTGAAGTTGCTATTTTTTTCGAATGTTTTGTGATATGTTCCTATTGTGTTCAATGGAAAGCTGATGTGTTCATCTTTCCAACATTATCACATTTGTAGCATCGTTTGTTTGTCCTCAGCCACTTGCTTGAGAATGTGGTGAGCTCTCAATCTTTCATGTGCATTGTGCACATGCATCATAAAGGGTACATTGTCTACAAGTTTTGAAGATGAAGGCTGATGGATATTGAAAATATCAGGAAAGAAAATGCTTCTTGAAATCATTAAGTCTGGGCTTATATTATCCTTACGACACTTTCATTGGCTTTTTTAACCCCTGCCCATTTGTGTTTCTTGTAATATGTATGTTCTCGGAGTTGCAGTGAACCAATTGATTGGCCAATTAGCACTCAGTTCATTAACCTTGTGTCTGTTGTTCACCTTTGCTCTTTGCTAATTATTATCTTGCCATTCCAATGCCCTCACTTTAATAATCCTGTGGATTCCGCTGTAGATGGAAGACAATAAATTGCGTTTTATTTTCAAACAGACTGATTGGGCCAAATTTGCCTCGGAGAAAAAATGCTAATCCTGCCTGATCATCCATCCTCTGTCACAATTAATCAGAATGCACAAAAACAGTTTCAAATTACAAAACTATCAATCTTTGGTTTATATAATCTTCAATATCACTTAAAAATCATGCACATCCACGAACCTTCAGATAGCTTGATTAGTCTGCACACAATAGTTATTGACCTACGATAATGGACCTGGGGCATTTTATTATAATATTATCAGTGCCTTATTTGTGGCGCTATATTTGATTGACGTCAGACCTAATTATATTATTGTATCCATAAAAGTATTACACATACCATATTCAATTAATTCTACATTTCAAGGGCTACAATAGCTGCCGTGTGCAAGGTTGCATACTTGGATTAAATTATAATAATTATGAAGTAACAGATGCAGACTGGCCATATAGGGGCATTGGGGCAATCGCCCATGAGCTGCTCAGCTCTGTGATCTTGGGGCAATTGCCCGTGGGCTGCTTGGCTCTGGGCCAGTTGGATCTGGGCTGCTTAGATCTGGACCGCTCAGCTCTGGCCCAATGGAATCTGGGCCACACGGATCAGGGGCGGATTTGCAAATGAAAGTGAACCTTTTAACCAAAATGTGGATCATTTTTTGACAAAAATGTGTATACAAAAAATGTTGGTCCTTTTAACTATGTTTACTTGACAGGGGCTAACTAGGGATAGAAAACCGCCAGGCCAAATGTTGTTGAACTAGTGGCCCTCAATCACACCGCCAGGCCAAATGTTGTTGAACTAATGGCCCTCAATCACACCGCCAGGCCAAATGTTGTTGAACTAGTGGCCCTCAATCACACCGCCAGGCCAAATGTTGTTGAACTAATGGCCCTCAATCACACCGCCAGGCCAAATGTTGTTGAACTAATGGCCCTCAATCACACCGCCAGGCCAAATGTTGTTGAACTAATGGCCCTCAATCACACCGCCAGGCCAAATGTTGTTGAACTAGTGGCCCTCAATCACACCGCCAGGCCAAATGTTGTTGAACTAATGGCCCTCAATCACACCGCCAGGCCAAATGTTGTTGAACTAATGGCCCTCAATCACACCGCCAGGCCAAATGTTGTTGAACTAATGGCCCTCAATCACACCGCCAGGCCAAATGTTGTTGAACTAATGGCCCTCAATCACACCACCAGGCCAAATGTTGTTGAACTAGTGGCCCTCAATCACACCGCCAGGCCAAATGTTGTTGAACTAATGGCCCTCAATCACACCGCCAGGCCAAATGTTGTTGAACTAATGGCCCTCAATCACACCGCCAGGCCAAATGTTGTTGAACTAATGGCCCTCAATCACACCGCCAGGCCAAATGTTGTTGAACTAGTGGCCCTCAATCACACCGCCAGGCCAAATGTTGTTGAACTAATGGCCCTCAATCACACCGCCAGGCCAAATGTTGTTGAACTAATGGCCCTCAATCACACCGCCAGGCCAAATGTTGTTGAACTAGTGGCCCTCAATCACACCGCCAGGCCAAATGTTGTTGAACTAATGGCCCTCAATCACACCGCCAGGCCAAATGTTGTTGAACTAATGGCCCTCAATCACACCGCCAGGCCAAATGTTGTTGAACTAATGGCCCTCAATCACACCGCCAGGCCAAATGTTGTTGAACTAGTGGCCCTCAATCACACCGCCAGGCCAAATGTTGTTGAACTAATGGCCCTCAATCACACCGCCAGGCCAAATGTTGTTGAACTAATGGCCCTCAATCACACCGCCAGGCCAAATGTTGTTGAACTAATGGCCCTCAATCACACCGCCAGGCCAAATGTTGTTGAACTAATGGCCCTCAATCATACCGCCAGGCCAAATGTTGTTGAACTAATGGCCCTCAATCACACCGCCAGGCCAAATGTTGTTGAACTAATGGCCCTCAATCACACCGCCAGCCCAAATGTTGTTGAACTAATGGCCCTCAATCACACCGCCAGGCCAAATGTTGTTGAACTAGTGGCCCTCAATCACACCGCCAGGCCAAATGTTGTTGAACTAATGGCCCTCAATCACACCGCCAGGCCAAATGTTGTTGAACTAATGGCCCTCAATCACACCGCCAGGCCAAATGTTGTTGAACTAATGGCCCTCAATCACACCGCCAGGCCAAATGTTGTTGAACTAATGGCCCTCAATCACACCGCCAGGCCAAATGTTGTTGAACTAATGGCCCTCAATCACACCGCCAGCCCAAATGTTGTTGAACTAATGGCCCTCAATCACACCGCCAGGCCAAATGTTGTTGAACTAATGGCCCTCAATCACACCGCCAGGCCAAATGTTGTTGAACTAATGGCCCTCAATCACACCACCAGGCCAAATGTTGTTGAACTAATGGCCCTCAATCACACCGCCAGGCCAAATGTTGTTGAACTAATGGCCCTCAATCACAAAGTTTGGAAGGCAATAATTAGTGTATGAGATGGGGTCCAGGGCATAAAGCTTCAGGCAAATTTTGCATTTAAGCCGCTTTGGATGTCTCAGAACCCACTAATTTGCTAATACTTCTACGTATCAGCTCGAATCATCCGAGTGGCCCAGAGCCAAGCAGCCCAGATCCGAGTGGCCCATATTCAAGTGGCTCAAGAGCTGTGCGACCCAGATTCGAGTGGCTCAGAGCTGAGCGGCCCAGATCCGAGTGGCTCAGAGCTGAGCTGCCCAGAGCCAAGCAGCCCACGGGCCATTGTCCCAATGCCCCAATATCACAGGCAATTGCCCCAATGCCCCTAATGGCCAGTCTGCCTCTGTTACTTCATAATAATTATCATTTTATCGGTAAGAAAGGGGAAGAAATATCTTGCCAATTTAAGAATAAATAAATAAATAACTGCTCTGTAAAGACATGGCTTAGAAGAACAAGTTGACATGCCCTTTGCAATCTTGACATGCCCTTTGCATTCGACCAACAAATCTGAAAATCTATGGTTGCTTTTTGACTTTTTCTGATATCTGTACGTTCTGTTGATGTTTAACTGTGACATTAAAAAAATCATCAATTACTCACTTATTTGTTTGAGAGTTTTAGGAAAGAAGAAAGATGCGTTCTTTAAAATCTGTGTTCTTGTGTAGTATCTGTTTGTTTCCTCTAAAAAAATTAAATAAATAACAAAAATTGACTGACCGACCCAGATGTGAAGGGCAAGTCAACTTTTCTTTCTTTCTTTTTGCACGATGGGAAATGATAAAATGCCCCAGGACCATTATCGTAGGTCAAAACCCATATCTGTGGTAATTAGTCAAGCGATGATGATTATAGTTTGGGTTTATAGATACAAGAGTGATGGATCATTATTGACAAAGAGGAATTATGAGAGATTGGTGGTAGATTTGACAATATTAACCTTAACTCCTTTGGGATGGAAATGTTAAAAAACTATCCAGGGTGGGGATGGGCAAAAATGGACGGCAGTCAAACCTGGGTCCACCAGCATGGAATACTTAGCCCACTCGGCAGGGGTCATCACATGCCCGTAATTAACAATTCTGTCCCCATTTATCATTTTACCCCCACCCTGATTTGTTTGTTTTTTCCACCATCCCCCCCCCCCCCCCCCCCCTTAAAAAAGAAACACCAAAAACTGGGTCAATAGTTTCATCAACAGCCCTCATAGCCGTGTATTAACTATGATATGTTTTATGATGTTCATGAAAGGTCATTGTTCAATATGAGTAGGATTACCCTATTATGATGCCTATGCATGTTGTTACTCACCTACTCGAGTCAATGAAGTCAGTAGACGATCCACACAGTCAGACCAAGCATGAAAGGAAAAAAGAAAGAAAACAAATATTAGGGACCTAATAATTAAGAATGGAGGGGGCCTAATAACCCTAACCACAGAGGCACCTTTTCTAAAGATTTTTTTTTTTGCGGCCAAAAAGCGAGGGGGAAAAGGGCCCCTAATCCCCCTGGGCTCGAACCCTGGACCTCAGGGTTCAGAAGCAACAGACTTACCGCTAGGCCACTTCACCAAGTATATACCCAGAGGCCATTATTTCATCGAAAAACTGCCAAACCAAGTGACACAAGTACACCGCATCGTTGTAATTCCTAGTACTCAAGAGTGGTAAGGGTTAAGAATGGAGAATCGCAACTATTTTGTGCCTTTTACCTCCAAATAATGTTTGCAAAGGTACTTTTCAATTCATTTCATTGCTCAAAAGCAATTTTGAGGGGAGTAGGGACATTTCATAACTAAGCTCCGGATAAGTAGAAAAGTGCCCTGTGGATAGACAACGCTACGTGGTTTGAACTTTTCAACTTTTCTTTAAGACGAATCAACAAACATACACGGACATTTCAAAATCATAGGAGACATGCGCTGCCTCCCAAGACAGGTGGTCAGATTGTTTGACGAGGAGCCGAGAAACGGCATAGAATACTGTGAGGCACACAGAGACAACGATGTCTGACGAGCCAATTTAACATGACACCCATGAAAAATGATGTCAACTTTTCAACTCTTATTGTAGGGTTTATGATGACGTGCCTGCGGGTAGATGCGAGGCCTCAGCGCTGACAGTTTAATAGTAGTACTGCTATTGACTATTAAAGGTTTGGATCCAATCGATCAGGTTCGCATATAAGCGGTACCGTAAGCAAGCAATTTCAGCATTTTTTTCCTTTTCTCTCTGGTCTCATAAGATTTTGCACAATGTTACTTACTCATTTGATGTGCATGTAACATACATGTGATGTTCATGTGATGTGCATGTGTTGTACACGCGATTGGCATGTAAAATGCATGTGATGTTCATGTGATGTACAGGTGATGTTAATATGATGTGCATTAAATGTGCATGTGATGTACATGAGATGTGCATGCGGCATGCATGTGATGCACATGTGATGATGTACCATGCATGTGACCCACGTGTGATGTAGAATACATGTGACATTATCTCACAAATTAAGGTGGTATGGTATGCATGTGATGTTGATGTAATGTGACATTCATGTGATATACATGTGATCGGACTATATCAATAATCAGTGAACAAAAAGGAGGGCAAAAGAAACTTGATGATCGGGGATGAGGGCACCTACATGTTGAGTAATCTCCACAATCCACTACTTAACGCTTTCCATGCGGCAGGCGGCTGCAGACGACATTACAAATGTTCACAAAATGTTTCAAAAATGTCAACATTATTGAATTGCATTACCATATTTGGAATCACCATTAGAAATGCATTGAAAAAAGTACAAACATGCCTAGTATTGGCTCAGTAATCCTTGAGGTAGACCTTGAAAGTTGGGAAAGGTTTCTGAAAAATCTGTTTTGTATATGGTAAAACTAATAGCCGCGTGGAAAGTGTTAATAAAGAATCTGGCAACTCTGATCCCCGCATTTCTGGCAACACCAGTTCCCGCGGTTCCAGTAGTGGATCACAACTCTGATGAAATGCATGACTGACCAAGTCATGATGAAAAATTAATTTTCCAATTATTCACCGCAATCACTGGTTTTAATGAACATATCAAATGTTACTCCGTATCAATCAGTGCACCTGTTTAAGGACTAGGCATATTTCCATTCAATACAATACAATTTTATACCAATTCCAAATATGGTCATGACAATCTCCAAACTAGAGTTACTGTATGATTTAAAATAAAATATCATGAATTATGAGCTTCAAAATCTAGTGATGATGCAGCATGGGCATGGGCTATAATTGGTTGTTGGAAGAGACAGTTAATCAGCAATAATGCCCTATAGTTATATGCAAAGCTAGGATGATGAATCAGAAACATTGCTATCTTAACACTTTCCATGCGGCTATTAGTTATACCATATACAAAACAGATTTTTCAGAAATCTTGCCCAACTTTCTAGGTCTATCTCAGGATTACTGATTCAATACTAGGCATGTTTGTACTTATTTTAATGCATTGCTCATGTTGATTCCAAATATGGTAATGAAATTCAATAATGCTGAAATGTTTGAAGCATTGTGTGACATTTTTGAGTGTCGTCTGCAGACGCCTGCTGCGTGGAAAGTGTTAAGGAATGACTGCTTAGTTTGGTAGCTATACATGGTCAAAATGCCTGAACTACTGTACCAGAACTATACTTTAAGTTGGGGTGAGGGTGATGTCATCATGATTTCAGTTATAACATCATCATTTTGTAACTCCTATGATTATGAGTTTGCATCACACATTAAAACAAACTCCTACCCTCACACAAAAACACTTAGCTGCCCCTCCCCCCCCTTTTTTTTTGATGTACTGCATCACACATGGCAAGTCAGACAGGGTAAGACACTAGATTTAGAATTTACCACGCCTATACCTTTATACATGTGAGACTGCCTTCCCCCACCTCCCCCAAACCACCCAGACATATACCTGATACACCATAGGTGTAATTCTAAAAAGCTGGAAATGCAATTACATTTTGGAATAAACTGATTAGTTTTTGCCAACCTCATCCTGATTTTGAGGAGTAAGTCTTAATTATTTCATTCCTATCTTTAGAAGAATGCAGAACAAATCTGGTTAAAACATCTTGAATTCTACACTGTAAAAATAGGTTAGTAATTTTCTTCCAAATTAGTAATTTTAGACATTGTTTTGACTTATTTCAGTGAAAACGATGTCTTAAATGACCAATAATGAGAAGAATGACTAACTAATTTTTACATTGTATATGAGTGTAAACTGGGCAAATTAATGGTAATTAACAGTACCAACCAGCTTTTTCGCCCAATATAAACGGTTAAATAACGCTATAAGTTTTAGTTTGGCTACGGTAATTACCGCTAACTTGTCCAGTAGAAACAGCAACCAGTGTTTCAGGTAAACTTATCGGTATCACTTACTGGTAAGTTTTTGGGAGTAGGTGCCCTTTCCTACTTGCTCTACACGTAGGTTGCCACTACTATATATAAATTTGGTTTTAATAGAACCTCCAAAGGACTGCCCCTTGACCAATGGAATAACGTAGAGACTGCCCCTTGTCTACTACAGACTACAATAAGTCTAATGCACAGTAGTGCGGTCACTGATCTGTAGAGATCGTTTTGACGCTGTAACGAACTTGAGCAGAGTATATAATGGTTCATTATGCGGACCTGCAATCAAGGAAAAAAAGGTTGACACACTTTGTCCTAATTACGGGAAAAAACCCGCCCCTCTCCCCGGAATCAAGGAAAAAAAGGTTGGCACACTTTGTCCTAATTACGGAAAAAAACCCGCCCCTCTCCCCGGAGGCAATGTTGATCCGAGTCATATTATCAGAAGCCTTGGCAGTTCCCCAACATTGATTGATGGGGGATGGGGAAGGATATAAGAAAGGGGGAGACTTTTGCTTTCTATTTAACAGTGCTCTTTCCCAAGTGTGATCTCAATTGCGAGCACAGGAATAGTTGTAATGAGTTGCGTCAAGTGTGCCAACTATTATTTTCCTTGATTGTGGCTGAACAAAATTACAAGACTTTTATCGATTGGCGGGATTGATTGATCGTGTTGATAGGAAATAGAGAGCGCCACATTTTCAGAGCCACCAACTCTTTCACAAGTAGGAAAGGGCACCTACTCTCAAATCATCAGGCAAGGGGCAGCCCAAATGATGATAACAAGAGAAGTGGAAATCTCTGTTTTGTTTAATATTATAATAATTTGGTCCTGAAGAAGTCAGAGCTAATCCTGACGAAAGCTTGACAGATTAAAACTTGTCCGACGGCGAACCCGTTAAACTTTTAACTTATATTTCAAATAGTGTTAACTTTCCAGTGCCTCAATAGAAAAACTCTCTAAGGGTTGCTACTTGATTTCCAGTATAGAGAGCTTTGAACCCTTAGCACATACACGTTTTGTATGATAATTCAATGGTCAATGGTCAGCTCTCTGACCATCAGGACAATAATACAATTCTATGATTACCAATCTGTCTGGAGGGTCATTCTGTTGTGGCCAGGTCACTGACCAAAATACTGGAATAATGAGACATATCATATAGGATAACATAAATTGTTATTTATGAATATTTGACAGCAGACATCTTTGGCCACATCACCATTTGCTGAAGGGTATTCCATGGGTATCACATGGGTATCACACGGGTGTCACATGGATATCACACGGGTGTCACTTGGATATCACATGGATATCACATGGGTATCAATCAAATGTACTGATGTTTCAGCAAAAGGCATATATAAATGATCACAACTTCTCTGATATGTGGTCAGTTTGGAAACCACATTCACAACAAATTTGCTGTTTGGACCGAAATATTTGTCTTTAAAATAATGAATTACATACTAAATAATTTTACAAGTTAATTCCAATGTCTTCCAGAGGGAGAAAGACCTTTACTTAGAATAATTCCATATTGTCTCCCTTTTAAATCTGCAGAATAAAAACCAATAATGAAATAAATCCAATTATCAGAAGTAATAGCATCACAATTGGATTCTGAGGTCTTCCAGAGGGAGTAAGATCATCATTTAGAATAATGCAAGAATTCCTTCCATCTTACCCGATCAAAAATCTACAAATCCAATTCAATAATTACCTTATAAACCAATTATAAGCATGTAATTATAGTATTTATAAGTTTATCCTGAGATCTTCCAGAGGGAGTAAGAACTATGATCAGAATAATGCATCGATCCATCCCATCATATGTAATTAAAATCCTACCGAACGAACCCATCTCATGCACCCAATATATTACAAGCATGCATAACAACTACCACGTCTCCCGTAATAAGATCAACCTTTGCCAAAGCGAGCCGTAATTTCATAATTCGTCCAGCCGAAAGTAAGCCGATCCCATATCACGGTATGAAACTCATCCATGCATGAATTATAACTTTACATCTTGTTATGAGTGGAACATAGAACATGTAATAGGATCAGTCGTCCACAGACGCGTAACCTCCACTTATAATGGACATAAAAGGTCGTGTGCCTTGAGTTGGGACCCCTTTGTGTGACATATTTATGCTAAAAATGGAAAAATCACATGGATTTTGCTAAAAACAGTTTAACATTAAAAGTATACATAGGAGTATAAGGAAAGTATACATTTCCTGAAAGCAGACAAATTTCCAAATCTCATAATGTCAATATCAAGGTCATTACAGAGTGTCTCAAAAAAGTTAGGACTCTGTTTCATGACGGTGTAATTCTCATTATAATCATTGGACCATGACCAATTTAGTCTCAATGTAAAGCCCAATTAATTATTATGATATCCTGAAAATATGAGATCAATCCGATGAAAAATAAGAAAACTAGCGTACTTTGTGTAAACTAAATCACACCTCAAAATGCGGGGTTCCAACTCAAGGGACACGACCAAAAAAAAGACTCGTTTGGAGTGGCTTGCTGGGAAAATTCTACTAAGGTGGTTGGTTTAAGGGCAGTGTCAACCCGGCATTTGTTTCAAAAATTGAATTTCATATTTCTCTATTATTTTATACTTTTATATGTATTCTATCATTACCATCATAAGTTACTAATCGGAAGCGATTATTTCTCGTTCTTTTGGGTGATTTAAAATTGTTGTTTTGGTAAGTTTGAGTCATGAAAAGGCGCATGGTTATTTGGCGGGAATTTAAGCGGAGTTCCGCGCTTTTCAAATGCTGCGACAGCTGTTCGATCATTGCGTCGCGCGCTGAATATTTGGTCAATATTTTCAAAACTAAAAATGTTTAAGCAACAAACAAAAAAGTGCTTCCTAGATAATTGACTTTAGATGATGTTGGTGAAATTTTGAAATTTTTAATTAAAAACTGTTTTTGTTAGGTTGTCTGAAAAAAATTGGCGGCAAAAATGTAGAAATCACTATATTTGGGGAAATTTAATACCAAAAATGGATTCTCCGACTCATTTCATTTGAAAAATTGTATACTTTTATGTACATTACATTATTAGTTTAAAAGGTTACAGTGCTTGATAAATTTCATTTATTTTGGGGTGACACTTCCCTTAATTTCTAACAAGAACTGTCTTTAAAAAGACGATACCTCAGATGACAAACATTATTCCTCCTTGCATTGCGCCTGTATAAATCACATCAACATTAACACATCCATGAACATTACTGTGTAACCTTTTACCCTTTCACGATAATGGAGCATCCTAGTTCTTCCTATAATAATCTGAAGTTCCAGCCCTGCTGATGCATAGGCACTGAATGCTCATTCTTTTTGGTCAGATGATGATGATGGACATGATTCCCAGGGGGGCCAGTCAGGTATAATGTTGAAAACATCCGTGTGAACGAAAACACAAATTAAGGGTGCTTTTTTCGACCATAACACCATAAGGGTATCAAAATCGCCAATTTTAGAGAATATGGGTGTCTTTTTCAACATGAATCTGCGCTAAGGGTTGCTTGGCCGATAGTCATGTGTCATCGTTGTAAAAATAGCCCAAAATGGTTAGACCTATTACAAATTTACTAACAAAACTGAATGACACAATTACTTAATACGTTCATTTCAGTCTTAAACTCCATCTTGCCGACCTGTATCCTTCCTTTGCTATGAGTATTATTCATCAAGCTATAATCCTTGTTAAGGGGATTATTTGTCCTTCTTTAAGAATCCGCGTTTAGGGTAGTTTTTGAGAGTAGAGTCACACGAATGATTACAACTTTTATACATGAGTGACCCCCGGGACATGATTTGCCCAAAACTGAATTCCACATTGACTTCGCAGGTAATCACAGATATTTTGGATATTCTAATCACATAGGATATTAATTCGTCCTATAAAGCAACTCCATGTTTTAATTAAGTAATATTTTCTATGTTTTTGGTGATACGTGCATTAACTATCAATGTGGGTATTTTAAAATACGACAATGCTTGAGCGCTTGTTGCCAGCCTGTGTTGACTGTTTTCACCCATGTTGCCACATTGAAGTATTCTGGCCACCAACCATCTGTTTTTAGTGGTATAATATTTGAACACAGACAAACAGACATGTATTTTGCCTGGTGTTAGGCTTTTCGGATTCAGAGGGGTAACACATGATCGTTCCAGGAGGTTGAAATACCCCCCCCCCCCCCCATCCCCTATTTGATGGCGTTTCAAGGACAATTTTTCTAATTTGGCTCCCTTTTCGTGCAAAAACTAGGACATTTTGCCTAGGACACTTTCTAAATAGTCCCCCTTTTCTGCGCATAAACGAGAAAAAATGTGGTTCAAAATACTCCCTTATTACAATTTATGCATAGATGGGGTCTTCAAATATAATAGGCCTACCGGTTTGTTTTCTTTATCGCGGACATACATGTAGCTTAAAAACCACCCCTAATTCATGGAAATCGCGGACATGATGAAAGCTCCATCTTTTCGACAATTTTGGGAACGATCCTGCGTACCAATGTCAATGTCAATGCCGACTGAAACCCCCGGGCTATTTGGCTGGTTTAACCATCAAACATCTTGTTAAGTACATCTTTGTTTAATTGACCGTTATCGGACCGTCTGCTGGTTTCACATGATCAATGGGGATAGATGTTGATTTAATATATTATTGGAGCATATGCGACCCACTGTACACAGAGAAAACGATGTACAAAATATCGCTGTTCAATTTCGGTTGTACACTTTTTCAAACAACAGATGTGTAAAAGTTATACATCGTTGTTTAAAGAAGACAACATTTTTTTAAACAGGTGTTGTTTACAGTATAAAGAACCCCGTTCACATCAATACAAAGTGATCTTGAACAACGTTGTTCACTTGTGACGTCACAAGTCACGTGTCACAATGATTCGTTCGCGATATGCTGCAAATTAATGGCCGCCGTATTTCGTTCGGTAAACAAATTTCTGACAAGATTTTGCTGACAAGATGGGGAAATACAATCAAGAAAATAATGAAATATGATGACCAAAGAACCGATATAGTTTGATGATAGACGGCGAAGATGGATATTTTTTGCAAAAATATAATTTTAATTTCGCGATTTTGCTCCACAGACAGAAGGCATCCGAATTCGACAGTTCTGCCGTTCTGTCTGTGTACTTCAACACAAGAAATTCAAGTCTTCAAATCGTGCTGGAATTTTAAACAACTACCAGTAAACAACCCTGTTTTTTTAACAACCATCATTTAAACAACCCTGCAGTTTTAAACAACCACCATTAAACAACCCTGGTTATTTAAACAGGCCAATTTCATCCATGAGGATTGAACAACTTTCTTTGAACAACCCAAGATGATTGAACAACTTTCTTTGAACAACCCAAGATGATTGAACAACTTTCTTTGAACAACCCAAGATGATTGAACAACTTTCTTTGAACAACCCATGAGGATTGAACAACTTTCTTTAAACAACCCTTGAAAATTGAACAACAATTTTTAAACAACACCAATGTGTAAAATCTGATTTTAAACATGTTGTTTAAAAAGTTAAACAACTAGGTGTTTAAAACTTTAAACAACCCCAGATGTTTAATATTTTGAGCAACAAGTTGCTCAGCTCACCCGTCAAACAGCAGTTGTTCAATTTTTTAAACATGTTGTTCACTTTTTTTTTTACTGTGTATGTTGATAACCTCTCTGAGGATAGGTATGGCTCAACGTAACTGATCTATGTCAGTGTTTCTATTGGGCAATTTAACACTTTGTACGCGGCAGACGACATTCCAAATTGTCACAAATTATTTTAGAAATGTCAACATTATATAATTTCATTCCCATATTTAGAATCGCCACGAGAAATGCATTGAAATAAGTACAAACATGCCTAGCACTGGTTCAGTAATCCTTGAGATAGACCTTATAAGTTGGGAAAGGTTTCTGAAGAATCTGTCTTATATAATATGGTAAAACTAATAGCTGCATGTAAAGTATTAATGGTAATTAACGGTACCAACCAGCCTTTTTCGCCCAGTAGAAACAGTCAAAAGTTTTCTAACAGCAAAAAACAGGTTTGGTAATTACTGCTAACTTGCCCAGTATAGAAACAGCAAACCAAAAAATCTTAACACTAAGATCTCATGACCCAGAAGTGTGTACTTTTTAACATGTTTTACAATGTAAAGAAAACTGGTCTGATTTGATAATGTGTACGCTCCCTTAATTAACTAATGAAGATCAACTAATGTTCATTGAATGAAGCGATTTTATAGTGTGTATGGGGTCTTACCATACACACTATAAAATCGCTTCATTCGATGAACATTGATCTTCATTAGTTAATGACGGAAGCGTACACACTACCAAATCGCTTCATTGAATTAACATGTATCTTCATCGAAAGAACCTCTTTAGCATCATTCAATGAAGGTAAGAGCGTACACACTACACATTTCATTCGTTGATCTTCATTAACGCTTCATCCAATGAATGGATTTTTAAGTGTGTATGGGTCTAACGGGCCCAACGGTCTCATTATTATTTTATTTTTCGAATTTAACAAAAATGTAAGAAAATGTTTGGAACATTTTGTGCAAATTCTTTGCTTTTTGTTTTGCTTTTGTGTGTGGAATTCTTTTTGAAATGTTTAAATTTTTTGTTGATATTGTTTAAATACTTTGATATTTTGTTAAAATTTCCCAAAATATTGACCCCCCCCCCCCCACAAATAAAAAAACCCCACCCTAGCCAGACCAACTGATCCACCTGAGAAATCCGTTTGCCAAGAAAACAGGTTTTTTTTTTTGCCTAATGGTAAATACCTAGGTTAAATGTGTCCCCCTCCAAGGATTTATAGATGTCCATGCATCGTAACATGGAACGTCCACAATTGAGAATATCTGTTAGTCCCCAGGCCCCCCAACCCCAACCCCACACCCCAGGATTAAAAATGTCCATGCATCGTAACATGGAACCCCCACAATTCAGAATATCCCCCTGGATTACAACCATTACCATTATTATCAAACTACAAATACATCATAATATACGAGTTAAAAGCCTTAATATCCTGTACACATTTGCCTTTTGATGTCTCCCATTTCAATGAAACCATAAAACCTAATACCGAACCACTCCCATTGTTTGTCATTAGTTCCTAAATGACTATCTAATAGTTCGGTGAAACGTGATCTGGTTTCATAAAATAGAAGTTGTGTCAAATTGTTATGACGCCGCTAAATGCATGAGTTTATATCTATTTTGTCATGAGTCTGAAACATTTAGAGACAATTAAAGAGATAGTCAGAGATATTCAGTGCACAAAAACATACTTTGAATTTACCCCACAAATGTAAAGAACAACAAAAAGTAGCACTTGTCTGAAAATTAAAAATCCATAAATCCTGAAAAAAGTGCATTTTGAATAGTTCAATCCTACACCGCCCCCACCAACCCCCCGCCCCCACCGCCTTTTTGTTGTTGTTGCTTTTACTAAGGAAAATAATGTGCCAAGTGATGGCTGGAAATGGGGTTCGTTGGTATGAGGCTATTAGGGACCGTTCATTATATATGGTGGAGGGGGGGTTGGGACAATTTCGAGATTCGTATGTCAAAATTACCTAACCCCCCCTACAGCTGAAACTGAAAAATACATGACCCCCCTGCTAACCAGTAGCTTTTTACACAACCCCCCCCCCCCCCCCCAAAAAAAAAATCAACTTGCCACATCTTAGGGGCTGTTTTTTTTCTTCTCTTTTGTTCATGGATTCGTTGGTAAGTTCTGTTTGTGCCCTCTGAACGGCCAATAATTTAATGATACCCCCTCTTGATCTTTTGATTGTGTGAAATTATACTAATTACATTGCGAGCGTAGCGAGGTAGAAAATTTGTCATATATTTATACATTTTGGGTGGTTTTGTGAGTCTTTATAACCCTAAAAAAGTTAGAACATCCTGACAAAAACGTATGTCCAACATTCTACTTTTGTGAGCTTAGTAGCAGTGCTGAGAGTGAGACGAGGTGAAAAGCATGCAAGAATTTACCGTTTTTAATCATATAATTGTTGGATTTTGGAACATACACAGTAAAAAAAAAAGTGAACAACATGTTTAATAAAGTGAACAACTGCTGTTTAACGGGTGAGCTGAGCAACATGTTGCTCAAAATATTAAACATCTGGGGTTGTTTAAAGTTTTAAACACCTAGTTGTTTAACTTTTTAAACAACATGTTTAAAATCAGATTTTACACAATTGGTGTTGTTTAAAAATTGTTGTTCAATTTTCAAGGGTTGTTTAAAAAAAGTTGTTCAATCCTCATGGGTTGTTCAAAGAAAGTTGTTCAATCATCTTGGGTTGTTCAAAGAAAGTTGTTCAATCATCTTGGGTTGTTCAAAGAAAGTTGTTCAATCCTCATGGATGAAATTGGCCTGTTTAAATAACCAGGGTTGTTTAATGGTGGTTGTTTAAAACTGCAGGGTTATTTAAATGATGGTTGTTAAAAAAACAGGGTTGTTTAATGGTAGTTGTTTAAAATTCCAGCACGATTTGAAGACTTGAATTTCTTGTGTTGAAGTACACAGACAGAACGGCAGAACTGTCGAATTCGGATGCCTTCTGTGTGTGGAGCAAAATCGCGAAATTAAAATTATATTTTTGCAAAAAATATCCATCTTCGCCGTCTATCATCAAACTATATCGGTTCTTTGGTCATCATATTTCATTATTTTCTTGATTGTATTTCCCCATCTTGTCAGCAAAATCTTTAAAATTATGATTTAAAATCGAAATTTGTTTACCGAATGAAATACGGCGGCCATTAATTTGAAGCATATCGCAAACGAATCATTGTGACACGTGACTTGTGACGTCACAAGTAAACAACGTTGTTCAAGATCACTTTGTATTGATGTGAACGGCGTTCTTTATACTGTAAACAACACCTGTTTAAAAAAATGTTGTCTTCTTTAAACAACGATGTATAACTTTTACACATCTGTTGTTTGAAAAAGTGTACAACCGAAATTGAACAGCGATATTTTGTACATCGTTTTCTCTGTGTAGGCCTAGGCTAATTAACATGTTTTTATACACCCCATGGCTCTAATGTTTTCATCCGTTGATGATTATATAGGTGTTTTTTCAACCGAAGGTCTGATCAGGGCGTGTAAAAAAAGATTTGCTGTCCGAAAGTCGGCTCATCATATAAGTATATGTTTTGAAGTTGATAGGTCGTAAGAAAATGTGCGTGAAGCGCCGAATTTTTTTTGCATTTACACTCCAAAATAGCCTCTAAAATCACCCCAATCACCACCATCTTTATAGTTAAAAAAGTTACATAACCCCCCCTGTTTAAGAATAAAAAGTTACATAGCCCCCCCTATTTCAACATATGAAAGTTACATGACCCCCCCTATATTTTACCCAACCCCCCTCCACCATAAATAATGAACGGTCCCTTAACACTTTCCACATGGCAGTCGTCTACAGACAGCAACTTCCAAAATGTCACAAAATGGTTCAAAATTATTAAATTTCATCACCTTATTTAGAATCACCATGATAATTACATTAGAATAAGTACAAACATGCCTTAGTATTGATTCAATAATTCTTTGAGATAAGACTTTGAAAGTTGTGAAGGTCTCTGCCATTCTGTTTTGTATAATGGTAAAACTAATAGCTGCGTGGAAAGTGTTAGTCTATTAGGAGTCATTATTATCAAAATCATTTCAGAGATATCCAAGCCTTCACCTCATGCTTATTTTCATATGCTATTATTTTATTAGTTTTTCTATTCCCCTCCCCTGATAATTTTAGACCAGATTCCTTTGGAAATGTTGGGGGAATTTAAGTGTGGGAACCTGCTGTCAACAAGATTCCAACCTGGGTCCACCAGCATCGCAAAGGAGTCTGTGTCTTATTCTACTTCGCCAGAGGGCGCACTTCTAAAATTAACACCTTCCATGTGCCATAAATTTGTCCATGTACAAAGCAGATTTGTCAGAAAACTTTCAAAGTCTTATCTCATGAATTACTAAACCAATACTACGCATGTTTTAACTTATAATGCATTTGTCGAGGTGATTCCAAATATGTATGGTAGGGGTGAAAATACCTTTGAGGCTATGAGGGCTATTTTGAGCAAATTCTGGCAAAAATCGCCCCCTTTTTCACATTTTACCATAGGCCAAAATTTTCTCAGGGGCTATTTTGTGAAAACATGGGCCGCCGCTCCGGGAAGATAGACTGGGGGGGGGGGGGGGGGGGGGGTGGCTGCTCTGGGGAGATAGACTGGGGGTGGGGTATGTTCAGTGTTTTAAGGGTTAATAAAGACATCAATCAAAGCGGACTGAAATAGACTAGGAATGAATACAAACATCTGATATTATTCCCGGGGGGCCCAGTCAAACATAATAGTGTACACAGGCGTGACCAAAAAAGCGCGTAAAAAGGGGTGTTTTTTCAGTGTTGGACGCGTCACGCGAGTGACGCGTTAAGGGTATCAAAAACGCTGATTTTCAAGAAAAAGGGTGGCTTAAAATACCTGTCGAAC
Source organism: Ophiura sarsii (assembly GCA_035610835.1). Classification (NCBI taxonomy): domain Eukaryota; kingdom Metazoa; phylum Echinodermata; class Ophiuroidea; order Amphilepidida; family Ophiuridae; genus Ophiura; species Ophiura sarsii. The sequence continues at coordinate 68,038,350 of CM069455.1, forward strand.
GTGTTTAGGGTAACTTGTTTTGTTCTCCGTTCCCAGAAGAATGTTATCCCCGTTTTTGCGATTTCTTTTGAGCGTCTCATTTCCGTCTCTACAGCGTCATAATCGTAAATAGACAAAACTTGTTTAGGGGTCATATTCTGGCAAGAACTTGTTTAGGGGTCAAAATGTGCAAGGAAAGCGCGCTAAAAACTTGTTTAGGGGGTAATTTTGCTTGCAGGGTAAAACTTGTTTAGGGGGTGTCTGGAAAAAATTTGGTCACACGTGTGTACACATTATGTTTGACTGGCCCCCCTGGGATATTATTGCCACCTTCCTAAATAATTCTGTGGATGAACCCCCCCACCCCCCATTTGAATTTACTAAACCCTTTTAATCATCATAATGTAGCACTTATATCACTTCAGCTACATGTAACTTGAAGGACACTTGATCATATGGTGTTCTATATACCACACCAACTTAGAATACAATGTATGTTGTCAAGAGAGGGCAGCAAACATACTCACCACTAATACTCCATGAAAAGATTAAAAAAAACCACTAATACTCCATGGAGGTATTAAGGAGAACCAATACCCCTCCATTTAATTCAATTTTAATATAACATCGCTGTATTAACAGTCAGCTCCGGAACGAGAGCCCATTTCAATTTAGGGGTGTGCGTCACCGTGGTAACGTGTACCTGTTAATTTGTGCAATCATCACATTTTCGCTTTAATGTAGTATTATATAATGATGATTTTCTTAATCTCAGATAAGAGACTTACTCATTTAAAATGGTTGGAACCAGCAAAATTTGATTTATAATTTTTCTTCTCAATCTTGAAAATTACTGTGACGGGAGATCATGTTCCCTTTGGAAACGTAATCTCGTTCCCAAGCCCGCCCTCACCTGACAACCATATTTGGCGATGGTTGATAAAGTGTTAATTTAAATTAGAATGCTCTCCTTTCACCCCAAAAAACATGACCAACAGAAAAACAGGGTGTCACAAAATGAAAATGATGCATTTGCAAGACAAGCTGTCTAATGCAGAGGCCTACTTACATTCCCACAATGACTTAGTTGTATGATATACTGTTGAAAGCATTCAGTCACTGATACACTGTAAAAACAAATGTTTGACTATTGATAAACACTACAACACGTTTATTTGTTGTTGTTTACGTGTAAAGGTATAGGAGGTTGTTAAAGATAAACGGGTTGCATAAACGCTACAACGCGTTGATACGTTTATTAACTGTTATCAAAAACGTGTTATACCAGCAATTATAAACACATGATTGCTGGTATAAACACGTTTTTGATAACAGTTAATAAACGTATCAACACGTTGTAGCGTTTATGCAACCCGTTTATCGTAAACGACCTCCTATACCTTTACATGTAAACAACAACAAATAAACGTGTTGTATGTGATGATATGTAATAAATCAATAAATGATTTATATACTTTCATCTATTTAAAGATTGGTACCGGTCATTTAATAAGCCGCATCTATCGATATGCCCAACACTAGCATTTATAATGCTACGTGCTGAGTTTAGCGATAACGAAAGGGACCAATCACAGCGTTGTATTTGTTCAAAAGATTCTTCTTTGCGCGTAAGCTATCGGACAGTTGAGATGGAGCCAGGTCCGAAGGAGGTCGGGCGGAGAGAGAGAGAGAGAGATGTTGCATTAAAGAATATAGTTTGTTTGTAAACTTTCGTGTCATCGCCTGGTCCATTTAGTGTGCTAAAATATGTAAACGCTCGGACATACTACTACGAGAGAACCACGGTTCTTCACATGGTGGCTAGCGTTGTGAAACGAGAAATTTCCGTGTTATTAAATAACAACGTCATCAACCTCGTGGAAATTGAAATGTGTCAATTTCAATTTCGCCAATTCATGAAGCTGTACCCCGAACGATCTTCAATCTCAGATCATACACATGATACATGGACTACCATGACTACTATACAGTTGTAAATCGCAAAATGAAATCATCGGCGAGTTTGACAAGGCTGTACAAGTAAACAAAGGGACATAAAATAAGCTTATTCACTTCGAGTCCGGAGATGGATCACCGTTTAGCGTTGAATTTGATGTATCGAGTCATACAATGAAGATACATGTACATTTCATACTACGTAGTCTACGGGCATAGCGGGCCACTGCAGTCACAGCAGTCCATTGCCTATCCTTTTGGGTGTCAACTTTCTACTCAACCGTCTTCGTGTCGTATTACCGTACCACAAGACTGTTACTATTTATAGCTGCTACTGCAAGTCATCATAGACATACATCAGACGTGCGTTGATCTACACACAGGCAACCTGACGGACTGGAAATATGCTGGGTGCAGGTAGCAATATTAATATAAATTAGTCAGATGCACTTTTTAAGTTTAAATTAAGACTTGTTGTTAGTCCCTGAAACAAATTCAAAGTCCCCCCATAAATATTACTGTACAGAAAAGCCAACAAGTCAAGGCTGATAAATTGCATGCCCAACTGTGGTAACTTGTATAGTAAGATGTAATTAAAAGTATTACTATTATTCATCATGCTAAGATCTGGGAGAAGTCTAAGGGCGGGTACACGTAGTCGTACACTAAGGGGTTCTGAACATCAAGATAGTAGTTCCGATGCACGACCAGTTAATCAAGTTGGCTCAGTGAGTGAACAAATTGATCGGGGAAACCAGGAAACGATCGATCATGAGAATGTCACTCACCAGGGTCCACAAGAAATTAACATGGCCGAGCAAAGGAGTGCTAATCTTGATGCAAGTAATGAAAATGTTTACCAACAACAAAGATGGGAGATTGAAAGGGAGGATAGGCTCAAAAAAGAGGCACAAGAAAGAGAAGACAGGCTTAAAAAAGAGATGCAAGAAAGGGAGGATAGGCTAAATAGAGAAACACTGGAAAGGGAGGATAAACAAAAAAGAGAAGAACAGGAAAGGGTTGATAGATCAGAAAATGCTAGTTGTCGAGTTGATATTAAAATTGACCGATACACTCAAAAACTTACAAACAGCACAGATGCTGACCAATACTTTACAGCATTTGAGAAATTCGCTAGTCGTGAACTGTGGGAAAAAAGTACCTGGGTGCGCAGAATCGCTCAATGTTTAGAAGGTAAAGCTCGAGAAGCGATGAATAGCATCATGTCCAATGATTATGATTATGAACAACTCAAATCTGCTGTGTTGGAAGTATATCAGTTGTCTGCAGAGACATACAGACACAAGTTTAGAGAAATGAAGAAAAATGATAGTGAAACCGTCAAGTCATTTATCATTAGATTAGGCCATACATTTGACTCGTGGGTAAAGTACTCAGACGTACAAGTCATTTCTGAGGATGCTAAACAAATTTCGCAGTTAATGATAAAAGAGCAAATCCTCCGACAAATTCCCGCAGACATGCGGAAATACATGCTTCAAGGGATAAATGCTAAAATAACAGACACTGCTGAATTAGCAAGAATTGCACAAGAGTTTGCTAGTATAAATCCCAACTACTGGGAAAATAAACCTAAACATGAGCAAAACAAAGGCAACAAGGACAAAAGACCTTATCCTTACAAAAACAAAAGCAAAGGTGCCTATTCAGGTCAAAAACCCTATGCACGAACTGAGGGTGGTCCACCTCAAAAACAAAACAGGCCAAATCCTCAAAACTATAACAAAAATCAACCCCAAAATAAACCAAAACCACAAGGCAACCAAAACAAGCCGAAGTCTCAAGGTACACATAGTGCATTCAGATGTGAAACAAGTTCATCTAGTTACGAGCACTTCTCATCTGGAGACAGACGATTTCTTATTCAAGGAAATATTCAAGGGAAAAAAGTTGAAATTTTCCGCGACTCGGGTTGCAATAAAACCGCCGTGAACAAGAGATTTGTACCAGATATGTGTTTGACGGGAAAAACCATTCTAGTGAAAGGTATTGAAGGGGACATACGAACTCCTACAGCCAAAATTTACATTCAAAGTGATCGATACACAGGAGAGGTAGAGGTTGCGGTTATTGAAGATTTGGGATATGATGTTTTGCTAGGTAGGGAATTGGATAGCTGGGATGACTTAACTCAGTCAAATATCTTGGTGCTAACAAGAGCACAAAAGCAACAACAAGTGCCAAAAGAAATTATAGCCCAAGACAGTATGAGGAACTATACTGAAAGTACAGATCAACACCCTATTCAAAATGAACATGCACTCCTGGCAAATAAAGACCCTCAACCTGCTGAAATAAACCAGGAAGTAAAATCATTGCTAGAAGGAAATGTGCAAGATCTAGTAGATTTTCAAAATAAGGATGTCACGCTGGAAAATATTAGGAAGGCAATAATCGATCAAGAAAATGTTGTACATCATAACACTTGCTATTATAGAGACAAAACAACTGGAATAATAATGAGAACGTGTCAACATGGAACAAAGTTCCGTAAACAAATAGAAGATCAGATAGTAGTGCCTAAACAATATAGACAGCACATCATTGAGATAGCTCATGATAAGACAGGACATCTAGGGATTCAGAAAACAAAAGATCGGATAACGCAACACTTTTATTGGCCAAACATAAACCATGACATAAGAGATCACTGTCAATCGTGTATATCATGTCAATTTATGAACAAAAGAAAGAAAGGTCAAAAACAATTGCTGAGACCCCTACCACTAATTGATATCCCATTCAAAAGGGTAGGTTTAGATATCAAGGGACCATTACCAGTCACTGAGGAAGGTAATAGATATATACTAGTTATGTGCGATTATGCCACAAGGTATCCTGAGGCCATTCCAATGCCAGACCAAAGAGCAGAAACTGTGGCTCAAGCCATGATAACAGTTTTCTCTAGGACAGGGTTACCGAGTGAAATAGTTCATGACTGTGGTTCTCAATTTTTGTCAAAGGTCATGACAGAAATGTGTCGAAGGTTAGGAATATTACAAATACCTACCACACCTTACCACCAACAGACAAATGGTCTGACTGAAAGATTTATAGGAACCTTGACATCCATGATAAATTCTCTAGATGAAGAACAAAAAGAAAATTGGGATAAACATATTCCATTGTTTCTATTCTCATACCGTGAAGTTCCATCAGAATTCACAGGGTATTCCCCATTTCATTTGATGTATGGAAGACAAGTAAGAGGCTCTTTGAGTTTGATTAAAGAGGGGTATTTGAATCAAGATGTTAAACAAGACATACCATCACGCTTGCTACAAGTAGCGTCAAATATGACAAAGTGGATGGCAAATTCAAATCAAAAGAAGAGGCAAAATCAAGACAAAATGAAAAAGTATTACAACCAAAATGCCAAAGATATAAGTTACAAAGTAGGTGAAAATATCTTGGTATTTCTGCCAGAAGGTCAAGGGAAGTTAGACTCAAAGTGGCAAGGCCCATACAAAATAACTCGAAAAGTGGGAGAAGTCAACTATGAAATACACATGCCAGATAAAAGAAAGACCCACAGAGTATTACATGCTAATCTAATCAAAAAGTATTACACTAGACAACAGGCTAAAGATGTCACTGAATGCTATTGTGTCACAGGACTTATTCAAGAAATAGGAAATGAATCAGTAGAACATCAGACTGTTGATCATGAAATAGCACTTCAATATTTAGATGACAGTATTGGACCTGTATATAACCAGACTCAAACGTGGGAAGATGTAAAAATTTCTGAAAATGTATCACAAATACAAAAGAAAGAAATTACAGAAGTACTTCAAAAGCACTCTAAAGCATTTTCAGACGTTCCTGGAAAAACAAATGTGATATCACATAAAGTGATAACAACAAGTGAAACTCCTATAAGGCATAGAGCGTATAGAACACCGCAGTCTCTAAAACAAAAAATCAAAGATGAGATTGACAACATGTTAAAATTAGGTGTCATAGAAGAAGCTAATAGTGCTTATGCCTCACCCATAGTTGTAGTTTCCAAACCAAATGGAGAGATAAGAGTTTGTACAGACTACAGATCCTTAAACAAGATAACGGTTTTCGATCCTTACGAGATTCCACGAATCGACCAAATTTTGGACGATGTTGCCAAAGCGACATATATAAGTACTCTAGACTTGACTAAAGGCTTTTATCAAGTACCATTAGATCCACAGGCAAAAGCAAAATCAGCCTTCATTACACTTTTTGGTGCACAGTATGCCTATAATGTCATGCCTTTTGGAATGATGAATTCGAGTGCGACATTCCAGAGATTAGTGGATCACGTATTGAGAGAATGCAAACCATTCTGTAGACAGTACATAGATGATGTAGCGATATTTTCTGACACTTGGGAAGATCATTTAATACATTTGGATGCAGTATTGACCAAGCTACAAGAAGCTGGTTTAACAATTAAACCATCTAAGTCAAAAATTGCAAATTCTGAGGTGTCTTATCTTGGTCATACCATAGGAAATAGTCAGATAAAGCCAATGTTGGACAAAATAGAATCAGTCAAAAAGTTTCCTCAACCGGTTTCAAAAAAAGATGTTCGATCATTTTTGGGTCTAACAGGATATTACAGGAAATTTATTCCTAAGTATGATGAAATTGCTAGACCAATGATAAATCTGACCAAAAAGAAAGAGCCAAAACTTGTGAACTGGACTGAAGAATGTGAGCAAGCTTTTAACAAATTGAAAGATTATCTAAGTACGAAACCGATACTTGCAGCTCCAGATTTCAGTAAACCATTCTTGCTGCAAACGGATGCGTCAAAAACAGGCATTGGTGCTGTCCTGAGTCAGTTAGATAGTGAGTGCAAAGAACACCCTATTGTGTATCTAAGCAGGAAAATGCTACCTAACGAGTTAAACTACTCAGTATCTGAACAGGAATGTTTAGCCATAGTTTGGTCCATTAACAAGTTAAGGTATTATCTTCAAGGTCACAAATTCACGGTTATAACAGACCATAAAGCTCTCACGTGGCTTGAAAAAACCAGAGCATCAAAAACAAACAAAAAACAAAAACAGGTTGATGAGATGGTCTATGACACTACAGCAATTTGTTTTTGAAATTCACTATAGAAAAGGTGTTATGAATACAAATGCTGATAGTATGTCAAGAAGAGGTTGGCCAGAGCAACATTAAATTATGTTGGACATTGTGTTAAAAAAAGAGCACCCCATTGTATTATCAAAAATGTTAAACACATTTAATGGATGATTGCATAGCACAAAATTACCTACAAAATGTTTTGTTGGAAGTTAAGTGGAGGCTAAAATCACTTACAAGGAGTGAAAATTCTTAATTCAAATTGCTATTTTATTGTATACACAATTATACATTTGGTGCAAATTACTATAAACACTGCAAAGTGAAGATTTATATTTAGTCTATACCAACTTGTCATTGGTCAAGCACTTCAAAAATGTATGTAGTTATAATTTAAATGCTTCAAAGGCCATGAAGTAAAATTTTATAAATTGAAACTGCCACCTTATCAGTGGAAAGACACTACATCAATGCATGAAGTTTATAAAAATGTAAATGCCAACTAACAATTGGTTAAACACTTCACAGTAGTATTATAGTCGGATAAGAAATTTATGATGTTTAATATCATCTGTACCATAATCAATAAGTGCACATTGTGGGTACTATGTTAGCTCCCTTAGAACATAACAAAAGTGGGTCAGTGTATTATGTAAAATCTGTTTTAATATTATGTAATTTATTATTGTAATACATGTATAAAAGTGCATCTGACAATTATCAAAATGCTACCACATAATTTACGCCTCGCATCTCTACAAAACCTCTTATGCACTACAATTTATATCAACGTTTGCATTATTCGTCAGAGAGACAATTCTTCTGGGTGGTATGGCCATGATCAATAGAACTCGTATTAGGTTAGCGCTGACCGCTGCCTATTACCTTAGAGAAAATTGAACAATCTTCGCATCGACAGCAATTTTAACCATGGAACAATTCTTCGGATACATGAACCTGTTGAGCGGAGCAGAAGTGACTATCATATATATAAATTGTGCATAAATAAGGATAAAGAGGTGTAGAGAGATAGGTGAACAACAGTTGGAGAGAAGTTCAACAACAGTTGGAGAGAAGTTCAACAACAGTTGGAAATAAACCAAGAACATTATGTGTTATCAACACAAAACTCTTGAGTATCATAAATGTTTAAAATAAGAACTTTGTACTTTAAGAGAACTCTAGGATATGGAAATCCTAACACTTTTGGAAAAGAAGGAAAAAAAATGTTACGTATAATATCAATGCATATAATAGCCATTAGTTTATTATTGACACATTGTCATTAATTAGTGCAAGACTGGTAAATATGAGATCAATCATATATTATTTCTTAAGACAATTTTTTGTCAAAAGTCTTACAATTTGTATCATTGGTAGTTATCCAATCAGTTCCGATGATGAATACATGCCAGAGCATGTTATCAAATTTACTATGATACTAAAATTGCACATATTAAGAGAGATTATCACAAATAATCTACTCAGGCTAAGCTAATTAATGCATTGATGTATATATGTAGCAGCAAACTGCTAGACGCAAAGTCACTTTAATTTGAGGTGAGTGACACACTCTTCCATTGCTAGGGGGGTGTGATGATATGTAATAAATCAATAAATGATTTATATACTTTCATCTATTTAAAGATTGGTACCGGTCATTTAATAAGCCGCATCTATCGATATGCCCAACACTAGCATTTATAATGCTACGTGCTGAGTTTAGCGATAACGAAAGGGACCAATCACAGCGTTGTATTTGTTCAAAAGATTCTTCTTTGCGCGTAAGCTATCGGACAGTTGAGATGGAGCCGGGACCGAAGGAGGTCGGGCGGAGAGAGAGAGAGATGTTGCATTAAAGAATATAGTTTGTAAACTTTCGTGTCATCGCCTGGTCCATTTAGTGTGCTAAAATATGTAAACGCTCGGACATACTACTACGAGAGAACCACGGTTCTTCACATTGTAGTGTTTATAAATAATTAAACGTTTGTTTTTACAGTGTACATTGGGTATCAATGACTTAGTTGTACGGTATACTGTTGAAAGCATTCAGTCACTGATACGTTGGGTATCTGCACATAATCCCATTGGAAACTCACAGGGGAATTATACATGTGCTTGATTTCACGTAGATTTTTGGTACCGATTACTGATTTTGAATTCGCTAACATTTTTGAAACTTTTTGACATAAAAATATAATAAATATAAAATTGTGAATGTAAATCCTTAAACCTTACAAAGTTGTAACATTTAATAGTGGAGCATTACAAAATTCACCTTGGCCCTTCAGCATGTATAAAGTAAAACTGCCCAATGGTTATGAATAGGAAGTGTTGCTTTATACAGCTCACAGGGGAATATGAAGTGCTTTATGTACAGGGACAAGAGCAGTTACAAGATTTTAAGTAGATGTGTTTTTTGGCCCATGAACATGTTTAGAGCAGACTGTCCAAGGGTTACACATAGGAAGTATTACTTTATACATGCTGAAGGGCCAGATTAGGCAGTAAATTTAGCTCACAAGAGTTTACAATAAGCCAACAAAAAAATGTTGTGTGGCCCTCAAGTATCAACAATTTTGAGGTTGAGTCGGTGGGTCGTCCGTCGTTTTTTTGTATATTTTAATTGCTGAAAAATATTAGTGGCTGTTATGGTTCATGTCAAGACAAAATTGATAAATGTCAAAATGATTCTATAGAGTGATAATCATTCAAAAACTTGTTATTCAAGCAAAATTATTCATTTCAAGCAGAAAAAAGTCATATTTTGACAATTTGGGTAAAAATTAAATATTAAAAAAAAGTGTGACCATCATTTTTGAGATTTTAGGGTCAGTGACTGAGGGCAACACAATAATTTATTTTGTGGCCTCATATCTGCGTAGCCTTGGATAAGACATGGATGATTGGGTAACTGTGTAAGGCTATGTGAGCACTGTTGGCTGATATTTTTATGGTCATTTATTTTTGCAAATTGAAATTTAATCAAAACTTCATAGAAATTGAGCATAAAACAGGAACAAGTATAGAATAAAAAAGAGATAATTGTTCATTTATAGATTCTACAGGACAAAAAGGTTGCATTATCCAATTATCAACCAACAACGACCAAGGGTGGAAATCCGGGGGGGGGGGGGGGGGGGGGGGGGGGGGGGGGGGGGGGGGATATATCCCCCTCCACTTTTTGACCTGGGGGATGGTCAATGTAATCATCCCCCCCCCCTGATTTTTCACATCTACCAAAAAAAAAGAGGAAAAAAGGGGGAAAAAAAGAAAGTAAAAAAGGGGGGAAAAGGAGAAAAAAGGGAAAAAGGGACATAAGAACATTTGGAGTTTATTGTATATACGTTGGTCAGGATACATACGCATACGTACGTTGACTAGAATCCATCTTTTGGAGGTAACTAATTAACTTCTTTCTGGCATAGGCCTATCTGCCTATTTAAAAAGCCAATATTGATCAGAAATAAAGTGATGGCTTTTCAATACAATATTGGTCAAAAGTATACACCAGATCGCACCAAATGAGTTTGAAAATTGAAATTTTTCTTCTTCTGAGGGGGGGCACATCCCCCCTCAGATACACCCCTGTCCGAGCATAGCTCAGAGTGCGGTGCTGCGCACCGCATAGATGGTACCAGCTCAATTTCATTTTTGGGGGCCAACATTTATCATCCCCCCCACACCTAACAAGAAATTTCCGCCCCTGACAACGACAACAATATAAATAACAGTTAAATAGATAAATAAAATATATCACGTGAACATTTGAGTAACACATCATTCCTGTCTAGATAAAAAACAGTTTTAGTTTCCCCCCCCCCCCCCCCTCCCCCGTTCCAAATGACCAAATTGACCGAGAGTTTTGGGATTTATTGCCACTTCATACCAAAAAAACACAATCATAGAAAATGTGTTTTCAAACGCTGGTAACAAGTCATGCATCGATACATGTACATGTATATCCTAGTGCATGTGTGATGTGCAAAAAACTAACATTTTCCACACCGTTAGGCCAACAACAAAAAAGTTGTTTGCTTGTCCTCGTCCGACCGACCGTGTGAGTGAGTCCCGACTGGTCAGAAAAAAACTTTTTTTAATTTTTAATTTAAGATTAAAAAAAAAAATTAAAAAATTATTTTTTTTGGATTTTTGTTGTTGGAATTTTTAAAACATTCATTTGAATGACCTTAATTGAACCCTACATTACTCCTCATGTGAGCCCATACCCTTTTCATGTCACCTCCATGTTAAGGACCAAATAATTCAGAAATGGTACATGACAAAAGTTATACTTTTGAACAGAATAAAACTTAATACTGTAGTAATTACGATCTAAAGATAAAGTTTCTAACGCTATGCTGTGGGTCATGGGGTATAAATATGTTGGTTATTTCAAATCAAATGTGGGCTAAACCATGCTAAAATTAACCATTGCCATTAGCCTGCCATTGATAAGGCTCAAAATGGTGCATGCTTGTTTTTGTGTTTGTAGGATAGGGCCAGAACAACCAATGTTAAAAAAAAAATTCCGACCGACCGACCCAACTTTTTTTGACCCATCTCTATCTAGCCTATTTCACTCCACTGCAGAAGGAAGGCCTCTTCATCAATTTTCCATTTCACTCTGTCCTGAGCTGTCCTCTTCCAAGTAACGTTGCCATACTCTATGATGTCGTCTATCCACCGTCTGTTTGGCCTGCCTCTTCCTCTGGTGAATGCTCTGGGGATCCAGTCTGTTAATTTATGAGTCCATCTGTTGTCTTTCCTCCTGGCTAGATGGCCAGCCCATCTCCATTTTTTTGATTTTATTTCCAGTATGATGTCCCTCACTTTTGTTTTCTTCCTTAAATCTGTGTTGGTCACCCTGTCCCTTCTTGTAACGCCAATCAATATCCTTTCCATTGCCCTCTCAGTGACTTTTAGCTTCTTCTCCAATCTCTTAGTTGTTGTCCATGTTTCTGAGCCATACGATAGCACTGGGATGATACACTGGTTGAAAATTGGTCGCTTTAGTGACAAAGGTAGCTCTTCATCACGAAAGATAAAGCTGAGCTTACCAAACTTCACCCATGCTAGCTGTATCCTTCTGTTCACTTCCCCTGCTGTTTCATTTTCCAGAGAAATCTTCTTGCCCAGGTATATATAACTGTCCACTCTTTCTATGGTTTTTCCTTGAACTGTTATAGCATAATCTTTCAGCTTGTTGCACATCATCACTTTTGTCTTCTTGATGTTCATGTTAAGTCCAGCCTTGTTGCTCTCTTCACTCAGTTCTCGGATCATCTTCTGCAATTTCTGGGGCTCATGGCTGAGAAGTAGGATGTCATCTGCAAATCTGAGATGGGTAAGGTGTTCACCATCGACTATAACTCCCATACCTTGCCAATCCAGGTTTCTGAAAATATCCTCCATGGCTGCAGTGAATAGCTTTGGGGAGATTGGATCACCTTGTCTCACACCTTTCAGAATTTTGAAGGCTTCGGTTGTGGTGCTCTCCAGGTGGATTCTAGCACTTGGATCCTTATAGATTGCCTTGATTAGGCGGATGTACTTTTCATCACTGACCTGCTTTTCCAGCGCATTTAATAGAGACTGGTGGTCTAGACTGTCAAATGCCTTCTCATAGTCTACAAAACCGAGACATAAATTGAAGCGATATTCTTTCGACTTCTCTATAACCTGGCTCAATGTTTGAAGATGGTCTGATGTCCTGAATCCTGCTCTAAAACCTGCTTGTTCTCTGGGCTGGTTTTCATCAAGCTGTTTCTCAACTCTGGCAAGAATAATTCTTGTAAAGACTTTGTACATGTGAGGCAGCAGGCTGATAGGTCTATAGTTTTTTATGTCCTTCATATCCCCTTTCTTGAATAATATAACAACCTTTGATTCGTTCCACTGGGTAGGCACTTTCTCAAGTTGCATGATCTTGTTGAACAGTTTGGTTAGGATTGTTACAGTTTCTTCTCCTCCTAACTTGAGAATGTCTGATGTTAATTGATCCTCACCAGGAGCCTTTCCTTTCTTCATCTTGTTTACTGCACTCTCCACTTCTTCCTTGAGAATAGGTGGAACATTCTCTGCTTTTCTACTCCAGTGTTCGTTCTGTCTCCAGTCTGGTTTGTCTGTGTTGTATAGTTCTCTGTAGAATTCTTCAATGGTCTTTGTTATTTTTACTTTGTCTGTAACTTCTGATCCATCCTTTGTTTTAATTGCTGCTAGCAGCTTCCTCCCTTCTTCCAATTTCCTATTGATGATTTTTGGTCCTTTGTTACTTTCTAGTACTTTCCTCACCATTTTAGTTCTGTACTTTCTCTTTTGATTTCGACGCATCTTACGGATTGTCTTATTTAGTTCAGTGTATTCTATCTGGTTACGGGGTGATATCTGTCTGAGGGGTTTCAGAGCTTTCCTTTTCTCATTGAGTTTACGAATGTCTTCTCTCTCCGGATCTGTGTTGTTTACTATTTTCTTCTTTTCTTTTGCCAGCTTCTCTGCTTCCTCCATGAATGTATTAGCAATTTGATCATAGAGTTGGTCAAGTGGTCCATCTTCAGCTAGATCTTCTAGTGCTGCGAATCTGTTGTGAAGTTCCAGTTTGAATTGCTGTTGTTTGTTGGAGAGCACTTCTATATCAATATGTCTCTTTTTGGTTCTTTTGGTCCTTCTCAGCCTCTCCATCTTCTTATTTATCCTCACTTTGGCTCTGACAAATCGATGGTCACTTCCCATGTCAACCTTCGGTACTGTTGCAACATCCCGTAATATTCTTTTGTGGTCACAAATGATGTAGTCTATCATGTTGTGAGTTGCTCCGTTTGGGCCATCTATGACCCATCTATGGACAAGCAAATAATTTTGTTTTGCCTTATTTTAGTTTTACCAATATACAAAACAGATTTTTCAGAAACTTTTCCCAAGTTCCAAAGATCACAAGAATTACTGAACCAATACTAGGCATATTTGTACTTAAATTGTAATGCATTTCTCATGGTTACTTCAAATATGGTGATGAAATTCAATAATTCTGACATTTTAAAAAAAAATTGTGAAATTTTGGAACTGTCTTCTGCAGATGCCTGCCGCATGGAAAGTGTTAAGTCTCCCCTTCATATACTCCTCCAACTTCTCCATCATGCAAGGATATGTGTTGAATAATCAGGCCTAAAAAATGTTTGATTATCTATTTCTATCCAACCTTAATTTTGAAAACTGACCAAAAAGTTTACTTTTTACTGTACAATGAAGTTGTTCATAGAATACAGGGCTTGAATTAATCGAAGGCATCGAAGGCAATTGCCTTTGATGCCCCACCTAGTTGCCTTGATGCCAGGGGTCGCATTCTGACGCGTCTGCGCGTCCTAGTCCTCTCACTTTCTTATAGTGACGCGTCAGGTTTCAAATTGGAAAGTATTGCGGGTCCCGATCAAAATTGAAGGGACCCCTTAAATTTGACGATGTATGGAAATGGAAACCTTAAGAAATTCTGTAAATTACATATTCATCCTTTGCTCACAATATAAATTCATTAAAACTGTCCATAAAAAAGTAAATTTTTCGAATACCCAAACTGGGACCCCTCAATTCCTTGGGGGACCCCTTAAATTTGGTTTTTGAAGTCCTACGGGGTCCTGAAAAATGTCATGGGACCTTTTTACATTTTTGATCCGGTGCTATCCCTGCTTGATGCCCTCAAATTATGGATGTTTTCACTCCATTCAAACGTACATAATGGCCTTGGATAAAGTTGGTGCCCCTTTCAAATTGCTTTAAATTGCCTGCCCTTTTTATTTCTTATTTTAAGGCCTGATAGAATACCTACCCTAATTTTGGAAATTCCACTAAAAGGTTTTATTATTTTGGTTTCCGGAAATAAACTAAAATATTTTGTAAATTGTTTCTTTATTCTTCTAAGCTGCAAGTTTAAAACATGAATGAAGTGATCATAAATTATTCCCATTCACATCTTATTATACATCTTCTGAATGTGATTTATAAAAAAAATTAAAAAATTATAAAAAATTCTGACCTACTGACCCTACCCTTTGGAGGGGATCTATGGACACACACAAATTGGCCTCACAGAGATTCCGCATCGATAGGGGGAGAAGAAGGATGATATCAGGCCTGGAAAAAGCATACCTTCACCCTACAATTCACTACGGCAAAAAAACAATGTCCACGCCCATACTACAGAATTCGATTTGATGACATCATCAACCAAGCTGATATGTGTGTATGAAATTGATGCCCGGACTAGCGTTGATAGGTAGGTTAGCCGAGTGGTTAGGGCAGCGGCGCGGTGATCGGAAGGTCCGGTGGTCGACTACGGGGGATTTCGTGGCGATTATTTGTCCCCCTCCCCCCGGTTTCCACACAAAAACATAGCCTGGCTGGTTAGGATTAATCTAAAAAATCCCTGTGTATTTCCATACTTTGACATTCAAATTGTAAGAACTGATCTGTGATTTGATTTTGTTGTGGACAAATACAATAAATACAAAGATGTAATAATTGATGTTGAATTTGATTTATCACACTTGTGAATATAGTTATTACCCAGTACATGATCATAGGTCAATAAATGCGTATATTTTGTTTCAAGAGAAATTAGACATATCAATGCACACCCCTGATGTTGATGTGTGAATCATGGCATGACCCGTTGGGGTGTGATCTTGTGAGCATATCAACATTTGCGCAAGTGCATTGAATTTTGAAATTTTGGAACCTCGAATTTTTCAAGAAACAAAACATATGCATGTATTGACCTATACACGACACTACAAATTAAAATTCTCAATTCTGTGCATATACTTTTAATCTCTGTTATAACAAATAAAAGCATGTTAACAAGTTAATACCCTGCCTGAACAACAAATCACTTTCAATCCCGGTGGTTTCTCTTCGTATTCAGAGGGGTAACGCATGATCGTTCCAGGAGTTCGAAGTACCCCCCTATTTAACGCCGTTTCGAGGACAATTTTGCTAATTTGACCCCCTTTTTTGCGAAAAACAAGGACATTTTGTCTCCATAAAACACCCCTTTTTACCATATCAAGGACACACTCTAAAATGACCCCCCTTTTTGCGCAAAAATGAGGACATTTTGTCTTTAAAAAAACCCCTTTTTTACCATATCAAGGACACTTTCTAAAATGACCCCATTTTTGCACAAAAACGAGGACATTTTGTCTTTAAATATACCCCCTTTTTACCATATCAAGGACACTTTCTAAAATGACCCCTTTTTTTGCGCAAAAACGAGGACTCATTTAGTTTGAAATGCCCCTTAACTTAAATGTATTATTACTTTGACTCATAATACACTTTCATTCCACAGCCCTGCCACACAGAGAGCTAGCTATAGAGCTATATATGATATGGCATAGCTCTCCCACAGAGAGCTAGAATTCATAGCTAGCTATATTAAATGTCCGCGGACTTGGTCCAAACCCCCCCCCCCCCCTTTTTTTTGCGATTTCTGGAACGATCATGCGTACCCAAAGTCAATGTTGACTGACACCACCGGGCTTTCAATGCACTCCGCATATTCTAGTTTACTACTTTCTGATTGGTTCGATACTACTCAGAGTGTATGAACAAAGAATAAAAATTGTATTCACTTTTATTCACCTCACGAAGAGACAAACAAACAATTTATTTGCTTGGCCTAATAATAATAGGTAGGCGCTTAATTTGATAAAGTTCAGTTAACAACAGAGAAAGGAAATTCCTTATCCTGAAAGTAACAGTGAGAGATATCAAATATAGCTATAAAGGTTCTTAACCATTACCAATTATACTTGTACTGATAAGAGGTGTTACCAGTTACCAATAGTTCACATCATAAGGGACACACAGGTATACTGAAGCATTATTTTGCCTAAGCCAGGATATAATAGTATGACTAGTATAGCAATGACATATAAATCACACAGTGTGAATTTGACAAATAAATAATCTGCAGGTTCCTGTTGGTTGTATCTGTATATCATACCTGAGTGCTTCCCATAGTGTTTCACTGTAGTGGTCTGAACCACCAATATCTACACACTATATAACCACTACGAGTAATCAATTGCCTATACATTGTCATGGTATGGCTAGGATAGTAGGCCTACTGCCCATACCCTATGCTTCCTGCATAGGCTTACTGGTGTTACTTAACTCTGCGATACCGCTGGATGCAACCAGCCTCTTAAAACCACTCAAAAACATTGATGTATTTGAAGGTGGTACGGCATCGTTTACATGTAAGGTTCAAGACAGAGCAATTGATCATACCATTGTGTGGTATATTCATCATTCGTCTCATAATGAGAATTACAGAGTCGAAGCGCAGCAAAGTCGACTCATGACGTCTTTACTGCTCGGCACTGACGACCGCGCCATGTATTTCTTCACGTACAACAAGCTGAATAAGTTTGAGGAGTATAAGCTTCAAATTGTGAACGCAACATTGAATTGCAATCTTGCATTAAACTGTTCGTACTACGCGAAGTCTAGCGTACAAGATAGCGTGTCACTCAGTAATTCCGTAAATTTCACCATCATACCACGACCAGTACCGCGGTGTTCTATCACACCCCGCCACGTGCCGACTACAATTCCACTCACAGGTATGGATATCATTCTGACATGTGCCGTATCAGACAACATCAGACTTGCAGTCCCTCTGTCATGGTATACCAATGGACAACAGATCTTACCGGAGCAGAGCAACAATAGTACCATCTCTTACAAACTGTATCAATCCGACAACGGCAAAGAATTCACCTGCAGGACTAACATTGACACTGTTCTTACGCCTCTAACATGCAGCGTGATCCCTTTAAACCTTACCCCACTGGTTAAACTAACACCCAAGACAATATTGTTAAACAGCACCAATGTCGACGTAACATTCACGTGTGAACATACTGGAAATCATTCGATGTTTGACATGTTGCGATATCAGTGGTTTTGGGATGATATTCCATTGGAAAATGCAGATATTGATCGCGGTTTAATGATCATTGTTACACATGAGGACGCAACGTCACGGTTGAGGATAAAAGGTGTAATTACCCAGAATGCAATTGTAGGTTGCCAAATATGGACGCAATCTGTTACCATGGTAGCGTCAAACACCAGTGCCAATATGGTGGTAACAAGTAATTTCATTGTAGATAAGCAAGGAAAACACTTGCCCATAAACATGTACACATTAATCATTGGGATATCAATCGGTATAGTGCTGTTTACGATCGGCTGCGGAATCGGAGCTTGTTTCATCGTGAAATGCACGACCCGAGGTAAAGCTACGACCCGAGGTAAAGCTAACAAGAAAAAATGCAAGATTCCTAATAATACGTCGTCTCCAATAGAAATGTCCTATGAGAATATAGCGCCCTCGCCAGAAATGAACCCGGATGCGGGCCCCGGGGATCAAAGCCCTAATGAATATGCGTATGTGACTGTAAACAACATCCAAAATCAAGATAAAAGAAGACAATCTGGTCCTCCATTACGACAAAGTCTCGGTGACTTGCATCCATACCAGTCATTATTAGGAGATGAGGTACGACAAGACCAATCCAACCCGATAGCATATACACCTATCAATAAAAGAGGCACTTATCAAATGACTGACAACAGTGAACCTCAATATATGATTGTTTAGACAATGTATGACTGATCACAATGTGGTGTTATGGGTAGGGATCTGGGAGGGGGCAATCGAATAACACTTTCAACAACTCTCCGATTATTTTAAAAATCAATGCACTTACGCAAATGTTGATATGCTCACAATAGCACTCCCCCTGCTGGGTCGTGCCATTATTCACAAATCAACATCAGCTCAAAGGGGCATTGAGAGATTGCTGAGAAAAATGAATCCTGAAAAAATAAATTGCTTCAATAGATAAGTTACGTAGGAACCCTGAAATGTAATGATTTATGGGAAAACAGTTGAATGATGACGCTAGATAGGAATTCAGTTGAATTAATTTAAGTAGTGAGTGATACTGATCATTTTGATGTCATCTTATTCAAAATTACAACAATTTTTTTTTTTTAAATGAAGTACAATTAAAATTAAGTATGTTCTTATTTGCATTGTCTATATATAAAATGGCATTCAAATCCTTGGTCGTTAAATCATGTTTCAGCGTAAATGTGCATCACCAATCTACAACTTGAGTTCTGCACGTCTGCGTGTTTATTTGTGATAAGGCGACAAAAAACAACCCTGTTATACAGGCCAGATTGACACTCTTTTTTCTAATTAAAAACAAAATGAACAAAATGAATTTTAAAATTATTTCTTTTAATTTTTTTAATTTCATTTTTTGGAAATTTGTTCGAAATTGTTTTAAAATTTCGAAAATGTTCTGAATTTCCTTCTGGAATACAAAATTGCCTGTAGAAAGGTGTCTTTTCACTTAAATGAGAAGTCATTTCATGACAGGGCGAAAGACTCTATACATGTTTTTTTGTGTTAAGCGATCTTGGTCCGAAACATACATAGTTTCAAAAGAAAATAGCCACTTATCCATCTCTGTATTGATTATCTATGTCTCCACTTCCACACACTCACCGGTGGTTTTAGTCCACATGACTTTGGGAGAAAAGGGGGAGTTTTCACATCATGTCTGCAGACATTTATGCCCGCGATTTCCCAACATTAGGGGTGTTTTTGAAGCTATGTCTGCGAAAAAGAAAAAACCGGTAGGCCTATTATATTAGAAGACCCTGTGTCTGCTCCCTATAATTGTAAAAGGTAGTATTTTGAACCAAATGTGTCCTCGTTTTTGCACAAAAAAGGGGGATTATTTAGAAAATGTCTTTGAAATGGTCAAATAAGGGTTATTTTATCCAGGCAAAATGTCCTTGTTTTTGCACGAAAAAGGGGGTCAAATTGTCCTTGACACGCGGTCAAATAGGGGTATATTTCAACCTTCTGGACTGATCATGTGTTACCCCTCTGAATACGAAGAGAAAACACCAGGACACACACCACCCCTTATGGACCCATGAATGATTTGCTGATTTCACATTGATGATAGAGGGAGAATTAAGTAGAATATCAGGGCTGGCAAACAATATTTTCTCCAGGCATAACTTAATGCATAACATAAATTATGTTTTCCTTATAGTTGACATTCAAATTGTAAGTATTTACTTTTTGATTTGCCACACGTTTGAACATAGTTATTACCATGCACTCTCAGAACAAAGGTTAAAATCTTTAACCATGTTGGTTAAAAATTAATCATTTTGAGAAATTTAAAGGCTTGTGAAAAGACAAAGTGCTTGGCTTTTCAACAACAAAATTCTGCTGTTCAATATCATGTTTACTTTTCCCAAAATGGTCTCATTTTCCCAAAACGATGTTCTCAGAAACAGTGGCAATTTTCAAAATCCTATACAATTTTGTCACCTCCAAAAAACAATTAGACGTTTTAAGAAATTGAAACTTTTCTGAAAATACAAATGAATTGTGACTGTTTTGGAAAAAGGAAACATGATATCGAAAATAAAAAACTTTCTACTGGAAGCCAAGCGTTTTTTTCTTTTCATAATCGTTTCAATTTCTCAAAACGTCTAATTGTGTGTGAAGTTATGTAAACAAACGTAATCTAACTTTAGGGGGAGGGGACTTTTTTGGATTTTGGCAATTTCATGTTAACGGAAACATCATTTTGGGGATATTTGACTGTTTTAGGAAAAGTAAACATGGTATTAAAAAGGGAAAACTTTGTGCGGATAGCTTAAAGTTTTTTCCTTTTCAGAAAAGTTTCAATTTCTTAAAACGTCTAATTGTGTGGGGTGTTACGCAAACAAAATTGTATAGGATTTTGAAAAGTTCCACTTTTTCTGAAAACATCATTTTGAGGAAATGTGACTGTTTTGGGAAAAGTAAACATGATATCGAAAATGGAAAACTTTCTATTGGTAGTCAAGCGTTATCTCTTTTCATAATCATTTCAATTTTTCAAAACGTCTATTTGTGTGTGAAGTTATGTAAACAAATATAATCTAATGTTAGGGGGACTTACTTTTTTTACCCCTTTATTTATAGTATACAGGCTGTAACAAAAAAGGTTATACAGTTTTGAAAAAAATATTAAAAATATCTCCCGTTGAATTTCTGTTTTGAGTTTTAATGGTATGCGAGGGGAATTTTCTAAGCTTTTGAATCCGGGGGGGGGGGGGGGCACTGACATTGGAAAAGGGTATAGGTATGTGCCGCGCTGAAGACCCCCTTTTTCACCCTCTGCTGCTAGCTCTTATGACCCCCTTTTGGGCCTACATCAGTTCTTAAGACCCCCAATTTTATTGAAAATTCAAAAATCGCGAAATTTTGCGTTCCAAAGCCCCAATTCGTCGAAAATTTTGCGTTCTAAACCCCCCCCCCCAAAAAAATTAATCAAAAATCAAAATTGAATTATAGGCCAGTTCTCAAGACCTACTTTTTTGAAAAAATCAGTTCCTAAGACCCTATTTTTCGTCATAAAATCCACTCAGTTCAGTTCTGTAGCCCCCCTTTTTGAGATCCTGTGCGGCACACCCCTACCAAAAAAAAGTTGAGTGCCCCCCCCCCCCCCCCCCCCCCCCCCGGTTTTAAATAAGCTTTGATTCATTACAAACGATGGTCGGTAAGCAGATATGAAATCACCTGGGCCACTTTGGTTTAATCAATGTTAAAACCACTAGGATGAATATGAATGGAATCGAACCAGGAACATAGCAGTAGAGCGCTCTTGTTAGACAATAAGGGTTCATTTCTAGTGGTTAAAAGTATTACAAAGAAAGTAGCCTAAGTTCTTTACAAAGATCTGTAATGTGGGGTAGAATTAAAACCATCCCTTGCTAAGAGCATGGCTGCTGCTCAACAAGTGCCTCAATCACATTGGAAGAACGAGTTTTTATGGTTGTAAACAGAACTTTCGAATAGCAATGATTGAGATAGTCTTTGTGCTTACCGTTTGCTCAGGAGGAAAAATGAGTTTTTTAAATTTATTTATGAACTCCAAATAAATATGCCAAGATAATCATGAATTTATTTATTCAACGAAATAAAACTATTTGAAAAAGAATTATATTGTTCTCTTTATTGTTCCTTGCATGATACCCTAACCATTTAATTTATACAAGCAAGATTGTAAGATATTGGGAAAGTGAAAGAACCCGATTTCTAGATGACTTAGTAGATTAGTCATAACTTTTAAAATGCAAGTAGTTAAAAAGACCAAATAAAAATAAAATCTGGAAGTCAAAACGGAACTTAACACTGAGTGTAAATTTTTTTGACATTGCATGATTTTAACATTATGTTAAAAATAAAATTGGGATTGTATAACTTTTTTTGTTACAGTCTGTACTGTAGAAGTGGAAATGTTCGTGTTTAACCAAGAAAGCACACCAGTGTATAACGCTACTGTATGGCGTAGCAATTATTTAATGCTTGCATTAGGTGAAGAAAAAAAAGGCCGAAGAAATTCATATGATCTCAACTTTTCAGTGGTAAGTTTTTTGGCAGTAAATTTGGGATCTTTATAAGATAACCCATTTTGGTGATTAGAAGCCCTGATTATATACCAAATTAATTAACATTATTTACAGTTTCCTAACAAGAAGTTGAATCATAAAAGAATTTGCTCCAGAATGCAAATTTGATGTTTTATCAAACATAAGATTTGCAGTTGGAGCAAATTCTTCTACAAATTCAACTTCTTAACATCATATTATTTATTTTGAGCTATGAGTATCTGAAACTACATTTATTAACTTCCTGTTGGCTTTCGAAGTCTTTTTCGTATACGTGTGTAACGTTACACAAAGAAAGCACACCAACGTATAACGCTATACTGTATGGTGTAGCGATTATTTAATGCTTGTGTTAGGTGGGAAAAAACGCTGAAGAAATTCATATGATCTCAACTTTTCAGAGGTAAGTTTTTTTTGCGGTAAATTTGCCATTTTGGGTGATCAGAAGCCAAATTAATTTACATTATTTACAGTTGCCCAACAAGAAGTTGAATCATAGAAGAATTATTCTTTATAATTCAACTTCTTAACATCATATTATTTATTTTGAGCCATAACTGAAACTACAAATATGCTTTCGAAGTCAATATTTTGGGGACGGCAACTTAGTAATAATGAACTAATGCTAGTCATACAGATTGTAACATTAGAGATATCACTTCACATTTTACTGGTTCAAATCACTGTGTTTGTGTCAAGGTAAGTAAGCTTTATCCAACTAAAGGTTAGTTCACACTAGGCGATCTTTACCATGTGAAGCGATGTGGTAGCCTTACTTCCGCAGCAATGTACGGAAATTCATCGCAGATCAACGCAGGTCACCGCGATGGCAGTCAACGCCGTGTGGCAAAATAGGAGACCGTCAGCGTCAACGCGATGCATCGCAGATTGCCGCAATGACAGTTAACATTTGTTAACTCCATCCTCGTGCGTGCTCCCTCCTCGATTGCGCTCCCTCCTCTATCGCGCTCCCTCCTACTAATAATTTGATGCTGTACCATGTTATGCCTTTAGACATATTTCTGGATTCAAACCCATCTACGCATTGTAACCGGTGACAAAAGACAGGTCTCCTGTAATCTGGAAAAACCTAGTAAGTCAAATTTTGGTGAAAATTGAGTTATTTGGACTTAATAGGTTTTCCCCTTCAGTTTATCATTGTTCTGGATGAAAAACTGCAGACAGGGAAGAGTTTCACACACTTTAACTTGATAACTTGATACTAGGAAGTGAATGTAAATATGAAACAGTTTTCCTTCGTTTTCTCAAATTTGTGTTCAACAGACTTACTAGGTTTTTCCAGATTACGCAGGAGAGGTACTCTTTATAGCTGAAGGTACAAATCCAGTTCACTGTTCACTTGTTTAAAATACCTGCATCTTGTTGGAATTGGCAGAAATTGATTTACCTAAAAAAGGTGCACATGTTCATTGTTATTGCTCATTAAATATTCAGTATTTAGCATAAATATTTATATAAACTAAAAGATCATTTTGAAATGCCGTTCATTTGATTGTATTTACTTTTCTCAATATAAGCATTCTTCATAAAAATAGCACAAACTTTACTTTAAGTAATTGTAAGTGCTTTATCCTGTTCCAAAATATGTTTGATTAAAGTTAACACTTCAATCAAGCATAGTTTGGAACAGGATAAAGCAAATGCGACAAAACAAAGTGGCACAACCCGTTGCTGATCAAGTATATCGTTTGATTGGTTCGAGCAATCACAATTGAGACAAGTCAGCTGATAATGAGAGTTATTATGCAGCACACATTTTCATTGGGACACCCTGTACAGATATTGGACCCATTTCAAGACTCCTCTTCTGACACTGAAATCAATCCATACAGCGGATTATTATAATATACCATTTTGTTCTGCTCTCTTGGTTTAGGTTCTGCTGTGCTACTGAGAGCACATCTTGAAAGAACATGGGGTGTGTTCAAAGCCTACTCAACAAGGCCACACCCCAGGATACACCCAAGGACATACCCCATGATACACCCCTGGACATACCCCAGGATACACCCCAGGATGAAACCCAGAATACAACCACAGCCATATCCGAAGCAACTCCCCAGGTCATATCCCACAGCACATCCCTGGCCACACCTTCAACATCCAGCAAACAAATCAAGCACCGATTACATGGTGCATATACTTCTAATATTGGTAACACAGTAAGAGTTCAGATAAAAGACTGGGATGACATCAAAGAAGCTGACAGTGAAGGTATTATCAACTTCATATACGCTGATTACCTCCCCCATCTACAAGATGCGTATGGTATCCTAGCAACAGCAGGAGGTGCAGTAATCAAAGAGTATGAGGAGAAAAGACAAAGTCAAGACAAGCATGTGAAAAGAGGAGTTGTGCTCACATCAGGAGGCAATTTGCCATATCGTAACATTCTGCATATCATGGTTGACCCCAATAAGGTTGCAAAGTTGAGGGATGCGGTTGGTGTTGCATTACGATTAGCGGATAAGGCTGAGCTGAGGTCTGTGGCGATACCAGCCATAAGAGATTGTGTGTACCAACGAGTTGACCTGCACCAGGCTATACATGAAATGTGTTTGGAGTTTGAAATGTCCAACAAACCAGTGTCTTTACATTTAATTTTAGTACATACTGATTTCATAAATCATAAGAGTGTTGGGGGTTTGCAGCAATGGAAGATGCTGCAGCAATCATGGCAATGGGAGATGGCCAACCAGACAGTACACTAACTGGTGTAATCTCATGCAAGGACCTCATTTGGATAGCTATTTTACACTGTTTGCAACATTTTGCACATATCAGGAAACCGAGGACCGCGTCCACGGTTGCAGGCATGTCCATGGTTGGACGGTGTGTATTCAAACTAAGGTCCACGATTGAAGTTTATTACCTTCACACACCTAGCAGCAACTTGTACCTATAGACTTTGTGAACTTGTTGAATTCTACAATCCATCTTGTTCTAGTCTCCGCTCTACTAATAAAGCACTCTTACTGGAACCTAAATAATCATTATCTTGTGGGGATCGTCCCGGGGATCGTGCCTTCTCGGTTACTGCTCCTCGCATATGGAACACCCTCCTGGAGTACATCTGCAGTTGCCCTTCAATTGGGTCATTTACCTTTAAATGTTAACTCAAGACACACTTATTCAAATTTGCTTATAAAAGGGATTAAGTTGTATGTTTTAAAACTGTTTACGCCACATGTTTGTGTATTATTCTGATTGTATCTTTCTGTAGGTTGTTTATTATTTTGCTCTGAACCTGAGATCTTGATTTCTGCTGGTTTTGTTGCTCTTTGTGCGCCATGCGCGCGTGTCTTGCGGATTTATGCGTTTTATAAATGTTCACTATTATTTTATTATTATTATTAGCTTCCAATCACAAGCCAATCATAACCATCTTTTTTTTCTGTGTGACATCATATTAATTTTGAAAGTTATCCCTGATAGAAAGGTTTAATAATTTTCATTAACTGCCGTTTTGATTTTTGTTTACGCCGAAGAAATAAAAGTTTGATTTCATTTATCAAAACAGCACAGCATATGGTTACAACATCATCCTCCACGTGTGATCAGTAAATTGCTGGTACCAAAAAACATATTTACCGCGATAGCACACTGGGAACCGTGTGGAACAGAAAAGAGATATCATTCTTTGCATTACGTCATTTCATGCGCGATTTCAATAACTGATGGTAACAATTTTACCGCAAGGCGTAACATGGGATAAATAACATACTGGAACCAAAAGTATTTATATCGATAAAAGGTATTTCCCTGACAAAGTTCGCAATGTTCGAAGTATTTAACATGACATTTCAAGGTTTTTCTTGGACTATTTATGGTCGATTTTTATGTAGAATTTCAACAACAACAAAATATTGTTGAGGGAAAGAAGAAAATGCTTTCCAACATGGATCAAAGTAGAGTATACACATGCACATGTTTGATCCGGAATTGTACACATGGACAGCGAGGTCTTTTGGATTTTATAAATTATACAGCAAAAAGTAAGATTTACGTCCGGGGGCGTGTAAGTGCATCAACAGGGCGTTCTAAATCTCAGGAGTAAATTGGGTCAGAGTTAGGTTAACACTGAGTGCTATCCACAGGTCACTACTCCGACCTTTAACACGACCAATCGCTACTCCGACCTTACTCTGACCCAATTATTGCCTGTTTGAACCTAACTACTGTGTTCCAAGCCTACTTAACATGGCCACACAGCAGGACATACCCCAGGTTACACCGCAGGACATACCCCAGGATGAAACCCAGAATACAACCACAGCCATATCCGAAACAACTCCCCAGTTCATATCTAGTCCTACCATAGGACTACGCTATCTGAGCCTAAGAACTGCTCCCAATCTGAGAACCGCTATCAACCAAAGAACCGCCCCATGGGTGGTCCTACAGATTAGGCACTATACTATACCCTGATGTGTCGCTATTTTAGCCCAATGCCCAATATTCAGTCAAATCCGAATTGGTGACCGTCCTAACGGCAGCAAATTAATACACACAAGTTTGGGCATGTGTATTGCACGCATCACATATCAGGGTGCACTTTACATCATGGGCGTGACAAAATTGAATACATACGCTTGGATAGACATAAAACAAGATATTTAAAAAAATTGGTCAAACTAGCAAAAAGAAATGGAGAGAGGACACAGGTAAATAAGAGTAACAAAATAATAAATAGATGAAATAATAAAAAGGTGAATAAATGAATCAATAAATTTTTAAAAATAATATAATTTAATTAATTAATAATTCATAATTAATAAGCCCTATATTGACGTTTTATTTCAATTTTCATAATTAATTAATAAGCCCTTATTAACATTTAATTTATAGATAATAAATTTAAAACAAAAATAAATAAATAAATAAATAAATAAATAAATAAATAAATAAATAAATAAATAAATAAATAAATAAATAAATAAATAAATAAATAAATAGATAATAAATTAATTAATTAATTAAACTTAATAAATAGGTGAATAAATGAATAAATAAATTTTAAAAATAAAGAAATTAATAAATAAGTAAATACATAAATAATATAAATAATTAATAAGCCCTATATTAAATTGTGAGATAGGCTTTTACGACGGGTATTCATTAAATATAAGTTAAAAGTTTAATGGGTTCGCCGTCGGACAAGTTTTAATCTGTCAAGCTTTCGTCAGGATTAGCTCTGACTTCTTCAGGACCAAATTATTATAATATTAAACAAAACATAGAGATTGCCACTTCTCTTGTTATCATCATTTGGGCTGCCCCTTGCCCGATGATTTGAGAGTAGGTGCGCTTTTCTACTTGTGAAAGAATTGGTGGCTCTGAAAAGAGCCGTTCAAATGGATCAATATTCTAGGCCTATGAATTATTGTATGGAGTTCAGCGCGGAGTTTTATATTTAAATATTGATTGTTTTGTTTTATTACGTATCGTTTTTTTAATATTTATATTGTTTTATTCATAACTAATTATAAATTTTGTGTTTTTGGACGTTTTTTGTGCATTTTTTCCCTTTCTTTTCATCAAAATGTCGTTTTCCGCGTTTAACCTCAATTCCGCGATTGCGGAAAATTCGTGACCTTAGGTTATAGCATAGCTTTAATCCGTTAATGATCCAGGACCATGTTATCGGTCCAAAATCTGATAACAGCCACCAGAATCTGAATTCAAATGTCAAACTCGTCAGCTCGTGACAAAAACCACATATGTCTTATCAATATCGAACTGACTAAATTTCAAATTACAAATGCAGGACCGCCGTTTTCAAAACTATCATGTCTAAAAACAAAAATACTGCAAGTCACAACTTGCGAATTCCCCTGGCTGGGAGATCAACTAAATGAGGTCAAAGATCACATAGGGTCATGTTCCCCCGGTGTTCATGTTTCTTTTCTCCAAGTTTGAGGTCAATCGGGCAACTTTTACGATTTGACCTCTTGATGACCTTTGGCCTCAGATGACCTCGGATGACCTCTAATTATTTGTTGACATGTTCCCCGGTGTTCGTTGCACAAGTTAACCTCTTGTTGACCGTTGTCTTGGATGACCTCTAATGACTGTTGACCTCAGATGACCTCTAATTTATGTTCACCCGGTGTTCATGTTTCTTTTCTCCAAGTTTGACATCAATCGGGCAACATATACAATTTGACCTCTGGATGACCTTTGACCTCAGATGACTTCTAATTATTGTTTGACATGTTCCCCCGGTATTCATTGCACGATTTAACCCTTTGATGACCTTTGACCTTGGATGAACTCTAATGACCGTTGACCTCCGATGACCTCTAATTTATTTTCGACATGTTCACCCGGTGTTCATGTTTCTTTTCTCCAAGTTTGAAGTCAATCGGGCAACTTTTACGATTTTACCTCTGGATGACCTTTGACCTCAGATGACCTATGCAAATTAGACCCCAAAAAAAGCAGCCACATTTTTTTACCATGGCCTACCTATAGCTGAAGGTTTGAAGTCAATCCGTCCATCCGTTCAAAAGATACAGCATTCAGGGAAAAGGCTAACCAAAAAGCACACCCTGACACAAACACCCCCCCCCCCCCCACACCCCTACACACATACATACGCACCCCGACATGATGACAAAATCCCCTTCCCTTCTGGTTAAAACCAGAGGGATAAAAAGCCAGACACACAGACACATCTAGACACTCCCAATACACGTCAATCTTTAATCAAACAAGAAACATTAACTCAAGATTTTGCGTCACACAGACCAAGGGTATTTTCGTAACTCAATCAGAAATACACAACGTCCAACTGTATCATCTCTATGTAAAAGTTAGTATTATGCGTACTTGGGCTAAAATAATGGCTGTTGGCTAAAATATTCCACCTTATCATCATCGATAATTTTGGCAAATCAAATCCATATAGTCGTCCTTAGGCAACTCAAATATACGAAAGATAGGCAGTTGCATGTTTTTTCTGAGGAGTAAATATTAAACATAATTGCCCAATACCAAATATTAAATACTGTAAAACAAGTTAATTTCGTGGCATGTTTTTTTCGCGAATTGCTAATCATCACTAGTTTCGCTGAAACTTAATTTCACGAATCTAAAATTTCATTTACTAAAAACTATTTGCTACACGTAAAAATGTTGAACCCTACACTCAATTATAAAATAAGTACGATACGGTTTTTGGCCGAATTCTGAGCTATTCTGTGCCTTTCGTAGGCACAACAGTTACTATTACTAACAGTATTGGTGTTTTTAGCCCTCTATTTCTTCTAAAACCCCCACTGATCCGATGGTTCAAGCAGGCATTACGCACGCAAGTCAACCATCGCTATTCGGTTTTCCTTCGATGTTGAATTGCTACAGCAGCACAGACCGGTGCTGGTCCGCAAAAGAGGAAACTAACACAGTACAAAATACGCACAGAGATGAATCTGTCGCGATATTATAGTGAGTAAATCAATCGCAAATACGACAATTCTGAACTGAAAAAGTCAAATGAACGCGATTTTCAACTGATATCATTACAATGACCTTAAAAATGAATCGTGTGTGTCAATTAAGCTTTGATTTTATGTACACATAGATACTGGTAATATCAATGTGAATCCAGTGTAAAGGCTGCCAAATTATGCTACCATTTCTATCATCTTCAAACACATTAATTCGCGGCAATATAATTTCGCGAATTTGAGCCTCTCGCGAAATTTGCGAAATTAAATTGCTCGCGAAATTAACTTGTTTTACAGTATTTGGTATTTTGCAATTATGTTTATTAACCAAACCCACCTATTACAAATCCCTACACTGCTTAATCTGTTACCGTGCTCTCGCCCGGTCTATCTTGTGCCAAGCTCCGCGGGCTTATCAAATTGCGAGAAGAAAAAAACTTATGTTTTTCAAAGCTGACCCATCTCCTCGGTTAGTAGAAGTCTGACTTGTACGCATGCTGGCCGGGTTCAATCTCCAGCGCACATGGAGACTAGTTGTTCCCGCAAAATTGACTTGTTTTTCTCCCCTGATAGTTTAATTCACCAAATCACGCCCAGGGAATTAGGGTTTTAATGCATGCAATGATGTGGATGCACCCTTTTTAGGGACACTCTGTATTATTTCCCCCTGTCTTCTATGCATATTGAATGATTATCAATACTGTAAAACCGCTTAATTTCATGGCAACTTAATTTATAGCGAATTCGCATTAAGTCAACTTTTTGCAGCAATTACATTTCACTAACTTGTATCATCTTCCTATATATAACCATTATAAATAATATAATTGGCGGCAATTTAATTTGGCGAATTTTGCTCTCCTAGCAAAATTAGCGAATTTGATCTCCTAGCGAAATTAGCGAAATTAAATTGCTAGCGAAATTAAGTTGTTTTACAGTATGTAAGTAACCTTTAAGGATTAAAAAGTCTATTATATTCATTTTTCACACAATAACTAAAATTAGTCAGTTTGTCAGGCACAAAGGTTGGTTATATTCATAGTATACTGTAAAAGTGGACATTTTCATGTGTGTAATTTTTTGCACTTTGGACATTTTGAACAAATGTACTTGGTTTTTAATTTTTGCGATTTTGAGTTTCCTTACATATTAAACTGCACATACAAAAATGAATATTATTTGCACATTTTAATTTTTTCGAAATGCTGATTAAAGCTGAAAAGCGCGAAAATAAACTAAGCACAAAAATGTCCACTTTTACAGTACCTGGTCCATTGCACAAGAAAGAATGCCAAAGAGGGTGCAAAAAAAGAATATGATGTTTGTTGTTTCTTCATTCCAAAACAAGACAAATGGTTATTTCCTTTACTCATTTTGCTTACACCCAGCCACCCAACTAGCCTTATTAAGTACCTATAGTAGATTCATAAACTTTGGCGTATCCGTTTCGATTTTGGACCTCGTCCATTGGGCGTTAGAGGAACCCATTTTGACCAATGATGAAACAGCGGTGCTTTTATAGATGTTATTATTTGCGCTCCATAATCAAATGCTAGTCATGATATTGATAGTGTGGCTTTAGTGAATAGAGCTAATCATGTAGCTTTACAAATCACGACAACCAAATACTTAATCCAACAGCTTGAAATATGTTATCCCTTTGGAAGCGGTCACCACAATAATAGAAATCGACCCGGGAATCGACCATCATCGACTTTATACAGTTTTCAAAAGAAAAATGTTATGTTGTCAACCTATTCATAATTTAGTGGATAATCAAGTTTCACTTTTTATTATTTTCCTTTTTTATTATGCACATGAAATAAAGGAAACATTAAACTAAAAAAGACCCGTTCTACGTATTTATTTGTGAGAAAAAAATGAATTTAATTAAATCATCATTTTTTGTATAAACCAGGTACAAAACCATTTGGCCTAGATGGACAAAAAGTTATATCAACCAAGATACGGATTATAAACGTTACTTTATGTATGTCTGGTTATGAGACCACCTGAATACCTTTAGCAATTTATCTGAATAACAACACATCTTCTTTATCAAAAATACGCGGGCAACTGACAACACCTGTTTGCAGGCAAAGTAATGCAGATAATTTTGCCGCAGGTTCCCAGTCACTAGCTTTAATAACAGTTGTTCACCCTATCTTTACATAGTGGTGAATACGTCACAATAGTACAGGCACTGATGATTACAAGGTATTATACATGCATATTACGATTAAAATTTGAGTGCCTTCCCCTCATTTGCTTCTGTTACCTCTGACTGAAATGGCGAATCGGCCAATGTCTGCGAATCAACTATAATACCTACCTACCTATTAACTTAATTAACCAATATTTTTAAGAGGATAATTTACTCAATAAAAACAGTTTCAATAGATTAATTTGTGTGTCATATGAATTTCTTGAGTTCACATAAGCGCACACTCCGACTAGCAGCATTGGTTGGTTTGTAAGTTTTTCTGTCATGACTGACAGCTCGTGACTTTGGGGACGACACACCACTTCCGTCGGTCAGCAGCCAATTGATAAATGACTGAACAAGAGTTTTCATTCTGTCAAACCATCTTGACCTTGGCCGGCCTGGTCCATGTGCACCCTCAATCTAGAACTGGAATCGGTCACTCGCGGTAATATACTATCACATGAGCGGCGAAGCCACGAGAGACCTGGTAATTCCACCAAACCCGGCCATGCCAAAAGATGGGGCGGTCCCCAGGTGCCGTTCAGATAATTTTGACGTTTTATTACATGGGCCCAACCATATACTATTCCGCGCACCTCGTAAACCAACGGAGCAATTCTAACGGTTGGTGTTTGGGTGGCACCCTTAGATGTCATACAAGTTGATGGACACTAATGCGTGCTATCAGCATGGGGTGTTCCTTGCTGGTAAACTTTGTGCACATATATTCGCGGTAATACTATTCTAAGTACTATAGAAGTGTTTAACTAATTAAACTGTGAATATTTATTTACCAGAAATTTTTAAATAGGAGGAAACTATTTATAAACGTCAGAACAGTATTGAAATTAATTAAACGAAGAGTATTTGTTTCGTTTGGCAACTTTTCTTTGCACGGAGGCTCCCTTCGGAGTCATAAAACGTACAGTGGATTATCCAAGTCCCTCACAGCTTCGCCGTTCGAAATCAGTGTACTAAGGCCGTGAGTGACCCATTCCAGTTCTACCTCAATCTTGCCCTGCATGATCACCTTCTCTAGACAGTTTCCTTGGCATCTGGCAATATGACCGAAATAAGAGAGAGTTTGGGAATTGATCAGCCTAAGTAGCCTTGTCTTCACACCAACCTCCTGAAGCACACTTGTATTGGTTCTCTTCCTGACCCAGGTGATCCTTAGCATCCGGCGCCAACACCACATTTCAAATGCATTGATTTTTGTTGCAGCTTGCAGTTGTCAGTGTCCAGGATTTACAGCCGTAGGTTGAAATAGGGAAAACGAGTGCTTTGACCAGACGTGCCTTGGTTGATATAGTGGTGCCTCTGTCAGCCCATATTTTTTGAGAGCTGTGTCATTGCAGATCTAGCCATAGCCAAACGACGCCTGATTTTTGTATGACATCCTCCTTCTTGAGTATGAGAGATCCGAGAAAATTGAACTGTTGGATCTGATCCACATTTTGACTGTCAACTAAAAGAAGGATAATGTTTCTATCATCACCAATGACCATGAACTTTGTTTTGGCAACATTGAGACGTAGGCCCAAGCTCTCACTTTCATTTTTGACCTTCTTCAGTAAGATGCCTAACTCTTCCTGGCTTGTGGCTAATAGTGTGGTGTCATCTGCATATCATAAGTTGTGAAGCTGCCAGCCACCTACTGATATGCAGCCAGTCCATCCATCAAGGACATGTCTCATGATGTGCTCGGCATACAGATTGAATAGAGTAGGTGAAAGGATGCATCCTTGGTGCACACCTTGGCCAAGGTTGAACCAATCGCTGTCTCCCTGAGCAGTGCGCACACAAGCCAATTGGCCGTCATAGAGGCTTTTTAGTAGTTGAACTATGATTGGGGACTCCTAGAGCTTGTAGCGCAATCCAGAGAGGACCATATCTCACACAGTCAAAGGCTTTGACATAATCTATGAAGCAGAGGTATGCCTTTCGCTTGTATTCCTTGCATTTTTCAATGATGTGGCGAATATTAGCTATATGGTCTCTGGTGCCACAGCCTCTTCGAAAACCAGTCTGTTCTGGAGGAAGCTCTCTTTCGAGATGAGGTCTCAATCTTTCATTAAGGATGTGCAGTAGAATTTTGCTGGCATGTGGGATAAGAGCTATCGTTCTGTTGTTCTTGAATTCACTGACATCTCCTTTTTTGGGTAGGGTGAGGAAACAGATTTTTTTTCTCCAGTCTTCAGGCCATCACTAGCAGCACTGCGGTACAAAATACCGGCACTTTAGAGATAGGGGAATACGGCCTGTTCTTCTTTTTTCGATCACCCTAGACTAATTATATGACATACATTATAAACAGAATATCAAAATGTAGCCAACGGTTTTCTCTTTCCAACAACCAGATTTAGTTGGTAGCGTAGCACTGGTAGTTGGCAATGCGACACCCCGGAGTGAAGGTTGATAATGACACGTGAATGTTGATACCGACGCATCAACAGACAGGGACTCGAACTCACATCTTAACCTTGTCGTCGCACTGATAACTTCGAACCACCACAGGCCATGTGTCGATCTCTGGACTGGGACTATAACCCAAACTTAGTCATCCATAATATTTACTCAAATTCACCAAAACCCTCGCCATCACTGGGAGCATTTATTTTTCTCATTATATCCAATTTTATAAAGAAAACTTGGGCGGAACAGACGCGGTGCTCTATTTTTGTACACCGATGTCAGGAATAGCTCACCAATTTGTGTCCCATGTTTAGCCAATGGCAAAATGCACTCTCATGATCAATATGAAGACCGCTATATTCATGAGGGCGTGGTTTACAAACAGCTTGTTCTATAGACCTGGAATACTTTTTAAAGTCAAGCCAAGACCCTCCTTTAGTGGCATGTCAAACGGGAATCCGATTAGCCGATGAACAGTTGTAGCGGTCAATTTAATATGTAAATGACTTCGAAAGGGCCCAAATATATCGGTATCCAAAATGAAAACTTTCATTTTCCAAAATTTACGCCAGACTATTAAGCAGGATGTGTGTGTGGACTCCAGGCGTTCGATATAATTGGTATTCTATTGTCAAATTATTGACTGTAACCACCAAGTACATAAGGTGTTATTTAAATAACAATATATCTCTCCCGAAAGACTGGTATACACAAAATGTATCAAGAGTTTTTTCCTGCAACAATTCTTTAATATCGATAAATTATCTCTACAATACATAAAAGTATGAAATTCAGATGATCATCAGCAAGCAGGGAATATACTTTTTCTGAACCTGCAATTATTTTCTCTATATATCATTCCTGTTTTCCACAAGGACAGTGTTAAAATGTGATCTCAAAATAAATGTATGATACTCTAAGCCGTGCGGGTTTTTTCTGGCACAAGTTTTAAACTGGTTTAACACCATTTAATCTAGTTTTAACTGCAAATGGTTGTGAGGCAATTTATGTGCCCTGTAACTGCACGATGATTTATATGGGTGCACATGTAGTGGTATAGATCGACTCATTAGGGTTCATATCCATGTACTCTATCACAGCTTTCCCCAGCACCTTTCCTGGGAAAGCTGTGTGTATGAATGAAATTCATTGTTATAACAACAAAACTACTGCAAGTCACGACTTGCGAATCCCCCTGGCTGGGAGATCAACTAAATGAGGTCAAAGGCCACATAGGGGTCATGTTTCCCCCCCCCCCCCCCCCCCCAGTGTTCATGTTTCTTTTCTCCAAGTTTGAAGTCAATCGGGCAACTTTTACGATTTGACCTGTGGATGTCCTTTGATGACCTCAGATGACCTCTAATTATTTGTTGACATGTTCCCCCGGTGTTCATTGCATGATTTAACCCCTTGTTGACCTTTGACCTTTGATGACCGTTGACCTCGGATGACCTCTAATTAATTTTAGACATGTTCACCCGGTGTTCATGTTTCTTTTCTCTAAGTTTTGACGTCAATCGGGCAACTTTTACGATTTGACCTCTGGATGACCTATGCAAATTAGACCCCCAAAAAATGAGGTCGGATGACCTATAATTATTTTTTGACATGTTCCCTCGTCGTTCATTGCACGATTTAACAATCGGGCAACTTTTACGATTTGACCCCTAGACGACCTTTAACATCAGATGACCTATGCAAATTAGACCCCAAAAAAAGCAGCCACATTTTTTGACCATGGCCTACCTATCGCTGGTAGTTTGAAGTCAATCCGTCCATCCGTTCAAAAGATACAGCATTCAGAAAAAGGCTAACCAAAGCTAACCAAAAAGGCTAACCAAAAGGCCCCCCCCGACACACGGACACACATACGGATTGACATGATGACAAAATCCCCTTCTGGTTTTAAAACCAGGGGGATAAAATCACAAGCTGTGATAGAGTATAATGGATATGAGCCCTTTACAGATTCATGGTTCAATCTTTTCTTATACATTTATATGTATCAATTTGTCATGAATTAACGGTTTATTATTTTATTGTTTTACACTCACTAATCAATGAACACCCCCATTCCACATAGGGAATGATAAAACCCAAGCGTCTGCTGATTCACTCCATCTGCTTCATAAATATGTTAAACAAAGAAAGCACACCAGTGCATAACGCTATACTGTAACCATGGTCACTGTAGTGTATGGTACGGTGTAGCAATTGTGTTAGGTGGAAAAAGGCTGAAGAAATTCATACGATCTCAACCTTTCAGAGGTAAGGTTTTTTGTGGTAAATTTTAGATCTTTATAAGATGAACCCATTTTGGGTGATCAGAAGCCCTGATTATATATACCAAATTAATCAACATTATTTACATTGATCTTTTCGTATTGATTTAGAAAATATGTCACTCAGTCAATTCAAATCCTATATGTCCACTGTATCGTAATTCAATATTATGATAATTTGTATCTATATTACAACGCTGTAACATTTGTTATTTGTATGTATTCATGTATGTATCGAAATGAGGGCCTGATTGGAAAGTATTGCAAGCCCCACCACACCGTCTAGTGTGAACGAACCTTAAGGTTTTAGGGCTAAACCATTGACATAAACTAAAGATAATAAAAATTCCATTAAAATGGAAAGTTGGCGGTCAAAAGGAAATTGCGATATAAGGCAAATAGAAAGAGCAAAAATAGCAACATTTGTAAATACGGCTTTCAGTTGCTAAAATTATGTGGCAGAAGAAGCAAGCGCATAGATGATAATTGTGCAAGATTCTTGCATGGCATTACTAGAAAGCAATATAAATTACAGCCATAGTTTAGTGATAAACACGGTTTTAACATTCAATTTAAGTTTTAAATATATGTCATATGTATTCAATTTATTTGATCAATACATAAATAAATGTAGAAATAAATAAATGAGTTTGTTTTTTTAAATACTTTTAAATAAATAGTTGAATCATTTTGTTAATAAATAATAATATAAATCGAAAATTACATTTTTAATCGAAAATAAATGAATCAATAAACTAATGAATCAATACATAAATACACGCATATTAAAAATTAAAATATTAAAAATTACTTATAAAATAAAGAAATTAAAACAAATAAACATGCGAAAACATTAATAAATAAATAAATGAATAATTATGTAGATAATTAATAATATAAAAAGTAAATAAGTAAATATAGAAATATACAAATGAATAAATTTTACATTCAATTTAAGTTTTAAATATGTCATATATATTCAATTAATTTGATTAGAATTATATTCAATTTAATAAGGCCAATATTCGTTAGTAAAACTATGGTTGAAGTAGAATTTATTTGTTT
Organism: Ophiura sarsii; assembly: GCA_035610835.1. NCBI lineage: Eukaryota > Metazoa > Echinodermata > Ophiuroidea > Amphilepidida > Ophiuridae > Ophiura > Ophiura sarsii. Next base: position 68,076,356 of record CM069455.1, read on the forward strand.
ATTATAGAAAAAATTCCATTGAAATGGAATGGGGGCGATCCAAGAGAAAGAATCATGTTTTGTAACCATTTTCTGAAGCATCTGTTCATTCTGTTGCATACCAAAATACCAGGGATATGGTGTATGTATCTTTCAAACAAAAACAAAAAAACCAAATCAAAACACAACAGTCTAAAAATAGTACAGGAAACCAATAAAGTTTATGTTTGTGCATGGAGGGGGGAGGTATTCTAAAGCAAGCACTATTTTTTCGCAGCATTTAATGTTCGTGATGCAGAAGAACCCACATTTTTCATCATGAAATGTTTACAAATGTACACCTTTCTAATAATGTCTAATAAGAATACTAAAAGCTTGTGAGCATGACAATTTCACCAATCCTAGCCAGTCGCGAAATTTTTCATACACATAGATATTTCATGCAAACCTTGACCATGTTTTATGACACAGTTGCACAGTTGACACTCTGAGCTTTTCAGTAGTATCTGAGACCACAATTGTAATGTGTATATAAACATCTGGACAGATGGGAGATTTCTCTTTAGTCAAACAAGATAAGCTATTATGTCTCTCTGTTGGGAGTCTAATAACATCTCTCTGATTGAACCATCAAGGCTAAACAAATATAGCTTTGACTCCATCACAGACTGCAGGACTGTTAAAATAAACTGCATAGGTACATGTAATTTACAAAGACTGCAAAATAATTTAGACAATTTTCCATATACATGTACTAAAAACAAAATGGCAGCCTCCATGTATATGTAGAAAGACCTAAATGTCCAAGAATATGCAATCTGATGCTATAAGGTTGGCGGTTGCCCCGCCAACCAATAAGGTTGGCGGTTGCCCCGCCAACCAAAAAGAGCTTGCCACTTTATAGCACTGGTTTCATGTGTCTGCATGCTGAAAACTGGTATGAATTGGCAGTGAGTACATGTATAAGGCCTTCTGCAATTGATTCATAGTTTCCTGTTGGCGGGCGGGTTGGAATTGGCTTCCGGGTCAAATAATTCATTATTTTGTTATAATTCATTAAATGTAAATATACTGCATTCGCTTTAAAAAAATGAATGTTTATCCTTCGATCATACATTGCTAACTTGGGGAAATACCTTTATCGATGTTAACAAGCATTAACCTTTTCGACAATCTGCTTTGAACAACAAGCGCGAGAGACTTTTGCATGCCCGAACTGAGGTTAACAAAATGATATTTATTTTCTGTTCCACACGGTTCCCAGTGTGTTATTTTTACCATGTTACGCTATCGTAATAATTACGGTTTTTGGTACCACCAATTTACTGATCGCACGTGGAATGACGCATCCGCAAATGCTGCGCTGTTGTTGATGAGTGAAAACAAACTGTTAGGCGTAAACAAAAATCAAAACGGCAGAAATTAAAATTGGAATATAATGAAAATTGTGAAACCTCTCTACAGGGATAACTCTCAAAATTAATATGTTGTCACGCAGAGAAGAAAATTGGACTAACAGTAAGCTTATTTACTTTTAGAATTCAAAGAGTGATATTTGGGGGTGATTTTTCGGTCATGATCTTTTTTAATTTTGTAAAGCTCACGACACGAGTGACAGTTTTTGGTCTCGGTTACGATCTCAGATTTAATTTATTTTCGTGGGATTTTCTCGGTTTTGGTTGCAAATCACAAGAAATCACGTGTTTTTTTACGGGGCCTATATATACAATGTATACAGGAAGCATTAGCTCTTTTTATGTACATCCTGGTATTCAAACAGCTCAAATATTGGAAGTTATATTCATTTGGAAGTCAATAATGAATTGACACAAAATAATGAATAATGAATAATGAATTCTCTCCTGGTTCCAATTTTAAAATCTCCAACAGGAAACTATGAATCAATTGCAGATGGCCTAAAATAACAATTTGCATGAGCTATAAGTCCAAGCTACCAATACACACCACTCGCTCGAGCTCCCTCCTTGCTCGCGCTCCTTCCTCTATCGCGCTCATTCCTACTAATAATTTGATGCTGTATCATGTTATGCCCTTGGATATATTTCTGGATTCAAACACATCTATACACATTGTAACCGGAAAGAATACAGGTGTACTCCTGTACAAGGTACAGATCCAGTTCACTGTTCACTTGTTTAAAATATGCTGAATCCAGTTCTAAAATATGCTTGATTAAAGTTAACGCTTCAATCAAGCATAGTTTGGAACAGGATAAAGCAAATGCGACAAAACAAAGTGGCACAACCCATGTTTTAGTAACCGCGGCTGATCAAGTATATTGTTTGATTGGTTAGAGCAATTACAATTCAGGCAAGTCAGCTGATTTATTTACAAGCTAAATAAAAAATCCATTGAAATGGAATGGGGACGATCCAAGAGAAAAAAGCATGTTTTGTAACCAAACATCTGTTTCATACCAAAATACCAGGGAAATGGTGTATGTATTTTCCATAATTCAAACCAAATAAACAAATCAAAACACCGCAGTCTAAAAATAGTACAGGAAACCATGATTTGTGTGCATGGAAGGGGGAGGGGAGGGGGGGGGGGGAATACCGTCTGAAGAACAATCTAGGTATATATGACACATCCACAACTCACCACTTACATGTATTAGACAACAAGTGGCGATTTCTCCTTAGTCAAACAAGATAAGCTATAGTCAAACAAGATAAGCTATTATGTCTCTCTGTTGGGATATAATAACATCTCTCTGATTGAATCATCAACTATAAACAAATATAGCTTTGACTCCAGCACAGACTGCGGGTACTGTTAAAATAAACTGCATAGGTACATGTAATTTACAAAGACTACAAACATGGCAGCCTCCACTTATGTCTAGAAAGACCTAAATGTGTAAATTTTTGCAATCACATGCTAATAGGGTGGCTTCGCCCCCCCCCCCCCCAAGCCCCCCCAAAATTAATGAGAGATATTATGCAGCACACATGCATGCACCCTGATCATTGGGACACCCTGTACAGATATTGGACCCAATATCAAGACTCCTCTTCTGACACTGAAATCAATTCATACAGCGGATTATTATTTATTATAATTTACCATTTTGTTCTGCTCTCTTGGTTTAGGTCCTGCTGTGCTACTGAGAGCACATCTTGAAAGAATACCAAACTATAAACTGTGTTCCAAGCCTACTCAACATGGATACACCCCAGGACATACCCCAGGATGAAACCCAGAATACAACCACAGCCATATCCCAAGCAACTCCCCTGGTCATATCCCCCAGCACATCCCTGGCCACACCTTCAACATCCAGCAGACGAATCAAGCACCGATTACATGGTACATATACTTCTCATATTGGTAACACAGTAAGAGTTCAGATACAAGACTGGGATGACATCAAAGAAGCTGACAGCGAGGGTGTTATCAACTTCATATACGCTGATTACCTCGCTGATTACCTCCATCTGCAAGATGCGTATGGTATCCTAGCAACAGCAGGAGATGCAGTAATCAAAGAGTATGAGGAGAAAAGACAAAGTCAAGACAAGCATGTGAAAAGAGGAGTTGTGCTCACATCTGGAGGGAATTTGCCTTATCGTAACATTCTGCATATCATGGTTGACCCCAATAAGGTTGCAAAGTTGAGGGATGCGGTTGGTGTTGCATTACGATTAGCGGATAAGGCTGAGCTGAGGTCTGTGGCGATACCAGCCATTAAAGATAATCTGTGCCAACGTGAACGAGATGATCTGCACAAGGCTATACATGAAATATGTTTGGAGTTTGGAATGTCCAACAAACCAGTGTCTTTACATTTCATTTTAGTACATACTGATTTCATAAATTACCAGTCAGTAGGGAGGTCACGCTCATATTTTGTTACACGCAAGAAACCAACGGAGTTTCCCACGTGGAACAGATAAACATGGTGGCATAGGTGTACTCTTTAAATCGCAATTGGGCTTCAAACTTCATCCTCTAAACATTCAGACAACTTATTTTGAGTATGCAAGCATTCTGGATCCCAATAACGGTGTACACTACATCATAATATATCGACCCCCTCCTTCTACAGAGAATGGCTTTACAACCGCTGGCTTTCTTGAAGAGTTTGAAAATTTCTTGCCAGAAATAACCTTGATCCCAGGCAAACTTGTCATTCTAGGAGACTTTAATGTTCACTTTGATGAGCCCCATATATGGCCTGCAACTCGGTTTATCACCATGATATCCTCGTATGGCTTACAGCAACATGTGACCGCTGCTACTCACAAAAGTGGACATATTCTCGATCTGGTCATGACGCGCACGGATGATGATGATTTAGTTAGACTTTGTGATGTTGGACTGGATCATGGGTCAGACCATTTTATAGTCAGGTGTGTCCTTCAACAACGTAAGCCCCCACCTCAAAAGGCTACATGTACCGTACGTGATTATCAGAACATGGCACCATCTGCCTTTAAAAGTGATCTGGAGAGCAAACTTGCTGTGTCTGATACTATGGAAGATGTAAATGATCTTGTGGAACATTTCTCCTGTGTTTCTGAGACAGTTCTTGATCTACATGCCCCTCAGTCGACCAGAACTCGCACAATCCACCCACGACCCCGGTGGTACAATAAGGACATTAGACGCGAAAAACGTGAACAGCGCCGACTTGAACGAAAGTGGAGAAAACGCAAGTTGCAAGTCCATAGAGATGCTTACATGATTCAGCACCACAAGGTTGTTAAACTTATCAAACAGTCCAAAGAGGAGTACTTTAAGGCCATTCTTAGTGACTGTAATCCTAAGGACACTTTTAAGACACTTGGTGTTCTGTTGAATAACAACTGTAGAATTTTGCCTACCTTTGATACACCTGACAGGTTGTGTAATAAGTTTGGTGTGTTTTTCACGGGCAAAGTAAGGAAAATCAGAGATGATATTGACAATACTGTTGTCAATCCTGTGTCAAATGCTCAAACGAGGGAGGATTTTACGATTGAATCTGAACTTGTCACCTTTAAACACCTCGGTGACAAGGATATCTCTGACATAATCATGGGATGTGCAAATAAAACATGCCCTCTTGACTGTATGCCTACATGGCTAGTGAAAGAAAACATTGATGTTGTTGTACCGTACATTAAGGACATTGTAAATAATTCTCTTTCTGATGGTGTCTTTCCTCATAGTCTTAAACAAGCCATTGTCACCCCAATCATTAAGAAGACCTCTCTTGATTGGAATGAGTTACAGAATTATAGACCAGTATCTAATATCAGTTTTATTGGCAAAGTGATCGAGAAGGCTGTGATTTCCCAGTTCAATGAGCATATGAAAAGGAATGATCTAAACGAAGTCTTTCAGTCTGCCTATAAGAACGAACACAGTACTGAAACCGCTCTGCTCAAAGTTAAAGATGATATCACCCGTGCACTGGATAAAAATCACGCTGCCTTCTTGATCATGTTGGATTTGTCTGCTGCCTTTGATACCATTGATCATGGAATACTATTTCATCAGTTTGAACACGACTTTGGTATCAAGGGCACAGCACTCCAATGGTTTAAGTCCTATATGACTGGTCGCTCATTTAAAGTGTGTATCAGTGGTGAGATGTCAGATGAATTCACTCTTGATTTTGGTGTTCCCCAAGGGTCTATTATTGGTCCACGGGCTTTTACAAAGTATGCCCAATATGTTGCTACCATCATCCGTAGACATGGTTTCATGTATCATATATATGCAGACGACATACAAATATATCACACATTTGATCCTAAGATACCAGGTGAAGCTGTGAGTACCATCTTTAAGTTGTCAAGCTGTGTTGCCGAGGTCCGGAACTGGATGACACACAACAAGCTCAAGCTCAATGATTCAAAAACTGAGTTTTTTATTGCTTCACCACCTCAATTAATGTCTCGCCTATCTGGTACCACAATATGGATTGGGTCTACTGAAGTAACACCATCTGAAAAAATCAAGAACTTAGGTGTTGTGTTTGACTCTGCTATGACCATGTCGTCTCATGTAACGTCCCTTTGCAAATCTGTAAACTTCCATCTTTGGAACATCTCTAGAATCCGGCGGTTCATTGATAAAGATACTTGCAGTACCACCATGCGTGCCCTTGTTCTGTCAAAATTAGATTATGCAAATTCCACTCTCCTTGGATGCAAGAAAGCCGACATCTTGCGATTGCAACGGCTCCAGAACAAAGCCGCCCGGATAATTTTCAGAGTCCCCAGGAGACATTCCTCATCTCAACTTTTATCCACTCTCCACTGGCTTCCAATTGACAAGCGTATTATATTCAAGACACTTCTGTACATCTACAAATCTCTGAATGATCTTGCACCAATCTACCTCTCTGACTCCATCTCCTTATTCATTCCATCCAGGAAGGGGCTCCGATCATCGATGGATACTCTCCGCCTTGATATCCCCAGGAGCAGCAGAAAGTATGGTGCCAGATCATTCAGTGTGCATGGTCCAACACTCTGGAATAATATCCCTCTTGCTATCCGCTCATCTCCCACTGCTACAATCTTTAAAAGTCGCCTCAAGACTGGCATTTTCTAGGCTGTCATATTATGTTGTTGATATATTTCTTTTTGCATTGTGTATTATGTATTTGCCTTGTATTTGTATTTTATTTATGTAATTGTAAAGCGCTATGATCATTTTCTTTTGGAGTAGCGCTATATTAAGCACTGCATATTATTAGTATCAGTGACTGCAATATTTGCTAGATATAGCTTCGGAAAATGGTCTATTCGGCATCTCAAAAACTGAGAAACGTGCTAAAAATCAGGTAGAATTTTAGAGGAGGGTCAATAACATCTGCAGATCGGTAAAATGTATAGTATTAAACGCGTTTTATGACCAAATTTATGTCGTAAAATGTTGGAAAATTCACGTTTTGAAAATCTGTGGTCTTCGAAATTACAGGAATCCTAACTCATTCTAAACCTCACCAAATCATGAAATGAACCCTCGTCTACAAAAAATTCCGTGTACGTATTGCTCTATCTGCTTGGAGATAGCGAAGACCACGGAAACTTCATAGCTTCATACAACGGAATGAAATCTGCCATTAGGCGCCATAGACATTACATGGCGAACATCGTACAGATTTGCACTGCAGTCCTCTGTGTAGGGAGTTTTGACAATAGCAAGGTCGTTCGACTATTGTGTTTGTGCATGTTTGTGACTACTGACCCCGTTTAACAATCTTCATAGCTTTCATATAGGGCTTGGGTGACCTAGCTATTGACTGTTACCAATTACATCAGGGTGCTATGATGATGATGCAATCACAGCCATATCCCAAGGGATATAATGCGATCATTTGAACCAGTTATTGTCAAGCATAATCAGGGATGATCGAATGAAGGGACAAGAAACTATTGTATTATATAAGTATGCGTGTTGCATATATATATCATCAGTTGAGCAAGCATACACAATACATTCATGAATGGGCACTAGTACAAATCTCAGCAATCAATATCAAGTCTTGCTCAATACGGATGGACCCTTAGTCGGGTGAAAGCTCGACATGACCGTGAAGTAGGGTACAAATGTGATTTTATTGCTGAAAATAAATGTTATAAATTTGGTTAAAAGTATGCACCAAATTGCACCATTTTCATTGCATATTTTCAAAATTTTCTTAATTCTATGGGGGGCACATCCCCCCTGGCATCGCATAGAGATGCGCGCTGATTGGTAATCGGTTTACAAACAACCATGAGCCGAAACTCGTGTCCCCCTTGTATCAGTGCAGTGGCGCCGGATTTGACTAAAGATAGACCAGCGTGTGTAGCAGCGTGTGATTATGCTAAGATTATGTGAGTTCAAATGCTGATTATTAGCCGTTGATGGGCAGAGTGTCGATTGGGAAATTTGTTGAAATTCTTTTGTTGTGTATTGGTTTGTTTCTTTATTGACATCATTGTTCACCAGCCTATGGTGAGCAATGTGAACTCACTAAAAATGTTTTGAAGATGACCAAATATAAAATGTTTTGGAGATGACCAAATATAAAATGGTTACAGACTCTTTCGTAAAGAGTAGGGGATCATCCCGGTCTGTATCTGTTCACACATCTAACAGACCCAAATGATCTCAAATCAAGGACTGACCGAGGACAACTAAATTATTTATATTTTGGGACTTACGGGCGTATTGATATTAGACGATTTATTGAATAAATTTCAATAATTAAGCTATCAAAATATTCCTTGATGTATAAAATAAGTCTTACGAACTAAATCATTCTCTTTACTGCACATATTACAGAGAAATGAAAGTTGCAAACATTTTAATTTTTGTTGAATCTGTATCGATCTACTATGTTGCAGGGGAATGGCATTTGTCTCTCATCTCATTTATAACAGAGGTTTGACTAATATTCATTACATCCATACCATTAAACAACAATTTTGATATGTCAATTTTCTAATATAGTGGAGCCCAATAGAAAGCTTTTGACAATTGACATCAGAGCAAGCGACCAAGCGACCATTGATGTTTAGCTGTGGTTCGATTCCTATTGTTCAGTTGGTCACTAGTGGGCGCTGCATTTGATGTCCGCTATATTCTTGCGGTTGCGATTGTGATTAAAGGGACTAGAGATATTCATGGGGTGTACACTGATTGCCATCTAATGACCCCTATATGACATTTAATCGCAATTTGTCAACATTTTAAACCGCACTTATTGCTCTTTAGGGTTCTCATATGAAAAGGCAATCTTCAATCTCAACCAAACTTGGTGACAATAATCTTTGGGTAACAGGACTTGAGATGATACATGGGGTGTACCCAGATTGACCTGTAATGACCCCTAAAATGACCGTCGACCCATTTTGTCAGAACTTTAGGGCCCTCTCTCTCATAATGAAAAGTCAGACTTCAATCACAACTAAACTAAATGACCCCTATGTGACCTTTGACCCCATTTAGGTAAACCTCCCAGCCAGGGGGGTTCGCAAAGTCGTGACTTGCAGTATTTTTAAAGCTTGCAACCAACTAGAGGGACGTGGGAACCCAGTCTATTCAGATACTAGAACATATTAAAATGGAACATGGAATGTTTGAGTTTAAATAAGTTCATCTGGATTGTTTGTAGATATAATAATAATATTATTATTTCTTTGTGTACAAATTTAAAAGAAGTGAAAGATGTTACTCAAGGTGATCAATGACGTTTCACTGAATGGGTGATAAATCTTTGTTATACTAATCGTTATATTATCAATGTTACTGTATATTTATATTACATGTACGTTACTATAATTACTATGATTTTATTAATTGTAAATCATGCCAATCGTGGCAGGCCGATGGCCTCATGTACTTGGAAATAAAACTAAACTAAAACTAAACATTACCACACTGGTAGCTTCATTAGACTGGCAACTATGATTTCTGTTCACTGTAAACTGGACAAGACCACTAGATCCAGGCTAAAGGATCATGAGTTTAGAGACAAGAAAACCCTAACAAAAGTAGAGGGGGCCTACAAACTGCATACTATTATCACCAAGCTGACTTACAGACAATTTACTAATTGTATATAGTAATTAACACACCTATTATGAAGTATATTAATTAACCCATTTATTATGAATGTGGCTATTTCATTGTAAGGGTGACTTCAATACAAAACATGTTTCTAGAAGGGATTATCCCCAGAGAAGGCCAAACAGGATTAAGTTAAAGAAGGAATGTTATGACGTATGGAGGCTAAGATTTCATAATATAGGTATATACAAGTAAAATTTCAACATCAACTAAACAAGTTGAGACTGGGCTCAAATTAAAGAGCTCATTCAAACTAAGAAAATTAATTTTGAATGAGGTCAATTCAATATTCCGTTGCAGAGATATGATCATTTGAATGTCGTGGAAATTCAGCCAAATAAGTGCGAAAAACATGTGTAAACCTACAGCATCAGATTTCCAATGAATGTTGTATAAATGGGCTGTTTTGGTATGCAAATGTTACATTTGATAACCTATTTACTTTAAAAGTAACTGGTGTGCACCAGCAATTAATAAAGGACATGTCACAATTCGAACCGGACAAATGTTCGCAAGAAAAATGCGTAAAAACCCGCAATTTGACCGAAAAGAGCCCAATTTAGTATAAAAGCACCCAAAATCAAATGAAAACGAGCCCAATTCAATCCTAAATCATCAAAATGAACTAAACAACAGCAAAAGAATGTACATAAAACATTAATTTAACTGTAACATTCATCTAATCTGTTTGTTAAAGCACAAGACATTGGAAAAACAATTACATTGATTATAAATAACCCTATAAGTCTTTAAAACACCTACAATTGAGAAAGAAGCCCAATTTAAGTGTAAAGTAGCCCAATTTGATCAAAAGTACCAACAATTTGATTGAAATGTAGCCCAAATTTAACCCAAAAGTACATAATTTGAACACACATAAATCCAATCTGTTTAACACCTAACACTGTACATATAAAAAGATAAACATTAATTCATCTTCACTGAAAATGCACCCAATTTGTGATGCAAAGCAGCCCAATATGAACCTTTTATAAGTATCTTTAGTTAAGTTCGTATAAGTATTTTAAATAAAATTGTATTTTAGTTATTAGTTCCATTTAACTCATATCATTTTTTATTTTCATTTCAGGAAATGAACTATAGACTGGATGAAGCAAGCTACAAATGTGTGTTCTAATTTTAAACAGTAATTTGTGATAATAAAGTATAATCATACAAAAGAAAATGATTGTATTTTATTATCGCTGACTGACGTTGACTGACGTTGAGTAACGTACGTCCGGTAGTACGCCTTTACTCTAATTTAATCGAGACCAGCAATTTGTGATAATAAAGTATAATCGTACAAAAGAAAATGATTGTATTTTATTATCGTTGACTGACGTTGAGTAACGTACGTCCGGTAGTACGCCTTTACTCTAATTTATTTGAGACCAGCAATTTGTGATAATAAAGTATAATCATACAAAAGAAAAATGATTGTATTTTATTATCGTGGACTGACGTTGAGTAACGTACGTCCGGTAGTACGCCTCTAATTTAATTGAGACCAGCAATTTGTGATAATAAAGTATAATCATACAAAAGAAAATGATTGTATTTTATTATTGTGGACTGACGTTGAGTAACGTACGTCCAGTAGTACGCCTTTACTCTAATTTAATCGAGACCAGCAATTTGTGATAATAAAGTATAATCGTACAAAAGAAAATGATTATATTTTATTATCGTTGAGAGCGTACGTCCGAGGCGTGGGGCAAGGTGGGTTTACGTGGTGGTGGTGTTGGGGGCAAGTGGTGGTGGTGTTGGGGGCAAGTTGAGGGTGGTGTGGGGGGGGGGGGGGAAGGTAAATGAAAAATTGGGCAGAGGTTCCCCCTCTATGCCATAGCCGTTTTCATTGATACACACAAATTGTATGTGTTACCATACAATTGTGTGTATCAACAACTATTAAAAAGTGTAGGGTGGGGGTGGCAACACCCCCACCCCCACCCCACCCCAACCCCCAACCCCCAACATTTATTGAAATAAGCTTGCTTACTTTTTATTATTTATTTCAAGTATAGTAGAGCCTATAAAAGTAAACACAAAAAAGGTGGAAATGTAATACACAAATGAAAAATAATTCATTTAGCCTATACTGCACTGCATTTGCAACCTGACTCAGTGTTGCCAATAATGTAAACATCGCGAAATTTAAAGGGCGCAGAATTCGGAATTTCGAGTAATCACTTCCCACTGTTCTGTGTTTTCCGAGTTTTGCCCACATTTTTAAGCTTACTAAGTTTACATTTTTAGTTTCCTTAGAAATTATTCTTTCTGCGGGTCGAAAGTCGCGTCACGCGGGTCCATGATAAAGTTGAGGTATTTCATGTCAAAGTTGGGTCAAAATGATCGAAAATTGAATTTGTCGGCTAACGTTCACGATCTCGCAAAGGTCAGTAGCCCACGGCGATTAAAAATTTATTGTGAAGGAAGTTTGAAGTCTGTACTTCGCCGGAAAAAAATCTTAGTGATGGGCAATGTTTATTTTTTTAGTAATCTTATTTTCCCTACACTTGTGTGTATCGCCAATGGGTAGCTAGAAAAAACAAGATGGCGGCCATGCCGCGCATCTTCCATGCCTAATATTGGCTGACACGAACAGTCGCGAGCACACGAGATTCGTATGTACCTACATAATAGGGATTCCTGAGAAATGCACTGATATATGTAAACATTAATGTTATGATCACCTTGTGTGGGTGGAGGGTTTGTTCTCTCATTGTTTTACTCATCTCCTACTTCCTTCTTGGGGTGGATAATCCATCTTAACATTTCCTAGAATTTATGGTAGTTGAACTTCTTAGAAAAACATCACATTGAGAGATGTGATTGGTCAAGATACGTGGAGCAAAATAAGTCACCACAGGAAGTCAGTATGTTCCTGTGGCCTAGTGAAAATGTGCATTGTAAGCATTTAGATATAATGTAAATGTTAAGTGAATTTAGTTGAGTTATCTCTGTACCACACTTCGAGTAACAACATGGGTTGATCCTACACCTCTGCACTTAGACTTCTTGTTAATAAACTATGTAGCTGAAACATATTGTGATGTGTTACTGAACTTCTTATTTATATAGGCTAGTTCCCCTCACCAACTAATGGTTGGTGGCATCACAGGGACACACAAAACCCCTGGTGATACTATCTACGGTCAGCTAATCCTGCACACACCCTCTATGATGGGCAACAGTGGCTATAAAAACCAAGTGAGCAGGAGTCAGAGTTGCCAGTCTGATGAAGCTACAAGTGTGGTAGTGAAACATCATTGATCGCATTATGCAACAGGGTGCACTTTGCATCATGAGACAAAATTGAATGCATACACTTGGATTACTTGGATTACTTTAGTGGGCGGAGACATAAAAAACACACCATATTTCTCGTCGATTTGGAACTGACTAAATTATAGTCTCATGCATACAAAGATGATGAGTATAATGCAATTCACTACTGGAAATGCATCAACTATTGGAGTGGGCCTCACACTTGTTTGTGCTGTGCAAGGGTCCATGTCATACTGTATATGAGATATATTTATTAAGTTGAAGCTACCAAATTCACAGCACTTCATTGGCTTCCTTTGTGTGTCCTATCATGATAGGACTACATGTACCCTTTTTCACCTTCTACTTCATATGGTTGCCATTCTTTACAAGATGCCTCTGCTGCACCTTGGAACAATTTACCATATCATGTTATATCAGCCAAAACTCTTGAACAGTTCAAATCATTGCTAAAAACTCACCTATATTACCTCTCGTTTCACGCCAACTGTGCCCATCAACCCTGTAACTATCGGGGCAAAATCTTGGAGTTATCTTTGACCAACATCTGTCAATGACTGCACATGTGAACAAACTGTGTCAATAAGCCTCGTTTGCCTATACGTGCCATTGGACAGATCAGAAAATACCTTGATCGAGCGTCAACGGGGAAACTTGTGCACGCATTTGTCTCATCCAGATTAGATTACTGTAACCAGTCAGGTGTAAAACGGGAGCCTGTTTCAATTGAGGGCGCTCTAAAACGACAGGTGTATGTATCCAAGGTAACGCACACCCGTCAATTTGCGCAATGATTGAATTTTCCCCTTTACACCCAAGTATCTGCATAAAACGTAACTATCCATCGAGTTGAGGGCAGCATAAGGTATCAGAACTCCTTGCGACATCCAGTTAGATGATTTAATTTAACCTTTAATCGCAACATCACACGACACAAGCTTTAATTATGTCTTTTTTGACCGGTTTGCTGCGATGAGACCACCATTTTCTAGACGAGATTACACCATTTTATAGAATTTTTAGTGTAAGAGTGATAATTTTTACATTAAATATAAGCCCCGTAGTATTTAGAAGTGATGCCTTTGTAACGGTTATCTCTTTGATAAGAGAGTTATTTCGTTGTTTAAAATCGGCAGAATCGGCTATTTATGAATTTTTTTAATTACTGTGACGTGAGGCCGTTCCCTTGCTAACGCAGCCCCGTTCTCAAGCCCGCCCTCTATTGAAAAGTGTTTTTTGTTCGCATTCCGGCGGGCGACGGACTTCCGTCACTTAATGAATCGCCTTGTAAAAAATGACGGCTAGAGCGCCCTCAATTGAAACGGGGCCCCGTTCTACAGCTGACTGGTAACTGCCTTTTGTACGGACTTCCTGATATCTCTATAAATTACAACGAGTTCATAACTCAGCCGCAAGATTAGTTACAGGCACAAAGAAACGTGACCACATAAGTCACCTCATCAGACATCTCCACTGGCTTCCTGTCAAGAAAAGAATCTTGTTCAAGCTACTGCTCATCGTGTACAAATCACTTAACAATGCTGGTCCAAGTTATCTGTCTGAACTGCTGAAACCGTATATTCCCACTGCCAATCTTCGCTCTGGCTCCCGTTAGTTTCTTGTTGTTCCTAAAAGCAAAATGAAGTCTTTCGGTGGTAGAGCTTTCTCCATCGCAGGCCCTAAATTTAGGAACACTCTCCCAATGGACATACGCCAGGCAGGTTCAGTTCAGGAGTTCAAGTCGCAAGTGGTGTTATTATAATTATGTTAACACCAGAGTGTGTAAATTAACACTGTAGAGATTGGACCTGTATAAACTCCAGACGTGTGTTAAAACAACGCCCTCGTTTTTGCAGCGTACACTGTAAATCTAGCTAAATCGGTTGTGTAAGAAAATTACACAACACTGGTTAATATATAAACCTAGAAACTATTGTTTAAAAAATTACACTTCCATTGGAAAGTGGTGTAGATATGTTCCCCATGAAGACCCCTTTTCACTCTCTTCTGGTTACTCCCAAGACCCCATTTTATTCCAAATTTAAAAAATCATGCATATTTTGCATTATAAAGCCCAATTTGTGCATCTATAGGAATTTTTAAAAACCCATTTGCGATCTTACTAAATACATTTTGGGAAAATCAATTCGTAAAGTCCTACATTTTTAAAGAAAAAAGTTCTTAAAACCCCATTTTATGTTTTAAAAAAGTGTTCCAAAGTTCCCATTTTGAAACCCTGGATGGCTACTCTACAAAAAAAGAGTACCCCCAACCCCCCAATAAATAGATGTTTCCCCGTGTGTTAACACCCTTCCTTGGTAAATTTGAAATTTCTTAAATTTTAATACATACCTGGTATGAGCATAGTTGAAAGCGTTGTTGAAGTCATCAATGTGGAATATGAAAAATAGAAAGCGAGAAAGATACATGTACATGTTAGTTCAAATACTTCATGTGTTTTGCAAATTGTATTTAAAACGTGCATGGACCAGACCACATGTAGCATTTACCTTGTATGATTCTCTGTTAGCATGTAAATATTTGTATATATTCTACCTTTATTTTTTATATATTTAAAAATATTGTGTAATATGTTAAAGGATGCATCAGTCGAGAAGACTGATGCCAGTTCCAAAAGTGTATGTCCAAATAAATAAATAACTAAAATAAATAAACATGGTTATTGACGATTGGATTAGTGTACTTTCACTTGTATTATGCATGTTTATTTTTATTGTCATCTCCCTTACTTTACAATCGAATTTTGATGTATTTACCGTTAATTGATGTGTCTGTACCAAACCCCTGCCAAGGTACACCAAAGCATGCAGCTCATTTTGCGGTGATGAACTTGTAAAATCGAATGGCTGTATGTTTTGAACTTTGACAATGAAAATAAACTTTAATAATTCATGTAAAGATATGTATGTGATATAGCACATTCATAAGTACTACATATAATTTACTAGGTGTTTTAAAAAAATTGTCATTGCGGAGAAATAGCAATTTATTCAACATTGTTTTGCATGAAATGTGATCAAAATTGATACAAATATGAAATTCAGGACCACACAAATCATTCTAAAATAAAACACACAACAAGTCCATATGAATATGTATATAGAATCATAATCTTATGAAGAAAATCAATTTGAGAATTTGAGTGTCAATGCATAAGAGTGCATGCTCAATGTATTTGGTGATTTGGTTCAGCTTATTATTTTTTATTAATGCTTTCTTTATTGAGGGTAATATATGCTTCAGTGACTTGCACTGCTTTCCAAGCAGGCCCTCATTTTGATACATACATAAATACATCAAAATAACAAATAACAGTGTTTAAAAATATAATACAAATTATAATACAAATTATTTGATTATGATACAGTGGAAATATAGGATTTGAATTGACCGAGTGATATATTTTCTAAATCAATACGAATAGATGGTGATAAATTGTTCCACAGACGACCAGATCTGTAAAGAAAAGTGCGCATACCAGCATTTGAGTTGATTTTAGGAATAATTAAAGTATTACTTGAATGATTCCTGGTAGTATGATTGTGATAGTTATGTACAAATTCAAAATTAGATGATAAATAGGTTGGACTTATATCTTTTAAACATTTGAATAAAATAATAAGTATTTGAATTTTCCATCTATCACTTAGTTTTGCCCAATGAAGTAAGTTCATCATGTCATTTATTGGTGTTCTGATATCAGCAGATAATATTGTTCTGGCTAAACGGTTGTGTAAGACTTGAAGTCTTGCTTGATAAGAATTTGAACAGTTGGACCATACTGGGCTGGCATAATCAAAATGAGGAATCACAAGAGCATTGGATAACATCACAAGAGTTGGATGTGGAAGAAAATGCTTTACACGACGAATAACACCAATTCTCCTGGAAACATTTTTTGCTAAGTAATCTATATGTGATAACCAAGACATGGTACTATCAAATTTGACACCGAGATATTTAAATTCTCTAACCATTTCAATCATAGCATCGTTATAGGCGAGTGAAATATCATTAAATCTATCTAACATGTGTCTGGTACCAAATAGCATAACTTTAGTCTTACTGATATTTAATGTAAGTTTATTTGCCTTCAACCAATTAGCAACTAGATCTAGGTTTGTCAAAGACGTTGAAAGCTCATCAGGACATTTTGATCTAAATAGTAAAGTGGTGTCATCAGCATACATTTTAGTATGTGCACACTATTTTGTCCTTCATATGTGACCAGTCACATCAAAATGGACATGTTGGGGGCCCGAGTCGATATGATTTGAAGAAGAGTATTTTTTTCTATTTCTTCTTTATATATCACCAAATATATTGGCCTCAATCTCAATACTGTGTTTGCCGACAACATGTCCATTTCGATGTGACGGGTCACATATTTGACAGAATTTATGCACTTATCAATTGCAAGCCTAGCCCCGGGGACCTGGGATATGGCGGGGACCATGCGGGGACTGTACGCGAATGTACAAAAAATGGTGCTCGGCTATGCGGGGGAGTGTACGGGGACGTACAAACTGTGCCCCCGCTAGCCGGGGCGTGTAGCCTGGACGTACGCTAGGGTACACAAATTTGCACCCCGGGCATAAGCTACATACATAAGCTAGAGATGCGATGCGCTTGACGGAATAAGCCTAATAACACATAGGGAATGCATAGAAATGCATTCCGTTATGATTGCAGAAAGAAATTAAGCGACCCGCGGACTGTAGCCGAACACTTTGTCCTGGCTCAAGGATGCCCGGGACTGTACACTTTGTCCCGGCACTGTAACGGGGACGTTCGACAAATTGTGCCCCGCCCTGCGGGGACCGTACAAACATATTGAATTCATGAGGTCACTTTTCGTATAGCGAAAAACATCAAAATCGATGCTGTGTACTGGTATAGGACGCATCTCAACCAACTGTGTGTCTACTGAGCTAACTTGAGCTGTGTATAACGTATGAATGCCATACACACGTGTCCACATAAAGCTAAAGTAATTCTCTTTCTTAAAATCTACGTTTTATATTTTTAGAAAAATATATGCCCGCGTCATTTAATATTTTACTTTTCCATCCTATTATTTCACGATTCCCCACACAGTAAAGAATAACAACATTATTGTCAAATTCACCAAGTGCACACGTTTTTACGGGGCATGTATTCAGCTCGCTGTATCTCTGGAAATAAATAAGGTACACATCTCATACACACGCCATCGTACACTTGGTGTGTTTGAAACGTGTCCATGTTAAATACATTTTGATTGGTTGAGAAAAGCCCACGTCATTTGTACTTTTCCGAATTGACGAATTACGGAATCGGTACCAAAATCTTACGGTCGAGCGTAACCCCATTGACTATACATACAAACACGGAAAGCGAGCCGTGAGTTCATTACTCATCGTTCTATTGATAAAAATTCACTATTTTCATCTATTTTTGAACAGTATGACTTAACATAAAGTTTATTAACAATATAAAGATACTATTTGTCAAATATCAGTTGTCAGAGAGTGATGGAAAGGGAGTTAAATGGAGATATTATCAGGGAATTTCATGACTTTGGAAAAATAAAAATCTTACGTGTAGAAATCTACGTGAAGCTAATCGATATCCCCACAGACGGCCCGTAATAATTTGTTTACACAATGGCAAATAGGAAATAGCTAGTGATTTGCGTGTATTTAATACGCTCTGTTAGGTGTGCTTTTTCAGCCAAACAAATCCATATGTTGTGCCCCGCCCTGCGGGGACCGTACACAAATGTACCGGGGACATCACATTTGCAATTTGTACGTCCCGGTCCTAGTCCCTGCTAGTCCCAGGTACCCCGGGTTGGGCTTGCAATTGATAAGTGCATTATGGGAAAGCAAACAATTTTGTTGTTGGCCTAATGGTGCTTCGCTGCACGCATTAAAATGAATAGCGTGACACACCGTGTGCGGTTGTATACTGTTAATTATACTTTCCATATGATTATTGATTGGATAACATAAGGTATTAGAAAAGGATGGCAGTATAAAAGCTAGCAGACGACATGATACAAATCATGAACTGATCATCTCAAATCTGCTTTTCAAGCGTACATCTAGATTTACAGCTAAAAAGTAGCTTACTACAATCATGTTCAAAACTGTTGGGACACTTCTTGCATGCACTGCGAAAATGGTAGTCCCTCCCCCTAAACTCAATGTTGGTCCGAATAAGAGCATCGTCCATCAAAGGGCTGTAGTATAGATACGCTCCAACATTGATTTTGGGTGGGGGGGACTTTACATCAACTAGTTTGAAATATCATACTTTCAACATGTTCAACTGAAAGCTTTACTCAATTTGGTAGATATTTCGTGCGTATGTGTAAAGTGTCCCAACAGGTTTTGAACAAGATTGTATTAAAGAAGTGGAAAAATGGGCTATAAAAAATACGAATATCCTTATATCTCGAGACCGGTAGCTTCAATTTGAATCAATCTTTTTAAGAAATGAAGCACATTATCTCGGTAACATTCTGAGTTGAACTTCATGTCAATTACGTATACATATTTAATTAAAAAACATAAATAACCATGGTTTTGATACATTTTCATACTTTACAAGTAACTTATTAAAAGCGGCGGGTGTTACAAGCGATGACATCATCGTCCCTGATCGCACGTGACTCCACCTGGTATGTTTAGATATGACCCAGACATTTTGGCTACAATGAGAACAACATTGGAATAATTTCTTAGAATTGTTTTAGTTTTCAGAAACAAATACCTTAGTGTCTTATTCATGAACGAGATCGCTCTTTTTTCCATTAAACCGAATTATCTTCATTTAAAAGCCATGCTTTATAAAGCGCATGTTAGCTGTTTGATTTCAATTACTTATCCTCAGAACTTTGACTTGAACTTCACTGTATACTCTTGTCCTGGTTATAGTCAGATCACTTTGTTCTTAAACTTGACTTTAAGATGGTATTTTACAAAGAGATATCACCTAAGGCATGGGCCTATTGTCGATTACTCATTACTGCTATATTACTATCTTCTGAAGATAGCTATCCGACGCAACGTACTAAACCGTTGTCCCTGTAGACAAATATTGTACAGCACCGTGTATATTATGTATGAATGAGTAGTAGGGGGAGGGGTGCAAGAAGAAGAAGACAAATATTTTACGGTCCTGGTCGACTCAATTCTTTCAAATCTTAATTTTTCAAAACCTTTGAAGTAAAATTTGAAAAAAATAAACTAAGCCGCCGTACCGAGATTCGAACCCATGGAAGTGATAATTCCGCGGTCTCAGTTGATTCCACTACACTAGTAAGGCAATGTGCTGTACTAATAGGGACCCATGGTATAACAATGTATCTTGTTAAACCGATGTTCTTCCTAAGACGTTCAAGTACTGGAATACACTTATCATTACCGGTCTACCCGATTAAAATTATATACACGTTCATACTGTTCAAAATAATAATGTATTTTTCGCATTTCAGACGAATAACCACGGTCAACAAAAAATACCCATTCGTAATATAAACAAATAAAAAATCAACTTTAAAATTAAAGGTGACAAAGATTCCACGGCACGCGGAATGAAAGAAAACAACATAACAAACGAAAACAAAGCAATAACAAACACGACGAACTCTGCGGGAGTCGAACCTCCAACCTTTGCGTTCTAAGACAGATCACACGCCACTAAGCTAACAGGGAAGTCAGCTTTTTAAAGAGGATTTTTGGTTATTATACACTGAGCGCCGTAACGGTCAACCACGGTCCACACATCATTACAATAGAACGCTATGCACGGTCTACCAAAATGAATAGAAAAGGATGATCAGTACTCCCTTTCTTTTAATTTTGGTAGACCGTGCATAGCGTCCTATTGTAATGCTGTGTGGACCGTGGTTGACCGTTACGGCGCTAGTGTATGATAACCAAAAATCCTCTTTAAAAAGCTGACTTCTCTGTTAGCTTAGTGGCGTGTGATCTGTTTTAGAATGCAAAGGTTGGAGGTTCGACTCCCGCAAAGTTCGTCGTGTTTGTTATTGCTTTGTTTTCGTTTGTTATGCTGTTTTCTTTAATTCCACGTGCCATGGAATCTTTGTCACCTTTAAATTTAAAGTGAATTTTTTGTATTTGTTTATACGAATGGGTATAATATATAATATGCGATATGCCCATGTAATTTACTATTACGTTTTCAAGTAGATATTTTGTGTTTGTTGACATCTATCTATATAGATTTGATAACTATCTGATACTGTAATAATTGTATTTTACTTACCAGCGTTGTCATGATAAGACTCGTTCAGAACTTGCGCTTTTGGTTATTCTCCGAACCATACAAACACCACACAACCCCCCCCCCCCCTCCCATTCCCCGTCTCCACACACACCAACCCGGCCCATCATATACTTCTGATATTGCGATCAAAGATTGTTATATCAAAATCAATAGTTTACTTAATGATAATATTTTGTTTTACCTATATCCTATCAAGATGCCTTTGTTAAAAGTACCATTTAGGTGCGTGATTCAGACAATGCCCCTTTAAATTGAAGATAGTGCTGACCCAGTATTTTATTAATTAAACTATACTCTCCGTACATTATCGCTGACTAATATTGCCAAATATGAGATAATTTTAAACATTTTAAAAGGAAGTGTATGAATTCAGGACATATTTTTTGCAATGCTTTAATACAATCATGTTCAAAACTGTTGGGACACTTCTTGCATGCACTGCGAAAATGGTAGTCCCTCCCCCTAAACTCAATGTTGGTCCGAATAAGAGCATCGTCTATCAAAGGGCTGTAGTATAGATACGCTCCAACATTGATTTTGGGGGGGGGGGGGGGACGACTTTACATCAACTAGTTTGAAATATCATACTTTCAACATGTTCAACTGAAAGCTTTACTCAATTTGGTAGATATTCCGTGCGTATGTGTAAAGTGTCCCAACAGGTTTTGAACAAGATTGTAGGTTATCAATACACTCATAACTCTAAATCTATAGCTATTTAATTTGAGAAATCGTTTTCAAAAATCATTTAACAATACAATTCAGAACTCAGAATTTGTCAATTTTGCACTTGGGTACACCAATGATGGTATGATGCGTACGGGCAGCATTGCCGCATCCCTGATCCTCATCCAACTATCAACCGGTGAGTTGTTGCTTGCTACCAGTTAAAGGTGTATGTTCCGATTTGTTTTTGTTGGGCTATTGAGTAGTACACAAACTGGCTGGAGGTTAACCACCTTTGGCAGTAATTCACCACATTTTAGCCTTTAATTTCATCATTCTTTATTCAATCATTAAAAATACAGTAAAATTGATAAAAAGAACGTACATAAAACTCAGGACACGATGTTGGCCCGTCAATGACCCTGCTAAATCTAACAGAATCCAACGAGCCAATCTCTATGTTCCACCCGGTGTGCAAGTACTTCTAGGATCAAATGGACCCAGGCTATATACGCGGCCGAGTATACTCGGCCAAGTAGCCTTGACACCCGCTGGTGCTGGAGGTCCGTGGTTCAAATCCCGGGGGATCACGGTCACTTTTGGGGTCACTTTTCTCTGCACAGAAAAAAAATCTGAAAAAAGTGCCCGAACACTACCATATACCCTAACACTACCATATACCCCAAAATACCACGACTGGGCACGTTGGTACCACCCGGCGTGGACGTTTTTTGATGAAAAAATGGACCCAATACATACAGTCTGGGCAATACACTGCCCAGAACTGTGCTTGACAGCCGTGGTGAAGTGTGGAATCCCTCGCCTCTGGTGCGAGAGGTCCCTGGATCAAATCCCGGGGGGATCGGGGGGATATTTTGGTCGATTTTCCGCGTTGAAGAAAAAATTCTGAAAAAAGTGGGGGGTAGTGTTAGGGTTAATGGAACATTTCTGGCCCCTAAAATTTGACAGACATAATGAGAAAAATATGGGGATTCTTCTGATATCAACATATTTTAATGTGAAAAAAAGATCATAGCCAAAAACGAGTGATCAGAACATACACCTTTAAGTTAAGAAAATGAAGGCACATTTTCTCTTACATCAGGCTTGTACTCAATTACATCTCAAACCCTTCATATGCGACATCCGACTTTATGTACGAGTCACTTGATGCTCTATGTGCAAATGTTGGGTTACCAAATTATGGCTTATATACCTGAGTGGTTTACATTTGGCCGCTACCATAAAATCACATGACACAACTACATACCGGGTGGTTCAAAAAAAATAAAGACTAAGCAAACAGAAATTATCTGAAACCTTAAATGTGGTTGAAAAATTACTTTGAACTTGGGTCAACTTTTTTTTGAACCACCCGGTTCAGTGACTGTGAGTGACGTATAACAGAAAATTGGTTTTTGGAACATTAAACTCATTTTCGCTGTATTTTTCTGTATATTGGGAGTGATGTTTTTGTAATAAACTTTCTTATAGAGCTTCAACTATTAACTACCTCATGTCCCTCCCCACCCCCACCACCCCACCCCCACCTATCAATTTTGGTTCCGAGCAACATTGGACAGGGGGCTGGGGGAATGAGGGAATGATTTCAACAAGGTCCTCAAAAGTGTACCAACAGTTATTTCTTAGATTGTAGGTGTGATTTGAATCAAGCCTGGTCTTTCTCAGTGTTATCAATTTCAATTCAATCAAGTCACAAGCAGGGGAAACAGGGGCAAATTCGCAACAGACTGTTTGATTTATTGCGTGTTCGCCAAACCAGTGGACACAATGATGAAGATCACATACTAGCCCCGGTCTCCCCTATACTATGGGACTCAACTCATGGTCCATGTCTTCTTCTCAAACATAGATGTCTTTGAGTTCCATAACCCTTACCCTGCTAAATCCAACAGAATCCAACGAGCCAGGCTGTTTGTTCCACTCGGCGTGGAAGTTTTTTGAAGAAATTCTGGCCCCAGCTTATATACTTGGCGCAGTATACTGTGCCAAGTAGCCTTGACACCTGTGGTGTACTGGAAAATCCCAAGTCCCATGTGCTGGAGGTCCGTGGTTCAAATCTGGGGGGTTTGGATTACTTATCGCCGCGGGAAAAGAAATTCTAAAAAAAGTGGCCTAGAGGGGTTAGGGTTAAATTATGTATCTATAGCAGGAGTTCTCAATAGGCGGCCCAAATTTTGCCGAGTTTTCCATCTTGGTATATTCCCAAAACCACACCCCCGGAATTCAGGTAAATAAATGACTTTAGATATTGGCTCAAATATGAAGCAGCTATTGTTTGCCATTTGATTTAAATTGAATACAGGGTGAGTCAAAAAAAATGCTATAGTGGAAAGAAGCCATCTTGTTTGAAAACCAAGTTGAAGTTTGAATTTGTTCCCTATTTTTTTATAGGAATACCATATTTCTTACTAACGTTGTGTGAAGAAATGAAGTCAATATCATTTTCCGTTTGCCTTTGGTGATTCTTTTTAGCCATGCACCCATTTCACATGTTTGTCCACGAGACATCCAAAACAGGCATAAGAGTGCAAAATGTGTTTTGATTCAAATTTGGAAACTTGAGTAAATTTGTTATGTAATTGGAATTAAATGCATTATTTATTGTTTACATTGGAGTTAAGATAACCAATTGACCTATTAAACTCATAGTATGAATTGCTTATAATGCATTAAATTTGAATAAATAATGACATTATTCCAAAATCTTTGTATGATCAAATCACGTATGATATCGCAATGTGTGCAATGTGTATCAAATATGATATCGCAATGTGTGCAATTTGAATTGAAAATCCCTTGTGGACAAACACGTAAATTGGGTTGTGCAGCAAAAATGGTCACCAAAGACAAACAGAAAATGCGATCGACTTGAATTTTGCACACAGAGTTATAGGAACAAATATATAATTCTTTCAACAAATTAAAAAGTTTCAAACTTCAACTTTGAAAGTAAAATGGCTTCCTTCCTTGCAGTTCTCTTTACTCACCCTGTATAAGGCAACAACAACAAAAATTGTGTTGCCCTCAAGTGCTAAAAATTTAAAATTGGGTCGGTCGGTCAGAAATCCTTTTTGGGGGGGGGGGCTGAAAAATAAATCATTTATATTGAAACAAAATTGGTATAGGCCGTAAGTCAATTTAACTGAAGTTTCTAGCTTTTTCAAGCTAATTTATTCATTTCAAGCAAGAAATAGTAACATTTAGACACTTTGATCAATTTCTTTTTTTTTTAATGGAAGAAAAAAAATGGGAAAAAAACATGAAAAAAACCCAACCTGACCCTTGTTTTTTGCCTAACAGCTGCCTTATGTTTCTGAATCTGAAAAGGAGAAAAACAATAACTGTAAAAGTGGAAAGTTCCGCGCTACATATCGTCAGCCTGCTTCGATAATTGCCTAACTCATTTTTTCTAGTTCTTAGAAAACAACAAAAGTATGAAACCTGTTACCTGTGTACCTGTTACTCATTTTGCATTATTGATGGATGGCTATTCATTATGTGAAATGTGTCTTGTATCGTTGATGCCTCAATTGTCGTGCATGGATGCACTTATCCAAGTCATATAGAAACAGATGAACACAGCCATACAATAATTTGATTAATTCCATGGATTGGTCAATGCAAATTCAATAATGCAAAATGAGTAACATGTTGGAGTGGTCTGGTGGCCCTTTTGCAACGAAGCTCTTCATTTATCAACACTTTTGATTGGTCAATGACTTAGGTATTATAACAGCATGTGCATACTGATTTATGCAAAAAACTCAATTTTGCTGAAAAGTGAGTTAGGCAATTATCGAAGCAGGCTGACGATATGTGTTTGCACTTTTCATGCTTGAAGCAGCTATCGTGAAAATAATAACACTCGAATGTATTTCTTTGTGATGAAGCTACAAATCTTGAATTGAAAAACGCAAAACATTTCAAAGCCCAAACTATTAACCGTACAAAAATTAACCGCACAAAAATTACCAAATGTACAGTAAATAAAATCTGAGAGTATCCAAAAGAAGAGATAGATGACAAATTAGTGCCTCTTTGACGGAAACTGTTTCGCTTTTTAAAAATGTATCCAGCCCTATAAGCTAAATTTCGTTTACTAGAAGATCTTTGGACAAGTCAAGCGGTATAGTGTCCACTAAGAAACATAGAGCTTGTATGTTGATAAAGTAAACCATCTGTCATCGTAATGTTACACATGCAGAATCTACTTATCCTTAATGAGTTGACTCTGTTGACATAGAAACCATACATCATATATCAGTTGGTGTATGCTCAGAATGTGTGAGGATATCGTGACATCATTTGTAATTGCCATGACATATCAGCCCCGGATATCAGCAAACATCTTCGAGACATTAGGAGGAGGAGACTGTGCACAAGGCTCAAGATAAGCGGGCGCTGGGCCATTTTTATCCCTCGGTCCTCCTGCCATAGCGCCCGGTAATGCTGACAAATAAACAAACAAGCGTTGATATTTTGTCCAAACCAGCGCCCGTTGACGATCGGGAAGCTTGCCCAAGACATCGAAATTTGATTCGACAATACGATTTAATACAAAGTTAGCTCCCGGTAGACTGAAAGTAGCTCCTGGTTCTTAATAAATCCCATGATCCAGGCGCTACTAAAAAAGTAGCTCCCAGTAAAAAAACCTGTTATCTTGAGCCTTGACTGTAATTGATAAAGTCTCAAAAAACTGAAATATATCCTTGCCGCGATCCATCTGAAATCGAGTCATTTTTATGAGACACTCTCTACTGATCTCAGTCGCAAACTGATTGTTTCGGTCAGTCTAGATTATTCATAAATGGGTCAAATCTCTAGAAAATATCAAGCATGTCTCCAATTTCAATACATTGATCCCTAGTGAGCAACACGAAAGTATGGTTGGGATTTATAGCTGAGAGGAAAATGTTGAAATCCACTTACTAGGAGACAATTACGAATCATGATTCTGGATTTCCTCAGACATTTTCAATTACATTGTAAAAGGGTTTTAAGATAAAGGGACACTTTGAGCTTGACTTGGTCTTTGACATTTAAACAGAAGCTTTTGGCCCTCAGGACAGGAGTTTCTCTCACACCTTAACACTTTCCACACAGTAGGCGTCTGCAGACGACATTCCAAAATGTTTCAAAAATTTCAAAATTATTGAATTTCATTACCATATTTGGAATCACCATGAGAAATGCATTGAAATAAGTACAAACATGCCTAGTATTGGTTCAGTAATACTTGAGATCGACTTTGAAAGTTGGGAGAGGTTTCTGAAGAGAAAGATCTGTTTTGTATAGGGGGAATATGGGGCAACTGGTCCGAAATGAAGGATTTTGTAATGGTGTAGGCATTTTCTTTTGAACCGTGCGACTTCTGTTGAAAGTTGACATATATCCTTACCTTCTACATGCCAACACATCTGCAACTTTAGGGTATTTACACATGTGATAATCTCCGACCTTTGAAGCCACCTCCTTAAGCGACTGATTGAAAATTCACAGAAAGATAGTATGGGCGATTTTTGAAGATGGGTTTAGATCATGTTTAGATCATGTTCAGTATACTTTATATGATTGATAGATATGCAACATATATCCATGCAGATATAGTCATCTTAAGATGCTAAGTGCGTTTGATGGGTGCTATATTGTAGTGTGCTCCAAGAGTGGTAAACTAGGGACATTAACTACAGTGCCTCCAAGTGACAGCATTTAACTATTGACCATTTCCGATCTCAATTTGAATTCGGAAAAACAGGTCACATGGAGTAGGTGCGTAGTGCGTTCTTCGCAACAGTTGATCGCATTCATAGCATTGGTTGTCCGCCTAGTGATTTACTATGTTTACATACACACGTACACCCATGAGACATAAAACGTGGAACAAGACTTTTTGACTTTTTATCAACAATGGCGTTGACCAGCAAATTCCAAATGTATCGAGCAGACGGTAAAATGTGAAAATATTACCCAGAATCTCTTTTATCTCACCGTTTTTGTTACTGAAACACCGCAACATACAACTTTGTGAGGGAGACAATCTATCACCAACACCAGCGCAATCGACCACACTGGCAGACGGGTTTTTTTTACAAACCAGTAGTCCCATCCTCCCCTAATGGTAAAACCAATAGCTGTGTGAAAAGTGTTAACACTTTCCATGCGACTGTTAGCTTTACCATACAAAACAGTTTTGGTTTTTTTAGAAACCTTTAACAACTTTTAAAGTCTATCTCAAGGATTACTGAACCAATACTAGGCATGTTTGTACTTATTTAAATGCATTTCTCATGGTGATTCCAAATTTGGCAATGAAAGTCAATAATTTTGACAATTTTGAAACATTTTGTGAAATTTTGGTACTGTCGTCTGCAGACGCCTGCCGCGTGGAAAGCGTTAAAGTGGTGGAATGAAATATGAAATTTGTCATAAAGACAGTATAATATGACATCCAGCAAAAATCCATGTCATCTGCAGGGAGTGTATTGGATGATGGCTTTTGACCTAGTTGCTAGGAAGTAGTATGTTGCTATTGACAGCACGTAGGCATATTCCCAATATTATATGGATCGGCTGATGGATGTGAAACTGTCATAATAAAACTGTCATAACGGTGTTTAAAATTCAGTTGAAAAAATGATGGTGGTCGATGGTTTTAAAAACTAAATGTGACACAATCAAGTAGAATGAGTCAGACGTGAGAAATATTGATTTTGAGTTATAGGTAATAATAATAAGCAGGATTTATATAGCGCCAAACATCAGAACCAGTCACTACACTGCAAAAACTGTGGTGTTAAATTTAACACCACGGGTGTTAAATTTAACACCAGTACGGATTCACTATAGGACCACACCACCTGGTGTTAAAATGACACCATCACTAGTGTTACAACGTTGGTGTTAAATATAACACCAATGTGTGTTACAATATGACAACACCAGTAACAATTTTACACTTTCTGGTGTTAAAACATTAAAAACTTTACACCTTCTGGTGTTAAAATATTAATGTTAGATAAGTTGAAGTACTTTAACAATAAAATACTTGCAAATAACATATTTCACTGTTCAACAGTTCAAATTTATTAAAACTTGAACGTTTTTGTGAATTATTGTTCTTACTTGCCATTTAATTATGGAATGGTGCATGTTGCAGATCGAATCACTAGATCAAATGTATAAATATACAATCCAAAGTGTTAAAAAACCAATATAACCCACCCCCGTGCGCATGTGTGGAATAGTGACACCCATGGGAGTTATTCTTACACCAAGTTTAACACAAAAAATTTAACACCATAAGAAGTGTTACATCAGTTATTCCTATGGTGTTGACCTAACACCAACATTAACACCAGGAGCGTAACACCGGCTCAGTGTTGCAGTTTAACACCGGAGTTTTTGCAGTGTAGGCGCTTTACAATGGTAAAACTGGTTTAAAAAAAAGGTAAAAAGAAGTAACAAATTCTTGTGTTTTACTTTGTTTTCTCAGTTGGTAATTTGTTTGTAACTTAAAATCTAGAAGTTCAATTTTAGTGGGGTTTGGACCATACTGTACAATGATAACATTGACTACATTAGTCGGGCACATGCTTGACTAGCTTAAATCTAGTCTGCATAGCTAGTCCAGCGTGCTTTACTAGTTTATTCTAGTCAAGCGGTAGCTGGACTAGTTTCAGATATCGGAAAAACTAGTTGAGCATGTTTGACTAGGTTAAAATCGGTGCTGAACTAGTTTTTGCCCAGCCTCGACAAACTAGTCAAGCGGAAAGCTGAAGACTAGTTTAAAGCTGAGATCCGGACTGCACATGTGTTGATCACATCGCCAGTCTGTGTGCGACATCGAGAGAACAGCAACTGTTCTGAGTGCTGAAGAAAATATAGCGGAAATATGTGACACAAACATGGAAAGAATGATAAAGGTGCAACACTAAACTGCAAGGGACAAATTATGAGTTTAGCCACCAAGGAATTCAGAGAGAAAAAAACCTGAATGAAAAGCAGGTGATAGCCCAGGTGCAAAATTCGGCACCCGTGCGTCTCTACGCCATTGGCGAGTGCCGGCCATGTCAAAACCACCAGATAGTTTGCAGAATTCCAAAATGGATGAAAATAATGGGCCGATTAAAATGATTTGTCTTAATGCAGAGCAACCAGCAAGATCACTTTCAACGCATGATATTTCATGGGTCTGAATTTGATATCGTAGATAGAGGTCACACTATTTCCCCATAGCAACCGATCAGGACGGACTAGCTTATGATGCAAACAAGTCAAGCATGACTGACTAGTCAACATGGGCACCATCTGGACTAGCTTTTCATGCCAGAATCAGTACACGCAAACTCATGTCATTTCAAGTATTGATCTTTTCTGTGATAAAATAAACAAATTTCGACGCCCCTTGGGCTTTATTGACATGAATCCTTATAGTAAACAATTTACAATTATGACAATGGTAGTGGGAGAGGTAGTTTTTTGATTGATTGGGAGCAATTGGATCCAATTGCACCCTTTGAGATGACATGAGATTCCGTGTAGCGGTTCCGACATGTTAGCCAGTGAAAAACTAGTCGAGCTGGCTTGACCAACTAGGCAAAAGCTAGTCAAGCGACTAGCCTAAACTGGCTAGACTAGATAAAACCTAGTCCAGATGGGCACCATCTGGACTAGGTTTTATCCAGTCAGGTTTACCAGTTTGGGTTTTCAGTGTAGCATTTACCACCTATTCTTGAATGATGGACAACTATCAAAATTGAAAACTGCCGACATGTGACTAATTACACTTGATCACATCACAAGTGTTAGCACTTTTCACGTGGTTATTAGTTTTACCATATATACAAAAAAGATTTTTCAGGAACATTTCCCAAAATTTTCAAAGTCTTATATCATGAATTACTGTACCAATACTAGGTATGTTTGTACTTATCTTAATGCTCATGGTGATTCCAAATATTGTGATGAAATTCAATACTGTTGACATTTATGACTTTGCACTATATTCACTGCCAAAGCCTATATTCACTGCCAAAGCCTATATTCACTGCCAAAGCCTATATTCACTGCCAAAGCCTATATTCACTGCCAAAGCCTATATTCACTGCCAAAGCCTATATTCACTGCCAAAGCCTATATTCACTGCCAAAGCCTATATTCACTGTCAAGTCCCAATGCTATATTCAGTAGATAGCAATATGACTTTGCATTTATTCACTATAAAGTCCCATTGCTATCTTCAGTAGATAGTAATAAAACTTTGCATAGCCTATAATATTCACTGTAAAGTCCCATTGCTATCTTCAGTAGATAGCAATTTGACTTTTCATAATATGCTTTTTTCGGATAGGTCTTCAGACCCCATCACTACCTTTTCCCCCCTATAGGGGAATATACGGTAAAGTTGCCAAATTAGTGTAGCAAAATTAAGGTTCGACCTAGAACAAATTGATACATATTTTGTTCAGCTCAATGCATTTCTATAAGGTACCCATAATGACATTCTAAAAGTAATTTGCATAAACTTAAAATGGCCGCTAATTTGAGCATTTTCATTGATTTGGACTTATTTCTTATCTTATATAGTTGTTATGGCACTTTAAATAGCTTCAGCATATATTTTTCATGTATAAAGTCTCAAAAGACATACACAGACATATCTGCCCTAATATGTGTATCTTAAAAAGCCTAAATAAAAAATAAATTAAATTCTCAAATTAGCGGCCATTTTAAGTTTATGCAAATTAGGCATATTTCTACCACTCTGATATTTTCGGACTTTTAGTATGTCATTATGGGGACCTTATAGAAATGCATCTTGCTGAAAAAAATATGTTTCAATTTGTTTTAGGTTGAAACATAATTTTGCTACACCAATTTGGCAAATTTTCCATGTATTCCCCTATAGGGGGATTAAGGGTAGTGATGGGGTCTGAAGACCCCCTCCGATTTTCTTTTTTTAGTGCATATTTAATCATGTGGGGTCAAGTGGAATACATTTTGACCATGGTCGATTTGAACAAAATACCTTCCCTATTTACGCCCCGCCCTAATATATATTCTTTGTATGGGTATGATTCTTTGAGCTGTAAATTGATCTACACAACGAGTCATGCACAGGCAGTGCAAAGTTCTGTGTACACAATGCGCCAGGTCACTGCACAGAAGAGTAAATCGATTGGCTATGGGTTAACATTATCGAATGGTCTGGAAAAACAGATTGTCCAATCAAAAAAAGGGTTACATATGATGCAAATTAAGGGTTCTGTCTATAAATAACGCCTTGGGAAATTATAGTGCAGTCAACAGACGGCCTTAGGAAACTCCCACTAAAGCTATCTACTGATAGCATTTACACATTTGTAATTATGCTATCTGTGTATTTCATGGTATTTGTATGTTTACAGGTCTCTCCCATTTTGAATAATATCATTGTAAAAATATCAAAAGATTTATCCCCAATCGTGCTTGTCTGCAGTTTTCAACGGAAAAAGTCACGTTGGGTCAAACTTTGTGGTCGTTAGCTCAACAGCATTTAAGGGTAGACCTCCATATTAACCGAAGTCTGCTGTGTACATCCTGCGCAGTGTACAAATGGTTACTATAAGAAGAAACAGTTGGGCTTATATAGTCACCAAATACCATGAATATACGTATCTATGGTGTTTAAATACTGTAGACCATGTCTGAACCCAACCTTAGCACTCTGTTTCCAGTAGCTGTTTTTAAACGTTTATCCTGTCTTTCATAGATGTATTTCCAAGTATTATGAAAAGGTTGGCCCTGTATCTCATTTTGACTAATACTATTGTAAAAATATCAAAAGATAAACCGTATGCCTTGTACGACGAGGCTCCCTGTGTTGCGAAGCCAGCCTTCGTGATTCTTAGCTAAACCGACATGTTTAGGTTTACCTCCATATTTACTGTATGTGGCACAGTTAAGGGAAACTAGATCATGGCCCCTAGACCGTGTATGTTTGCAAAGCACACGTAAGATCTAACCTGGTGTACCTGGGAAGCGAGCCCAGTTAAGTACGATTAGTAACCACAAATACTACCAATGTGTAACTTAACGTTACCGCAGATGATTAGTTAACCCGTAGGCTATCTCACTCCGTTTCCGAAGTCTGCTTGTACATCCTGCGCAGTGTACAAATGGTTACTTTAAGATGTAACCAGTGGGCTTATATAGTCACCCAATACCATGAATATGATATCTATGGTGTTTACATACTGTAGACCATGTCTGAACCCAACTTTAGCCCTCTGTAGATAATAAAATGCCAATTTTCAACACTATGTCTGAGCCCAACATTAGCCCTCTGTAGATAATAAAATGCCAAGTTTTAGCACTCATCTTATAATCACAATGTACAATTTCAAATAACAAAGTCATGAATATTCATAGTAATTGCATCTTGATTTGATTGTTTGTATATCACTGCTCTAACCCAAGACAAATACCTCAAGAGATCAGAAGCACCCATTCATAACTGCTGGTGTGCAGAGATCCAGATCTGCCACAGCATTATTAGTTAATGGCAACATTGTTCAGCCATGTGAATACAAGGTGTGTCAAAAAAAGTGTCCCATGTGAAACATGATCTTTGGGGCCATGAAAAATAGAAAAACTGTTCGCGAAATACTTATAATCATGTTCAATAATCTTAAATGTACCATAAGAATATTTTCCTATCCATTTTGGACCTTCTGTTATTAAATTATGGCAAATCTACTCGGGCATGTCAAATTCAGCTTTGACCACTTTTCATGTTCAGAGAATTATTTTATTGGAATCGTCATTCAGTGTGTTTTGACAAATTAAATATGATAAAATTGCATTAATCAATAATATTAAATATTCCGCTTACACAGGGGTAATGAAATGGCTTGCAAATTAAAGCTAAATTAACAATACACACAATCAAATTTGCCATATGGGTGCCCCATACCCTTTCCTCCTATGCATCAAAGACAATCTTTTATAAGCCAAAAAAACTCTGCCACAAGTGGTCTGTAAAGTGAGTTCAATACAATAGGGTTTTCTTATTGGCAGGGACAAACTCATCATGTTCTATTATCATTTCAATGTATTCAGATTCAACAATGTTATTGATTCACTTGTTCAAAACTCCTGCCAACTGACACTACTATTTCCATGGCTATACAGAAGGGCATTATCACATTATGCTAAGCTGGGATCAGGGTCTTTATAATAAGATTTAAACGAGAGCATCAATGATGCAGAAGCTGACTACAGCTGAGAATTTGGGAAAATTCATAACTCATGTCTATATATGAAGAGCGTTGTTGCAAAAGGGCTATGGTGCATTTTTTTCAAAAATGATTTTACTATAGAAATGTATAGGGGAAAATCTTATGTTTCAAGGAAACAAAGTCATTTTTTTTCAAAAAGACATTTTTCAAAAAGTCATTTTCAAAAAGTCATTTTTTTTCTCATTGTAAACAGTCATTGAAGTTGCAAAAGGGCCTGTGTCCAGAATTAAATCGGGATACAGGCCCTTTTAAAACAAAACAACAACTTCAATAGTTTACAATGAGATGTAGGTCTTTTTGAAAAAAAATGACTTTATTTCCTTGAAACATATGATTGTATCATTTAACATTTCTGTATCAAACTTTTTTTTTTTAAATGATTAAAATAAATGATTTTTTCTCTAAGTACAAACAGATGGAGTTTTGTTGCAAAAGAGCCTACATCCAAATGTTCAAAAAATGTAAACATGATTTTTGTTTGTTTTTGAAAACTAGCGCATTTGGAATGTATTTCAATTTAAATTAGTATGTAGTGTACCTCTTTCATAATCCATTCAGTTTTTCAATTGCTCAACTTGAATATTTAGAAACAGGTTTTTTTAAACTTTTTCTCAATAAGAGCCAAAGTGGATGCAGGCCCTTTTGCAAAAAACCTCTTCATATTGTAAACCACTATAATCTGTCCAGCATATAACAAATGATGCAAAGCTCGAATCCATATTATATCTTACATGAAACAATTATATATATATATTATTATGCATTCACCGTTCACCGTGTAAGCACATTTGCCCTTCTATATGCTTCGGTTGAGATTTCAAGATCAAGAAATAGTCTCTTTCTGATATTAAAACAAATTATTGCCAAACACCTTGGATATTAAATGGTGCGACCTAATGGTAGATGATTGTTCTCTTTTGTAATGTGTGAAGGTTCAATAAATAATATGTACAGAGATGAATAACTTCGGTACATAACAATGGCAAAATACAAACACCTATTTTATGAAAATATGCATCATTTAATGAAAATAATAATATTTACAGGTCACCAAACTCCCATGGCCCCTGGATCTTAGGCCAAGTAAAAATAAAACTAGTTTCTCGTGCTAACTTTTTGAAACAAGGCGGTTCTCGAACGGCGCGTCTCGCCTGTTCATCAAAAGTGACTTGAAACAAATGATGATGAAACATATGATACAATGTAGCACTGTCACAGAGGTACATGTATGCATTGTAGTTAATGCAAGGGATATAATACCTTGAAAAATTTAATCAACAAAAAGAACACACCAACCCCCTTCCCTACACCAAATCACATCAAGATAGGCCTTACAGATCTTATTTGACCCCAGATGACCTCTGATGACCTTGAAAATTTAATCAGCAAAAAGAACACACCATCCCTCTTCCGTCCACCAAATCCCATCAAGATAGGCCTTACGGATCTTATTTGACCCCAGATGACCTTGAATGACCTCCGATGACCTTGAAAATTTAATCAGCAAAAAGAATACACCACCCCCCTTCCCTCCACCAAATCCAATCAAGATAGGCCTTACTGATCTATTTGACCCCATATTTGACCCCCGATGACCCCGAAAAATTAATCAACAAAAAGAACACACCACCCCCCTTCCCTCCACCAAATCCCATCAAGATAGGCCTTACTGATCTATTTGACCCCATATTTGACCCCCGATGACCCCGAAAAAATAATCAACAAAAAGAACACCCCATCCCTCTTCCGTCCACCAAATCCCATCAAGATAGGCCTTACTGATCTATTTGACCCCATATTTGACCCCCGATGACCCCGAAAAATTAATCAACAAAAAGAACACACCATCCCTCTTCCGTCCACCAAATCCCATCAAGATAGGCCTTACTGATCTATTTGACCCCATATTTGACCCCCGATGACCCCGAAAAATTAATCAACAAAAAGAACACACCACCCCCCTTCCCTCCACCAAATCCCATCAAGATAGGCCTTATGGATCTTATTTGACCCCCGATGACCTTGAATGACCTCTGATGACCTTGAAAATTTATTCAGCAAAAAGAACACACCACTCCCCTTCCATCCACCAAATCACATCAATATGGGCCTTACTGATCTATTTGACCCCATATTTGACCCCGATGACCTCTGGTGACCCCGAAAAATTAATCAACAAAAAAAGAACACACCATCCCTCTTCCGTCCACCAAATCCCATCAAGATAGGCCTTACTGATCTATTTGACCCCATATTTGACCCCCGATGACCCCGAAAAATTAATCAACAAAAAGAACACACCACCCCCCTTCCCTCCACCAAATCCCATCAAGATAGGCCTTACTGATCTATTTGACCCCATATTTGACCCCCAATGACCCCGAAAAATTAATCAATAAAAAGAACACACGCCCCCCTTCCCTCCACCAAATCCCATCAAGATAGGCCTTACTGATCTATTTGACCCCTGATGACCCCGAAAAAATTAAGAACAAAAAGAACACACCATCCCCCTTCCCTCCACCAAATCCAATCAAGATAGGCCTTATGGATCTTATTTGACCCCCGATGACCTTGAATGACCTCTGATGACCTTGAAAATTTATTCAGCAAAAAGAACACACCACTCCCCTTCCCTCCACCAAATCTCATCAATATGGGCCTTACTGATCTATTTGACCCCATATTTGACCCCGATGACCTCTGGTGACCTTGAAAATTTATTCAGCAAAAAGAACACACCACCCCCCTTCCCTCCACCAAATCCCATCAAGATAGGCCTTACTGATCTATTTGACCCCATATTTGACCCCCGATGACCTTGAATGACCTCCGATGACCTTGAAAATTTAATCAGCAAAAAGAACACACCACCCCCTTCCCTCCACCAAATCCCATCAAGATCGGCCTTACGGATCTTATTTGACCGCATATTTGACCCCGATGACCTTGAATGACCTCCAATGACCTTGAAAATCTAATCAGCAAAAGAACACCCCACCCCCTTCCCTGACATCAAGTCCCATCAAGATAGGCCTTACGGATCTCTAGATATCGCGTCACAACGCGTCTCAAAAGTTTTAAGCATATTTGACCCCGATGACCTTGTATGACCCCCGATGACCTTGAAAAATCAATCAGCAACAGAACGCACCACCCCCCTTCCCTCCACCAAGTCCCATCACGATAGGCCTTACGGATCTCCAGATATCGCGTCACAAAGGTATTTCTTAGCACACGGCATACGGCGGACGGCGGACGGCGGACGGCGGACGCCGGACAGAAATAGTGATAACATAGTCTCTTTCTGATTACATCAGGCGAGACAAAAAGGAAGATGAGTTTGTTTTTTTCTTCTTCCCAAAATGGCGAATGCCCCTTTTTCCAAAACTGGTTTCGCTTTTTCCAACATGGTGGAAATGTTTTTGCTTCAAAATGGCTGCCACTTTTCTAAGACTAGCTTTATAACCTTAAAATGGGTACATACTGGAAACTGCTCGCGATATTTTACATGTTTATTTTAATACTAGGCGGTCACACGGGGTTTGTCGGTTCTCGGGTTTGGGCGGTCACCCGGGGTTTGTCGGTTCTCGGGTTTGGTGGTTTGTAGAATGCATGCATAAAGCCCGATCGGACAAACTTTGAAAATTCGACCCTTAGACGACCTTTGACCCGGACGACCCAAGAAAAGCAAAACCGTTTTATTTTTTCCACGCTCGACTCGTATTCGGGCTTCCCGTCACCGAGTTTAAGCCAGATCGGACAAACTTTGAAAATTGGACCCCTAGACAACCTTTGACCCCGGACGACCCAAGAAAAGCAAAGCCGTGTTATTTTTTCCACACTCGACTCGTATTCGGGCTTCCCGTCACCGAGTTTAAGCCCGATCGGACAAACTTTGAAAATTCGACCCTTAGACGACCTTTGTGACCCCGACTTTTGACCCCGGAAGACCCGACAAACGCTAACCCGTTAAATTTTTGCCACGCTCGCCTCGCATCGAGCATTGTGATCACCGAGTTTAAGCACGATCCGACCAACTTCAAAAAGTTGACCCCTAGATGACCTTTGACCTCGTATGCTCTAGCGAATGCGAACTTGCTCTTGCGGGGACTGAACAAACAGACACCGAGTTTCTCATCACCGAGTTTAAGCCCGATCGGACAAACTTTAAAAATTTGACCCCTAGATGACCTTTGACCCCGGACGACCCAAGAAAAACAAAGGCGTATTATTTTTTCCACGCTCGACTCATATTCGGGCTTCCCGTCACCGAGTTTAAGCCCGATCGGACAAACTTTGAAAATTCGACCCCTAGACGACCTTTGACCCCGGAAGACCCGACAAACGCCAACCCGTTTTATTTTTGCCACGCTCGCCTCGCATCGAGATCACCGAGTTTAAGCATGATCCGACCAACTTCAAAAAGTTGACCCCCATATGACCTTTGACCCCTATATGACCTTTGACCTCGTACGCTCTAGCGAATGCGAACTTGCTCTTGCGGGGACCGAGCTGCACCCACCCACTGAGTTTGAACGCCGCCCGACCCCGGGAAGGCAACGAAAAAGCGCGCACAGACAGACAGACAAACAAACAGACAAACAAAAAAACAGACAGACAGAGAGTAGAGTATTATTATATAGATAACACAAGGATTTATTCTCTATTTTTTCTCTTTCAGGAATACAAAGCTAAATAAGAAAAGATGTGTATTCTAGATTTACAAAATATCAGTGTGATCTCGGGAATATCTTGATAAATAAATCAGTTCCAGCCAAAAACGACAAACAAATGTTCCGAAGGCGAAGACCACACTGGTATTTTAAAACACCAGTTTTACTCACGGTTTATTTATATCATCTGATGCAGATACAGTTTAATTTGTATCATGTTTTGATATTAACAGTTTGCCTGTTATGTTGTTCTTTCATTTTAACAGGTTTTTTTTAAAATATTGACACGTTCTCCATTGACAACATCAGTGTGATCTTGAGAACATTCAAAAAATAAAAATTGAAGAAAAAGAATTTAAAAAAAAAAAAATTAAAAAAAATTAGAAAACAAAATTTGAACAAAATTTGAAGAAAAAAACTATTTTTTTGACGTGGCGGCCAAAATGGATGCGCACGCGCGGGGAAGAGAAACTACTATTTTTTATTTGGCCTTTTAAATGGTGCGCCACTTTGACTTTGGTAATGCCACAAAAACCAGTTGGCGAATTGGCGTTCTCTTCTGGATGGTTCAATAAGTAACAATAACATCTACCGAGGTGATTGGTTTAGGGGAATATTGAAAATAAGATAGGCTTTTCTTCTGATATCAAAATAGTACTACTACATATAGTTTAACCAGAGAGATATTACACCTCCCTGGTTAAACCATACATAGCCTAGGCTACATAGCCTAGGCTATAGGCTACATAGCCTAGGCTATAGCCTATAGGCATAGGGCTAGGCTGGGATGTTCGTAGTCCCAATAGTGACCTGTCCTAGGTAGCTGGCTACCTAGGGTCACAAAACTCCCTATTGACTGTTCACGTCGCGAAATTCACATCGAGTGTCAGCACTGCCGACTGCCGCTTGATCAAAATTAATTAACACAATGTATTACTAAGAGTTCTAGGAACAACATGTGAGTGCATTTTGATTGATTTAAATCATATTTGATGTGAAAATCTTGAATTAAAAATGTGATTTTCGCGACGTCGTGTGTCTATAGAGGGTGTTGTGGCTATAGTATAGTGAAGCATGAACGATAGTATAGCCACCATTGGGTCTAGGATGTTCGGGAATTCAGTGCTCCCGGGACTCGATTTTGTTTTTCGGGCGGGACTCAGGATTTACGAAAATTGGTAGTCCAGATTTTCGAGGAAGTGAAAACGCAATAAAATATACTAAATGTCCACCAAAGTGTACTGTACTGTACAGTAGATATGTACTTCTGTTCTCTGTGTTGTCTTCATTTTTCCTTTTATTATTGTCAAATCTGCACCGGTTTTAATCAGCTTCCGGACTTATTAAAATCGCGATTCGTTCAAGATTTACCATCAGAATAATTTTGTGTACTACCAAAATGCATAAAACTTTCATAAGTGCAACCAAATGTGCACAATGAAGCGAATTTTAGAGCAACATCGTGCGTACGGCGTAAACACACACCGCTGGCGATGTGAGCGGCGCCATACTCTTGGGTTCCTTTTTTAGTAGGAGAACAACCGTATCAGGAACAGGCGGGGTTGGACGATGATGTAGTATTTATTTTAAAGTACCCCCTTTTCATTTTATATTTGGTTTATTTTGTACTCACGTCTAGGCTATATCAGCCTTTCGACTCACTCGTAGTCATTTTTTATCTGCTAAAAATTAACGTCAAAGTAGATGCAGATGAAAACAACTTGAAGTATTACAGAACAACAAGAAACAGAACATGAAATAAGGTGAGAAGACGCCATTATTTTCTGAGAACACACATCCGCGGCATGCTCGGACTGAAAACTTTTTTGGGGGTTGGACGCTTTCACTTTTGAAAGGGGTGTCATGTTTTATTTAAACAATGTTTTTATTTTCAATAAATTACTTGAGCTATAATATAAACATGCGGCATGTCATTATGAATATTTATTGAGTAAATTTGTATTAAATGTGGAATTTCGACATGGCGGAAGTTACACAATATCTAAATATAATACATAAATGTGCCGTTAAACCCAACCCTCCCCCGTTATAACACGACTTTCAAAAAATGAGTGAACTCGTAGAGCTCCGATTGTTTCGTTATTAAACACTGCACCCTCACATATTCGCACGTGCAACTGTTTGAGGAAAGCTCACGACACATTGAAACAGACGGGGTAACTCGGTAAATGTAATTGCCTCATTTACATCGGACTATAATATGTAGATTTGACATTTGATCAATGGCAGACGATACCAAACTGGTGGGGGTAATAAAAGATATTACGGCACGATAAATCACGCAAATTCAACATTTTGGCAAGGCAATATTCGTAAGTTTTACTCTTTTTCGCGAATTTCTAACAGCACCTCATGATGAAAAACCTTTGAAAACAATATTTTCCAATCATTTTGGCCGCTGAAATCGGAGAAATAGTTTGAAGAATATATACAGAAGCGATTAACATCAATTAACGAAAAACGACCTCCCCACCTATTTTTCACTTTGACGGCTGTATTTTTACTTTCCGCTATTTCGTATCATGAATAATAATGATCTCTAGTAGTTAAACCAATCACAATAAGACAATCACGCTTGTACGTCATGATACATGCGTGCCATGTGTTGAATCAACTTTTCTATCATAGCGTTTACATGCATTTTCAATACAGTTATGACAATAAAGAAAATAACGCGAAATTGCCTATTTTGTCGAATGGCAATCAGGCCCATTTTCTAACATATTTATGCGATCATATTGTTTCACTATCTCAAGTACATTTCCCGACAAATAACCACTTGTGTGACCAAGATAAAACCATATTTCACAGTCGCACTTTCCCCTTGACCTATACCGTGACCTTTCGCGTCAGGTCGCTTTAGCTTACTTGTAGTAAGCTAATAACAATCAATGTTAAAGATCAGCAATGTGATTGGAACTTTAATCATGGGTCATTGTAATTCCTTCTCTATTTATTTCCATGCTGAGACTAATATAAAGGGTTAAAAAAAAGTAATTCCCCCTAAAATTAGATCACATCTGTTAGCATAACTTTACACGTAATTGGACATTTAGAGAGATTGAAACACTTATGAAAAGCAAAAAAACCCTATTTTTTGAGAATTGCCGCTGTGCCAGATACTTGAGGGAGGGAAAGGAGGTGGAGGGGAGGGAAGGGAGGTGGAGGGGAGGGAAGGGAGGTGGAGGGGAGGGAAGGGAGGTGGAGGGGAGGGAAAGGGGGGTTGTGAGTGGTTTCCCCCAAACCGGCACGAAATATCAAACTCTCGATAACCGACTGTGCAAAACACACAGCCGCAAAGTTCCCCTTGATGAGCTGCATCACATATTATATATTAAGAATATAATTTGTAAACACTAAATGTTCCACCCACCCATCTCATATCTATCATCTACTGCAGTAAAACCCATTCCTTGAACCAATGAAGCATTATTATCACTATCAGGCTGTTTCAAACCATCTTCATGATCCCCTCTACTTGAGCTGATAGCTAGCTATAGTCATGATTTCCTGTCACCGATCAACCTGAAACATTATCTCAGGGAATGCAGGAGGATGGTGTATTTACAGGGGGAAATACTCCCCAAGACACAACCTCCCCCTACTTCCCCCCCCCCCCCCAGGCAGCTCAAACCTCACTCCCAAATAATCGAAAATGTTGACCTGTAATGTAACAATTACTTCAAATTAGCTTAAAAATGATCTGAAATGTCTACTTCAGAACAAATTAAGCTAATTTCAGGTTAATTTTTACAATGAAAGCCAACATTTTTGTTCGCTTCACACACATTTTTCCAACCACCCCCCCCCCCAAAAAAAAAAGAAAAGAAAAGAATTTAGATTGCTGGTGGTGTCACTATATAGTTGCATGCAGGCCACAGAATGTGTTCCAAAAGTCAACAATATTTCTACACACAGGCCATATACAAGACTATTTCTACACACAGGCCATATACAATATTTATTTCTACACACAGGCCATATACAAGACTATTTCTACACACAGGCCATATACAATATTTATTTCTACACACAGGCCATATACAAGACTATTTCTACGCACAGGCCATATACAAGACTATTTCTACGCACAGGCCATATACAAGATTTCTACACACAGGCCATATACAAGACTATTTCTACACACAGGCCATATACAATATTTCTACACACAGGCCATATACAAGACTATTTCTACACACAGGCCATATACAAGATTTCTACACACAGGCCATATACAAGACTATTTCTACACACAGGCCATATACAAGACTATTTCTACACACAGGCCATATACAAGACTATTTCTACACACAGGCCATATACAAGACTATTTCTACACACAGGCCATATACAAGACTATTTCTACACACAGGCCATATACAAGACTATTTCTACACACAGGCCATATACAAGACTATTTCTACACACAGGCCATATACAAGACTATTTCTACACACAGGCCATATACAAGACTATTTTTACACACAGGCCATATACAAGACTATTTCTACACACAGGCCATATACAAGACTATTTCTACACACAGGCCATATACAATACTATTTCTACACACAGGCCATATACAAGACTATTTCTACACACAGGCCATATACAAGACTATTTCTACACACAGGCCATATACAAGACTATTTCTACACACAGGCCATATACAAGACTATTTCTACACACAGGCCATATACAAGACTATTTCTACACACAGGCCATATACAAGACTATTTCTACACACAGGCCATATACAAGACTATTTCTACACACAGGCCATATACAAGACTATTTCTACACACAGGCCATATACAAGACTATTTCTACACACAGGCCATATACAAGACTATTTCTACACACAGGCCATATACAAGACTATTCCTACACACAGGCCATATACAAGACTATTCCTACACACAGGCCATATACAAGACTATTCCTACACACAGGCCATATACAAGACTATTTCTACACACAGGCCATATACAAGACTATTTCTACACACAGGCCATATACAAGACTATTTCTACACACAGGCCATATACAAGACTATTCCTACACACAGGCCATATACAAGACTATTCCTACACACAGGCCATATACAAGACTATTCCTACACACAGGCCATATACAAGACTATTTCTACACACAGGCCATATACAAGACTATTCCTACACACAGGCCATATACAAGACTATTTCTACACACAGGCCATATACAAGATTATTTCTACACACAGGCCATATACAAGACTATTTCTACACACAGGCCATATACAAGACTATTTCTACACACAGGCCATATACAAGACTATTTCTACACACAGGCCATATACAAGACTATTTCTACACACAGGCCATATACAAGACTATTTCTACACACAGGCCATATACAAGACTATTTCTACACACAGGCCATATACAAGACTATTTCTACACACAGGCCATATACAAGACTATTTCTACACACAGGCCATATACAAGACTATTTCTACACACAGGCCATATACAAGACTATTTCTACACACAGGCCATATACAAGACTATTTCTACACACAGGCCATATACAAGACTATTTCTACACACAGGCCATATACAAGACTATTTCTACACACAGGCCATATACAAGACTATTTCTACACACAGGCCATATACAAGACTATTTCTACACACAGGCCATATACAAGACTATTTCTACACACAGGCCATATACAAGACTATTTCTACACACAGGCCATATACAAGATTATTTCTACACACAGGCCATATACAAGACTATTTCTACACACAGGCCATATACAAGACTATTTCTACACACAGGCCATATACAAGACTATTCCTACACACAGGCCATATACAAGACTATTCCTACACACAGGCCATATACAAGACTATTTCTACACACAGGCCATATACAAGACTATTTCTACACACAGGCCATATACAAGACTATTCCTACACACAGGCCATATACAAGACTAT
Organism: Ophiura sarsii; assembly: GCA_035610835.1. Lineage (NCBI taxonomy): Eukaryota > Metazoa > Echinodermata > Ophiuroidea > Amphilepidida > Ophiuridae > Ophiura > Ophiura sarsii. The sequence continues at coordinate 68,121,170 of CM069455.1, forward strand.
TTCTACACACAGGCCATATACAAGACTATTTCTACACACAGGCCATATACAAGACTATTTCTACACACAGGCCATATACAAGACTATTCCTACACACAGGCCATATACAAGACTATTCCTACACACAGGCCATATACAAGACTATTCCTACACACAGGCCATATACAAGACTATTCCTACACACAGGCCATATACAAGACTATTTCTACACACAGGCCATATACAAGACTATTTCTACACACAGGCCATATACAAGACTATTTCTACACACAGGCCATATACAAGACTATTCCTACACACAGGCCATATACAAGACTATTTCTACACACAGGCCATATACAAGACTATTTCTACACACAGGCCATATACAAGACTATTCCTACACACAGGCCATATACAAGACTATTTCTACACACAGGCCATATACAAGACTATTTCTACACACAGGCCATATACAAGACTATTTCTACACACAGGCCATATACAAGACTATTTCTACACACAGGCCATATACAAGACTATTTCTACACACAGGCCATATACAAGACTATTTCTACACACAGGCCATATACAAGACTATTTCTACACACAGGCCATATACAAGACTATTTCTACACACAGGCCATATACAAGACTATTTCTACACACAGGCCATATACAAGACTATTTCTACACACAGGCCATATACAAGACTATTTCTACACACAGGCCATATACAAGACTATTTCTACACACAGGCCATATACAAGACTATTTCTACACACAGGCCATATACAAGACTATTTCTACACACAGGCCATATACAAGATTATTTCTACACACAGGCCATATACAAGACTATTTCTACACACAGGCCATATACAAGACTATTTCTACACACAGGCCATATACAAGACTATTCCTACACACAGGCCATATACAAGACTATTCCTACACACAGGCCATATACAAGACTATTTCTACACACAGGCCATATACAAGACTATTTCTACACACAGGCCATATACAAGACTATTCCTACACACAGGCCATATACAAGACTATTTCTACACACAGGCCATATACAAGACTATTTCTACACACAGGCCATATACAAGACTATTTCTACACACAGGCCATATACAAGACTATTCCTACACACAGGCCATATACAAGACTATTCCTACACACAGGCCATATACAAGACTATTCCTACACACAGGCCATATACAAGACTATTCCTACACACAGGCCATATACAAGACTATTTCTACACACAGGCCATATACAAGACTATTTCTACACACAGGCCATATACAAGACTATTTCTACACACAGGCCATATACAAGACTATTCCTACACACAGGCCATATACAAGACTATTTCTACACACAGGCCATATACAAGACTATTTCTACACACAGGCCATATACAAGACTATTTCTACACACAGGCCATATACAAGACTATTCCTACACACAGGCCATATACAAGACTATTTCTACACACAGGCCATATACAAGACTATTTCTACACACAGGCCATATACAAGACTATTTCTACACACAGGCCATATACAAGACTATTCCTACACACAGGCCATATACAAGACTATTTCTACACACAGGCCATATACAAGACTATTCCTACACACAGGCCATATACAAGACTATTTCTACACACAGGCCATATACAAGACTATTTCTACACACAGGCCATATACAAGACTATTTCTACACACAGGCCATATACAAGACTATTTCTACACACAGGCCATATACAAGACTATTTCTACACACAGGCCATATACAAGACTATTTCTACACACAGGCCATATACAAGACTATTTCTACACACAGGCCATATACAAGACTATTTCTACACACAGGCCATATACAAGACTATTCCTACACACAGGCCATATACAAGACTATTTCTACACACAGGCCATATACAAGACTATTTCTACACACAGGCCATATACAAGACTATTTCTACACACAGGCCATATACAAGACTATTTCTACACACAGGCCATATACAAGACTATTTCTACACACAGGCCATATACAAGACTATTTCTACACACAGGCCATATACAAGACTATTTCTACACACAGGCCATATACAAGACTATTTCTACACACAGGCCATATACAAGACTATTTCTACACACAGGCCATATACAAGACTATTTCTACACACAGGCCATATACAAGACTATTTCTACACACAGGCCATATATAAGACTATTTCTACACACAGGCCATATACAAGACTATTTCTACACACAGGCCATATACAAGACTATTCCTACACACAGGCCATATACAAGACTATTTCTACACACAGGCCATATACAAGACTATTTCTACACACAGGCCATATACAAGACTATTTCTACACACAGGCCATATACAAGACTATTTCTACACACAGGCCATATATAAGACTATTTCTACACACAGGCCATATACAAGACTATTTCTACACACAGGCCATATACAAGACTATTCCTACACACAGGCCATATACAAGACTATTTCTACACACAGGCCATATACAAGACTATTTCTACACACAGGCCATATACAAGACTATTTCTACACACAGGCCATATACAAGACTATTTCTACACACAGGCCATATATAAGACTATTTCTACACACAGGCCATATACAAGACTATTTCTACACACAGGCCATATATAAGACTATTTCTACACACAGGCCATATACAAGACTATTTCTACACACAGGCCATATATAAGACTATTTCTACACACAGGCCATATACAAGACTATTTCTACACACAGGCCATATATAAGACTATTTCTACACACAGGCCATATACAAGACTATTTCTACACACAGGCCATATATAAGACTATTTCTACACACAGGCCATATACAAGACTATTTCTACACACAGGCCATATATAAGACTATTTCTACACACAGGCCATATACATACAATATTTATTTCAATTAAATCTTATTAACACTTTCCACGAGGCAGTCGTCCAAAATTTCACAAAATGTATAACAAATGTCAAAATTATTGAATTTCATAACCATATTTGGATCACAGTAAGAATTGCGGTAAAATAAGTACAAACATACTTTTTAAAAGTATGTTTGTGTATTTTCAAGATTAGTGGCTTTTGGAATTTCGTCCACATTGCTAAACTGGAAGTGCAGCATATTTGGCTATTTTGTTTATTCTTCACGTGATTTATTCGTTGAAAATTTATCTCCAATAGACTCCCCCTTTTGAAAAATGTAGGACCCCCTCGGGCGTTTAATGGAGGTAATATGATATATCATTTTTGTTAACCACTCTTCAGGGACCTTTCCATTATGGGTTTGGATGGAAAAGTGGCGTTTTTGTTTAAGTTTATTTTTGAATTCAAGAAAGCTTTGTTGATTGCAGATAATGTATTGACAGGTCGTACCTCACGGCTATTTTATCCCACATAATTTGTCTGTTTTATTCTGAGAATATTAGTTATCCACTGTTTGATAACGCAATACGGGAAGATACCTATGGTTGGGTGCCATATCACATGAGGCCGGAGGCCGAATGTGATATGGCACCCAACCATAGGTATCTTCCCGTATTGCGTTATCAAACAGGGGATAACGAATTTATCACTTAGGAAATCCCCAATATATCCTGTACATGTCTGTGCTACCAGGACGATATATCCTGTATTGCGTTGTTGGCACATTGCTACCAGGACGATATATCCTGTATTGCGTTGTTGGCAGAATAACAGCTCTGATTGGTTAAATAGAGATGGGTTGATCCATTATCATTTTCAGGGGTTGGTGGTAGTGGTGTTGGGTGGATAGGTAGCGGTAGGTTTTGGATTATGGGTTGGAATGGGGGTTAACATGCCTTTTTGGTGGTTTCAGTGTAATGTTGGTGGTTAGGAGGGGGTATATGGTGAATAAGGAGGGGGTTGAATTTTTTTTTTTTGGTGGTTCCTAGTGTTATTTTGGTGGTTCCCAGTGTTTGGGGTTCCAAGTTGTTTAAGTGTTCAAGAAATATATGTTGGGTGGAGGTTTATGATGAATTAGGAGGGGTAGATAAATTGTCTTTTTTGGTGGTTCCCAGTGTTATTTTGGTGGTTCCCAGTGTTTGGGGTTCCAAGTTGTTTAAGTACCCAATAACATAGTTTTGGGTTGTGCTAGGATGTGGTGTATTAGGAGGTTGGGTTGAATAAATTATATTTGGTATTGCGTAGTAGCTTCTGATTGGATTAATCAAGTTTTTGAATGATCCATTATCATTTGAGGGGTTAAAACCATAAGATTTGTTAGGGGTTGGCATTTGTGGATGGGTACACATGTGGTTATTGGTGTTGGGTTATGGAAGGGCGGTAGGAGATGGAGGATTGACAAATATTATATTTTGGTGGTTCCCAGTGTCATTTTGGTTGTTCCCAGTGTCTCAAACACTAGGAACCACCAAGATGTCACTGGGAACCATCACAAAATGCTATTTTGTCAACAACCCCCTTTTTATTCACCACAACCCCCCCCTATATATTGATTAAGCACTTAAACAACTCGGAACTCAAAACACTGGGAACCACCAAAATGGGCCATTTTGACAATCTATCCCCTCCTCATTCACCACATCCCAGCCCAATCCAACAAATATATTTATTGAGCACTTACACAACTTGGAACCCAAAACACTGGGAACCACCAAAATAACATGGGAACCACCTAAACACATGTTGTCAACCCATCCCTTCCTTATTCACTATACACCCTAGCACAACTCCTAAAATATATTTATTGAGCACTTAAACATCCCGGAACCCAAAACACTGGGAACCCCCAACATGACACTGGGAACCACCAAAACAAGGCCATTTTGTCAACTCACCTCCTAAACATATTTATTAAGCACTAAAAACATATCAGAACCCAAAACACTGGGAACCACCAAAATGACAACTGGAACCACCAAAAAGACAGGTCAAACCCCACATCCCCTACCCCCACCCCCTTCCCCTCGCACCCATGATAACCCAACACCTACGGCCACCCTATCCATCACCACCACCACCACCACCAACCCCTAAAAATGATAATGGATCAACCCAAATCTCTATTTAACCAATCAGAGCTGTTATTCAACCAACAACGCAATACCAAATATATTGCGTTGTTGGAACAGCTGATTACAACGCAATACACTTATATATTGCGTGGTTGCTAAATGGCTATGTACCAATCAGATTACAGCATTTGTATCTATTTATAGCTACTAAGTGATAACACCGTAACTTGCTGGCCCGGTTCTGGTTTTAACTGATTCAAGTACCTGAATATACTGGCCATCTTTTGTAGAAAAATATCAGAACATTTGTTGGTGCCACTTCTGAGAAATAGAGCTTTGAATATTATTATTTACTATAATAGCGCCCTCATCGGCCACATTTCCCATAGAGTTACATGTAAAATGTGTGTAAAGTAGAAAATGGCGATAATATAAAAAGGGCTCGTACAATTTTCTTGAAATTTTCACCGTATACTCGTATTCATTAGCGCTACCTACATCAGGTCAAACCATAACTGGGCCACTTTGTAATATTTTTTTATTCCATAATTTTAATTATAAAGCGGACAGTCAAACAAACGTGACCTGGCCTGCAGGTTACAGGTTGTACACCTACTGTAAAACAAGAAATGTTTGCAAGTTTAACATTTTGTGATTCGACAATACGAGCCTAATTCACGGCATGAAAATGTCATGTCAATAATATACTTTGCAATGCGCTGCTACAAGGTAGATTGGAATTATTCACGGCATGACATTTTTTGCAAATAAGTGCTCCTTGTGAAATTCGTGAAATTGAAATGCACACGAACATCTCTGGTTTTACCGTATGCTTTCTGAGCATCAAACATTAGGCAAATAAATGTTGTTTATCAATAGATTCCCTCTAAAGGGTAGGGTCGGTGGTCGGTCGGATTTGTGTGTGTGTATACATTCAAAAGACATACAATTTGCTTTGAAATAGTTTCATAACCCTAACCCTACCATATACCACAAAATACCACGACCCAGTTTGGAAGTTTTTCGATGAAAAATGAACCCAGCCTATATACTTGCTGCAGTATACTGCGCCAAGTAGCCTTGACACTTGTGGTGTACTGGCAAATCCTTAGCCCAGTGTCACTTCATTCATGTTTAAAACAGTTTTGAGGAGTGAAGAAACAGTTAACAAAATATTTTAGTGTATTTCCAAGAACAGGAAATCAAAATTCTGGAAGAAAAAACACACTTTTTTGGAATTTCCAAAATTAGGGTTGGTTTTCATTTTTACAATAAAACCTTTTTGTCAGTGTTCAAAGTTAAGGTAGGTCGGAAATGGATAAACAAACATTTTATTTTTGTGGACGAAGTATGTGGGTCCACTTTAATTTTTATTTAGATTATTCTTAAACTAACAACATTTCGACTAGATATACTAGTCTTGATCAAGTTATAGAAATAGAACTAGCCCAGTGTATACAGATGTACACCAAAGGACTACATGTAGCTCCAAAGATAATGTACATGTACAATACCCAAGTAGGGACATGTGCATCTCATGGGAGCAAAAAAACCATACTGCAGAGAAATAGTGCGATAGTGTGCACAGAAGGGAGGGATTAGAAATCTAGCATATTATAAAGAGATGACATAAACAGGGGTAACAGGTAATTAAGAAAAACATAAACAAACTAATACTAAGTGAATAGACCCAAAGTTTGTTGAAATGTAAAGAGGCAAATGCATGATTGCATCATAATAGAAGTAAGTAGGATGACCTAGAATGAACTGTGTGGGGTTCAAGGGATGAGCTGATAAAACAAACAAACAAGAAATGCTGTAAGAATTAAGGGAGGGGTATGGAATTAAAAAATATATAAAGAAAGGGAAAGATTTATTATAATCAATGTCATATGTCACTAAATAAACTGCTCACAAAAAGTATCGAAACACTTAGAAATGATCCAATACATAACGGCTCGAAAGGGTGTGCATTAATCAAAGCAAATACCCAAGTGCATAATTTTGTTCTGCGTATTTTGACACCTCGATGGTTGAGATACGATGTTGCGGAGCGGAGTTATTGTCATTTCAATGATCGTGGGTCCAGTTTCTAAGGTGACACTCATCCCTATTGAAAAACACGAATCTGATCATTCTAAACAGTAATGCAAACCTCTTTCTATAGGATGATTGTCACTTTTGAAACTGGACCCACGACCATTGAAATGACAATAACTCTGCTCCGCAACATCGTATCTCATCGATCGAGGTGTCAAAATACGCAAAACAAAATTATACACTTGGTCATTTGCTTTGAATAATGCATACCCTTTCGAGCCGTTATATATTGGATCATTTCTAAGTGTTTCGATACATTTTGTGAGCAGTTTAATTAACTCCTTTTAGAGTGTTTAAAACTATAATGTAGATACATCCTTTAACCTACAAAGACCTGACAATTTAGAATGTGTAAAACTATTAATGTAAATAATGAATATATCGCGGCTATCTAAAAATTATCATAGATAGAAGAAAGTAAGGACCCTAAATACATAAGACCATTGTATGATATTCAAAGTATACCCTTTTTCTTGATTTTGTACCCTAAACATGTTACGTACGTATCGTGCCCCGGCTTCAAAAACCACCCTAATTACGTGATTTCTTGGACGCGCTTGATACCCCACTTTCAATAACCACTGAGCACCCCGGGGGCTGAGGCGTTGCCGTTTTTGAGCTTCTGCTATGGGTATTTCAGCTAAAAAAGGTTTAAATCCAAATTAAGGGTCAAGGAGCCTTATAGCATTATCTTATGCTTGCCAACACTCCTATATGAACAACGTGTCCCCTTCTTACCCCAAGGCATGAACTATATTGATGTTTTAGAGAGATTATTCACGGCATGATCGTTGTAATAACGTTATCTCGTGTTTGAGGTTCTCAAAGTGTAAGTAAAACTGTTTTGATATCTGTGACTTATGCATGAACCCTATCAATAAATCTGGGTTAAGGGGAAGGACTTACAGGGGAAGGGGGTTTGATATCTGTGACTTATGCATGAACCCTATCAATAAATCTGGGTTAAGGGGAAGGACTTACAGGGGAAGGGGGTACTTGACCTACAAATTGGTACAGGTGTGTTGTCAGTGGTTCAAAAAATGGACCCATGTTAATAGTAACAATTGTATATAAATGTACCATTTACATAGTAAATTTGGCTAAAAATCAACTCCATCAAACTGACCGTTCGAGGGTGAAAATGTGACCCGTATAAGCACATGTACCACAGGGTGAGTCAAAAAAGTATACTCAAAGTAAATTAATTATTAAAAGTATTTATTATCAGAATATTCATGCATCCAAAGTATGTGGCAATAGATGCATTTATTCACCATCATCAGCAAAAAGAATAATGACATTTCATGGTACCATTTACCAGATATGACTATTTTGGTAAAGTTACTGCATTTTGAAACCGAACACAATATTGAATATTTTACTCAATAATATTAGTTATCCCCTGCATGTTCACACAATACGGAAAAATACCTATGGTTTGGCATGTCATATCACATGAGGCCGCAGGCCGAATGTGATATGGCACAAACCATAGGTATTTTTCCGTATTGTGTGAACATGCAGGGGATAACGAATTTATCGTTTAGTCCCAATAAAAATTGTATTTAAACACTCGCGGAAAACTAAACGTCAAACAATACTAGTATCTAGTTAGAGCAAGGCACTGAATTCTCTTCCCTTCCAAGCTTCCTTACCTCTGTAAAATTCAACCCTTTAACAGGCTCTACGCCATCGCCTCTGTCCATAAAATCATCGCGAAAAACATGTCTGGTTAGGTTATATGCAGATCATTTAATTTTTGGCGTGGGTTAGACCTTTTTGCAGTATATGTCGGCCTCAGAATGTAACAGAAATCGACTCGGTTGCATTTGAATTATCCGCCATTTTATTTGTTTATCGTATTTTAAGCAACTCTTCCACAGACGCAAAGCAATCGCTTTACACGTAATATCATTTCGCGCCATCTGGTAACGCGGTTAATCGACGATATGGAATATATCGTGTGGTTTGACTTGTTGTTTACACGATATGGATCAGATATCATACGTGTTAACCAATGAGATTAAAGTATGTACACTTACTAAACGATAATACTTGATATTAATGAACAAGTGGATTTATGTATGTATGGTACACAATAGTTAACTAATAAAGACAATTGAAACATTCTCAGTTAATTTTTCAAACATTAAATGCGAAATAATAACATCATCCAAAAATATGAATAATTCGCTTTTTTGCTCGTCCTTGTTTGTCTTGTCTTGTTTAAGTCGCTGTCAGATTTTGTTTTATTCATGTATTAAATATGTAACATGTACTGTATTGTATTGTATTAAATGGGTAGGTTATTTACAGGCCTTATTGGCTTTTCAGCCTACTCCTCCATACGCTTTTGTTGTTTTTAAGTTTTACATTTTTGATGTAGTGTTGTTTTTTATGGAAATAAATTTGATTGATTGATAATGACAAAACAGTGTTATTATTACACAAATTTAGCAACAACATCAACAAAAGACGCGGTGAATGATTTGTTTGGTCCAACCTACTACCCTGTATATTCGCGGCGGTAGGCTGACCTTTGACTTATTCATAAATTTGTTTTCTTCTTCAGTACGTGTGTAGTGTTGTTCGTAAGGTGTAGACATTTTAAAAATGGATGAGAAACACCTAGAGGGCATCTAAGATATCATTGATGCCTCATTGATTTAGCTGACAGCTGAAATACAACGCGTCTTGTGAAATACGCATGACAATCATATCAATTTTCGGAAAGCATAGACCTACAAAAAAGGTTTCCAAATTCGGAAGTCGATTACATTTCCTTTCGGCAACAAAACTATGAAAAGCAGCGCAAGAGGTGATTACGTTTAATCAGAATTGATTGATATTGAATTTGTCAATCATTCGTGATGGTTGGCCTAAAAGACAAAGGCCTATTTAATTACAGTATTCTTTTAACCAATCTATATATTTGGTATATAAATCAAATATTGACTGCTTTCATGCGGGGCATGTTCAAATTATAGGCCCGCAGCAGGCATAGCACTGGATCCAAAATGTGAGAGGTCCCATCACATTTTTCAGGACCCCGTAGGACTTCAAAAAACAAATTTAAGGGGTCCCCCAAGAAATTGAGGGGTCCTGAAGTTTGGGTATTTAAAATTTTTACTTTTTAACGGGCAGTTTTAATGAATTTATATTGTGAGCAAAGGATGGATATGTAATTTACAGAATTTCTTAAGGTTTCCATTTCCACACATCGTCAAATTTAAGGGGTCCCAATTTTGATCGGGACCCGCAAGTCTTTCCAATTTGAAACCTGACGCGTCACTATTAGAAAGTGAGAGGTCTAGGACGCGCAGACGCGTCAGAATGCGACCCCTGGCCCGCAGTGATCTCAAACCGGACTATGCCCCTCGGCTTCGCCTTGGAGCATAGTCTGGTTTTGAGATCACCTTGGGCCTATAATTTGAACCATGCCCCTCATTGCAGTCAATATTTGAATACTATTTTCCCTCTATACTGACTAGCCGCCAGTACTTTGGGGAAAAGTTTGCTCTATTTCCCCTCTACCATGTAGTATTTGTACCTGTGATAATGGTAGGTTGGCAAAAAGATTTCAGAGGGGAGTTCAATCTGAATGACAGGTTGAAACAACATCTATAGTTTAGTCTGTTCCAGAGTAACATGCCTCCTTACAGCTGCCAATTGATTATAGGTCAATAAATGCGTATGTGTTGTTTCAAGAGATATTTGACAAATCAATGCGTGTGCGCTGATGTGTGAATAATGGCACGACCCCGCAGGGGGAGTGGGGTGTGAGCATATCAACATTTGTGCATTGATTTTCTAATTTTTCGAGAAACAGAACATACGCATGTATTGACCTAATTCATACACAACACTAAACAAATCAAAATTCACAATTTAAGCATCATTTTGATCTATGTAAAAACAAATAAATGTTAACAACTTTGCTAACACCCGCAGTAAAAATTGAGGAACCCGCGATTCCTGAACAATGAATCAAAACAAAGTGCTTTCAAAGCACTCTGCGTATTTTAGTTTCTTGCTTTCTGATTGGTTCTACACTACTAAGAGCGTATGAATACAGAAGAACATGGACATGCATAAGGCTTGCATTGTACAACCTTCAAATGCGAGATCCGTGCGTATGCCAAAATTGCATGAATAAACTTGGATTTACTTATGCGCACACGGAGACATAAATAACGCATATTTCTCACCAATTTGGAACTGATTCAATTATAGCAACAGTAATCAGAAAGCAGTACACATCACATACTGGGGAGGTAAAACTAAGCATGCTGACATGAACTTTTTACTTTCTGGCAACTACAGTGACAGATGGCGCTATCACTTAAAAAATTAAAGCTTGTAGGAAGAGTGGCGGTGGTTTTTGCCACGTGATGCTATACCACTACAGGCTCCTTCTGCAAACTTTTGGAACACCCTGTATGTGCATGCCAAAGCAGGGCAAGATAATTGAGTTCACATGATTATAGATAGACACATTGGCTGCTACATCCCAAGTCAAACTAAATTTGATATATTTGCTGCTGCTATGGTAAACCACTCTAATATTGTTAACATTATCACACACACCATAGACCTTGAATACGGGGACAAATAATGTCTATTGAAATCCCATTGAAATGTTGTGTAGAGCTGATACTATGTGCGTCTCGCTCACACCTGTATAACTGGCATATAGAAGCTGATGGGATATATTTATAACACAAATGTTTGAGTTTTAAATAACACCTAAACTCAAACCCATGAGTTCGCTGGACAACAAGCACATCTTTTCAAATCAGATGTTAAAGGGACATTAAAGTGGTGTTGAAAATTTTAAATGTTTAAAAATTTACTTCAGAATTCAAGATGAACATTAAAAATTGCGATTATTGTTGTTTCTACTAACAAAAATACAGCAAAACTTGATTAAAAACAATATCATCGCTAATTATTGAAAAACGCCCTCTATGCAAATATGGTTTGCGTTAAATGCTCGTCCCGGCTGTACGAGCATTTTTGAATCAACGTTTTCTTGTACAAAGAGAGCTGATTTTTCTTAATCCTTATGTGTGTAAGTTCATACATGTAATACAATTATAAAAATATACTAATCTCAGTTTTTATCATAATTGAGGGTGCAGCCTCCAACACATCTCTTAGTGCCCCTTTAATGCATATGGGAACGAGAGTAACATTTTATTTATGAATTGTGAAAAGTTGTTTCTTGACAGTGCAAAAGAATACACTGGCTTTTGTGTTGTACCTATTTAATCTGAGACGAGCATAGTTTCAATAGAAAGTAATTACTTTGCCATCCATACCTATCTATGCACACACACTCACTAGCAATAAAAGGCGACAAGAGAAAATCCCCATCTGTTCTATTGGCTGATACACCCTCATGTCAGGTGGGCTTGTTTTGATGTTGCCAAACTTCTTGAGTATTTAGGTAATTTATTAACATTTTAAAGAAATTTGAATTTTTTTCAAAATATTCAAAAGTTTTCAAAACAAAAACTTGTTACAAATATAAAAAAGCTCTCTTGGTTTTTTTTCGTTGTCTAAACTATCATATTGATCGGATATTGCAAGTATCGCTTACCTGATAGGGATTGCAGAGTGTACATTGTAGAAATAGGTGTTGATCCAAACCATGAAAAGAGACAAAAATAGAATAAATATTAATATGAATGGTCAATTAAATTATGCTTAGGTGTCACTGTCATAATGCTGAGCCTGAACATTTAGTGCATAATTGTACTGCTTTGTATTGACAGTCATCAACAAAGTCACTTACCAGGTAATGCTCTTAAAGGTAGATGACCCGATCACATTTTCGTAACACAGAATTATTTCAAACATACGGAGATTTTCATATCATATGAAAGCTCGTATTTTTCTCATCATCATACTGAAATTTGACGGCCTAAATCGGTATAATTACGGAGAAATCGATGAAATAACGTCGAATTACCGCGAATGGTGGTAACCACCGATATAGTTTGTGTACTACTCAATGGGTACAGTTCACAGCATCTTGTGCGTGTAAAATAAGAACCATTAGAGCTATGCAACTCAAACTTTGGAACACGACTTTTTTAAGGATGACCTTTCATGTAGAATAGAAAACTTCAAGTTGAAAATCGGAATGTGATCGGGTCATCTACCTTTAAGGGGGATGTGCACCTTCAGGTACAGCTTCCGTAAAACTGCCATAACTTCTTTATTATTAATTTAATCTATATAAAAGTATACACTTTTTTGCAGAAAAGGGTTCAATGAATCCAACCATGATCATGAAATTGACCATTTTGGAGAAAATTATTAAAAAACACGTTTTTTGACCCATTTTAGGTTTGGAAAAGATAATTCAAAATATATTTTGTCAAATTTTGTCATACTAGTTTTATTATATTCCTCATATAATTCCCTAGGAATCTTTTCTTTTTTTTTGAAAATATTTATTATTTTTTGAATTATCGACCAAAACGTGCCAAATTTTTACGATTTTGGAGGTAAAAAAACTAGTATGACAACATTTGATAAAATATATTTTGAGTTATCTTTTCTAAACCTAAAATGGGTCCAAAAAACGTGTTTTTTATAATTTTCTCCAAAATTGTCAACTTCATGATCATAGTTGGATTCATTGAACCCTTTCCTGCAAAAAATGTATACTTTTATCTAGATTAAATGAATAATGAAGAAGTTACGGCAGTTTTACGGAGGCTATACGAAGGTGCACATCCCCCTTAACTCCAAATCTATAGCTTCTATAAAAGTCGTAAAGAAATTTCTTCTATTTAATTTGAGATATTACACATGGAGAGTGGTTAATAATTAAGAACGCTACACCTAAAAGAATGAAACAAAGTGCAGTATACATTTTATTCTTCTACACTGATAATTGATAGTGTGACAGGTATGTGTATGGGATGCATTGATCAATTGAAGCATCCTCAATCCACATCTTACTATCAACCAGTGAGTTGTCGCTAAATAATCTGCCTATTGCTTACACCATGGCTGCGTGTAGAAAAACAAAATGTTAAAATGAGAAACGGACTTTGTAATAGTTTTGGACACATAGCTGTGTTAATATTCATTCAATCTTCATGTGTAATATCGCAAAATAAAGAGAAGAAATGTCTTTACAACTTTATAATTTAATATATCTACATCACTCATAATCAGACGAACTTGCCACACATAATTATGATCTGCTTATTGATTTTCTTGAAATTATGCCACACATAATTGTTTGGTAGATTCCCATGTCTGTGCACGAAAATGTCCGTTAATTTATGGACAAAACCAGCCATAGCCAGTGAGATTTAGTGCCACTTTTTTTCTGTATACAAATCGGTAAATAGCACAAGTTCTTATCGTTGCATTGTCTCAAGGCCAACAAAATTTGGTATCAAAATATGCCTAACAATTGGGTGCATCTTTCTAGCTTAAAATTATTTAAATCCATCAAATATTTGTGGAAATATTCTAGTATATGCTAGGGGGAACTTACATATTTTGTTGGGTGTATATGCACACTAATCGCATCCCAACTATACCGCCAATTTGGCAGTGTTCAAATAAAGTGGTAATTCGGGTTTCCTGAAGCCCAAAAATGCTGGCGGATAACCTAAATGTTAATACAGGTTATCCGTCGGATGACAATACTTTTTGAATATTTGTACTGTAGTTACGTTGGCTGACAATTCAAAACATTGTCGACCTGATATCATAACATCGTTATCCGCTGGAAAACCAGATATTTTTTTCTTAATTTGAACACAGCTAAACTTATACAAGGAAACACCAACCATCTCATCCCAATCAATTATCTTCCCTCTAACTAATGTGACCACTTAGCTTGTGTCAACCTGTACTGTAAACACTATCAACATGAACAAATTGACTAAGTCCCCGTCAATTTATTTAATACTCTCACTTACTGTGGGATTCTGAGGTTACAATGTCACCTGTTTTCTTCTAGTCATGGGTGGTTTGTTAGTCATGGGTGGTTTGTTAGTCTTGAGCAATTTGTCTTCAACATAAATTACATGTAATATGTCTAGGTTGACATCAGAACGGTTTAAATCACAAAGACAAGACAATTATTTATAACTAAATAATGTATTGATTCTGTATCCTTATCGAAACATACAAAAAAAGTAAAGTCCCATTGCTATATTCAGTAGATAGCAATATGACTTTGTATAGGCTATATTCACTGTAAAGTTCCATTAATATCTTCAGTAGATAGCAATATGACTTTGCATAGTCTATATTCACTGTAAAGTTCCATTGTTATCTTCAGTAGATAGCAATATGACTTTGTATAGGCTATATTCACTGTAAAGTCCCATTAATATCTTCAGTAGATAGCAATATGACTTTGTATACCCTATATTCACTGTAAAATCCCATTAATATCTTCAGTAGATAGCAATAAAATCCCATTAATATCTTCAGTAGATAGCAATATGACTTTGTATAGGCTATATTCACTGTAATGTCCCATTGCTATCTTCAGTAGATAGCAATATGACTTTGTATACCCTATATTCACTGTAAAATCCCATTAATATCTTCAGTAAATAGCAATATGACTTTGTATAGGCTATATTCACTGTAAGATCCCATTGCTATCTTCAGTAGATAGCAATATGACTTTGTATAAGCTATATTCACTGTAATGTCCCATTGTTATCTTCAGTAGATAGCAATGACTTTGTATAGGCTATATTCACTGTAAAGTCCCATTAATATCTTCAGTAGATAGCAATATGACTTTGTATACCCTATATTCACTGTAAAATCCCATTAATATCTTCAGTAGATAGCAATATGACTTTGTATAGGCTATATTCACTGTAAGATCCCATTGCTATCTTCAGTAGATAGCAATATGACTTTGTATAGGCTATATTCACTGTAATGTCCCATTGCTATCTTCAGTAGATAGCAATATGACTTTGTATACCCTATATTCACTGTAAAATCCCATTAATATCTTCAGTAGATAGCAATATGACTTTGTATAGGCTATATTCACTGTAAGATCCCATTGCTATCTTCAGTAGATAGCAATATGACTTTGTATAGGCTATATTCACTGTAATGTCCCATTGTTATCTTCAGTAGATAGCAATATGACTTTGTATAGGCTATATTCACTGTAAAATCCCATTAATATCTTCAGTAGATAGCAATATGACTTTGTATACCCTATATTCACTGTAAAATCCCATTTATATCTTCAGTAGATAGCAATATGACTTTGTATAGGCTATATTCACTGTAAGATCCCATTGCTATCTTCAGTAGATAGCAATATGACTTTGTATAGGCTATATTCACTGTAAGATCCCATTGCTATCTTCAGTAGATAGCAATATGACTTTGTATAGGCTATATTCACTGTAAAATCCCATTAATATCTTCAGTAGATAGCAATATGACTTTGTATAGGCTATATTCACTGTAAAGTCCCATTGCTATATTCAGTAGATAGCAATATGACTTTGTATAGGCTATATTCACTGTAATGTCCCATTGTTATCTTCAGTAGATAGCAATATGACTTTGTATAGCCTATATTCACTGTAAGATCCCATTGCTATCTTCAGTAGATAGCAATATGACTTTGCATAGCCTATATTCACTGTAAAGTTCCATTGTCATCTTTAGTAGATAGTAATATGACTTTGCATAGCCTATATTCACTATCAAGTCCCATTGTTATCTTCAGTAGATAGTAATATGACTTTGCATAGTCTATATTCACTGTAAAGTTCCATTGTTATCTTTAGTAGATAGTAATATGACTTTGCATAGTCTATATTCACTGTAAAGTCCCAATGTTATCTTCAGTAGATAGCAATGGGACTTTGCATAGATAGTAATATGACTTTGCATAGTCTATATTCACTGTAAAGTCCCAATGTTATCTTCAGTAGATAGCAATGGGACTTTGCATAGCCTATATTCACTATCAAGTCCCATTGTTATCTTCAGTAGATAGCAATATGACTTTGCATAGCCTATATTCACTATCAAGTTCCATTGTTATCTTTAGTAGATAGTAATATGACTTTGCATAGTCTATATTCACTGTAAAGTCCCAATGTTATCTTCAGTAGATAGCAATGGGACTTTGCATAGATAGTAATATGACTTTGCATAGTCTATATTCACTGTAAAGTCCCAATGTTATCTTTAGTAGATAGCAATATGACTTTGCATAGCCTATATTCACTATCAAGTCCCATTGTTATCTTCAGTAGATAGCAATATGACTTTGCATAGCCTATATTCACTATCAAGTCCCATTGTTATCTTCAGTAGATAGTAATATGACTTTGCATAGTCTATATTCACTATCAAGTCCCATTGTTATCTTCAGTAGATAGTAATATGACTTTGCATAGTCTATATTCACTATCAAGTTCCATTGTTATCTTTAGTAGATAGCAATATGACTTTGCATAGTCTATATTCACTATCAAGTCCCATTGTTATCTTTAGTAGATAGTAATATGACTTTGCATAGTCTATATTCACTATCAAGTCCCATTGTTATCTTCAGTAGATAGTAATATGACTTTGCATAGTCTATATTCACTATCAAGTTCCATTGTTATCTTCAGTAGATAGCAATATGACTTTGTATAGGCTATATTCACTATCAAGTTCCATTGTTATCTTCAGTAGATAGTAATATGACTTTGCATAGTCTATATTCACTATCAAGTCCCATTGTTATCTTCAGTAGATAGTAATATGACTTTGTATAGCCTATATTCACTATCAAGTCCCATTGTTATCTTCAGTAGATAGCAATATGACTTTGTATAGCCTATATTCACTATCAAGTCCCATTGTTATCTTCAGTAGATAGCAATATGACTTTGCATAGTCTATATTCACTATCAAGTTCCATTGTTATCTTTAGTAGATAGCAATATGACTTTGCATAGTCTATATTCACTATCAAGTCCCATTGTTATCTTCAGTAGATAGTAATATGACTTTGCATAGTCTATATTCACTATCAAGTTCCATTGTTATCTTCAGTAGATAGCAATATGACTTTGTATAGGCTATATTCACTATCAAGTTCCATTGTTATCTTCAGTAGATAGTAATATGACTTTGCATAGTCTATATTCACTATCAAGTCCCATTGTTATCTTCAGTAGATAGTAATATGACTTTGTATAGCCTATATTCACTATCAAGTCCCATTGTTATCTTCAGTAGATAGCAATATGACTTTGTATAGCCTATATTCACTATCAAGTCCCATTGTTATCTTCAGTAGATAGCAATATGACTTTGCATAGTCTATATTCACTATCAAGTTCCATTGTTATCTTTAGTAGATAGTAATATGACTTTGCATAGTCTATATTCACTGTAAAGTCCCAATGTTATCTTCAGTAGATAGCAATGGGACTTTGCATAGTCTATATTCACTATCAAGTTCCATTGTTATCTTTAGTAGATAGTAATATGACTTTGCATAGCCTATATTCACTGTAAAGTCCCAATGTTATCTTCAGTAGATAGCAATGGGACTTTGCATAGTCTATATTCACTGTAAAGTCCCATTGTTATCTTCAGTAGATAGTAATATGACTTTGCATAGTCTATATTCACTATCAAGTTCCATTGTTATCTTTAGTAGATAGTAATATGACTTTGCATAGTCTATATTCACTGTAAAGTCCCATTGTTATCTTCAGTAGATAGCAATATGACTTTGCATAGTCTATATTCACTGTAAAGTCCCAATGTTATCTTTAGTAGATAGCAATATGACTTTGCATAGCCTATATTCACTATCAAGTCCCATTGTTATCTTCAGTAGATAGCAATATGACTTTGCATAGTCTATATTCACTGTAAAGTTCCATTGTTATCTTCAGTAGATAGCAATATGACTTTGCATAGTCTATATTCACTATCAAGTCCCATTGTTATCTTCAGTAGATAGTAATATGACTTTGCATAGCCTATATTCACTATCAAGTCCCATTGTTATCTTCAGTAGATAGCAATATGACTTTGCATAGCCTATATTCACTATCAAGTCCCATTGTTATCTTCAGTAGATAGCAATATGACTTTGCATAGTCTATATTCACTGTAAAGTTCCATTGTTATCTTCAGTAGATAGCAATATGACTTTGCATAGCCTATATTAATTATATTAATCCCCCAAAGTTTGTAAACAATGCGCACATGTTGGTGGCCGGTGCCGCCAGTGTATATGTGATACTCGTATTAGCCTGTATACCGGCCGCTAGTGTTCAAAGGGTTAACCCAATATTAAAATCATGCAATGTCAAATCGTTTACACTCTGTGATAAGTGATGTGTTGACTACCAGAAGAATTTTTATTTGGTCTTTTTAACTGCTTTTGTTTAAAAATTATGACCAATCTATTAAGTCGTCTAGAAATCGGGTTGGGCCACTTTCAGCATAAATATTGTTTGTTGAAATCAAATGGTTACGGTATCATGCAAGAATCATTAAGAGAACTATACAATTCTTTTTCAAATAGTTTTATTTCATTTCAATAAATTAATTCATTACATTTAATTAATGAATAATAATATCTTTATCAATTTCTTTGAGTCCATAAATGAAATTGCTCATTATTCCTCCTGACATGTTACCTCATCCTGAAACCACCATGGATGGGATATGGAGCCAATCTGGTTCAACAGGTATCTTCCATGTGCTAACAACAAACAGATCAAGGTAGCGTTAAGCATTCATGTTCCCATCTATGAAGATATGTCCAATAAAAGTCTCATCGCCAAAGATTCCTGCCAGAACAAACTGTTTCTGCCTGATTTTGTGTGATCATAAGTCTAGAGGAGGTTATTTATGGGTGCATGGCGGATGAGACTGGTGTTCACTCTGCTATCCATAGGAAAGAATGCTTCGTCTCCAATGAAAATATCATGCATAAATCTTTCCTGTCGCACCCAGCTCTAGCCACTGTGCATATTGGAGTCTCCTTGGAAAGTCTGCCACCACTTAAAATGAACCATTGTCTCACAGGAGGGCTCTATTCATGGTTTGTTCATACCGTTATTCCCAGTAATTTAGCCAAAGTGGCCCAGATGATTATGAAGCTGAGACAATTTCCATGATATCAAAAATTGAAACACAAAGTACTTTGGAATTATTTTTAACATTTTTTCAAAATTGTATAACTTTTTTTGTAACACCCTGTATATTTGAAGTTTGTGACTTTCCTGGACACATAAATACATCTTGACTGTATTTTCTGTGAAAAACCATTAACTAAATCACAATGGAAATCTGATTCCAATTTAAGGAATTTCTCAACATACATGTATTTGCTTCTATTGTCATCATAAAGCATTCCATACTATTCTGTTCACTTGTGTGTACGATTGTAGCAGAAAACACTGTAACGGTGGCAACATGGTGTCAAACTATGGAATTCTATTTACAACAAAAAGTTGTCGGAGTAGACTCCAACATACTCCAACAGCTTATTTCAAGGTATTCAAACCCTGATTTTGAAGTAATTAGGAGTCGTATGGCTATATAACTTGGAGGATCTTCACCAGTGGTGTACCCAGCTTTTGGAAACTGGAGAGGGGGGCACGACCATAGTTGTACCGACGAGAGGCATGATGTAGCGACAATTTTTTTTACAGACTCCCCAAAAAATCGTAAAACATGCACAATTTTTTCCCCGTCAGCAGCTGAAATCTTGATAAGTGGTGGCGTGGGGGGGGGGGGAGTAGCGATGAACTTGTTCGCATAACCAACGAAAAAATTGCATGGTCAAAATCTGACGGAGGGTCGTTTTTACCGACGGGGTGGCCCCCCTGGACCCCCCTGGGTATGCCACTGATCTTCACGATTTATGATAAAAAAAGGAAAACTGCAATAAAATCTGCTTTCAAAGTAAAAATCAAAGATAGAGGGCGCCACTTGGAAAATATTGCATAATATGACTTTAATGAGCAGTTTCCCCATTTTCTATAATACAAACAGCACAATTATATTGAGGAGTAAAAGAGAGAAAAAATCATCCATTTTCAAAACAGGTTGCATTAAAATGATCACAAGATATGGGGTTTTTTGTGAGCTTAAATCTTGAATTTCTCATTCTCCAGACTGCAGATGTTTAAACCCAGGTATTCTATTACATTTGCTGAGGACATATTGAATGTTTGGTCTTACCACTTTCTGCGCAATTCTGATGTTTATACAACGGGTGAAATCCAACAAAACGTACAGCGCTATAGCTTCGGAATGAATAGCAATATGGTGATCAAACACTCTCACAATGAAGATTAAACATGTGAAAAGGATGGTTAAAATGCTCAATGCTATTCAGGTACTCCTTCCTTAACACTTTCCACGCTGCTATTAGTTTTACCATTATACAAAACAGATTTGTCAGAAACCATTCCTAACTTTCAAAGTCTTGTCTCAAGGATTACTGAACCAATACTAGGTATGTTTGGACTTATTCTACTGCATTTCTCATGATGATACCAAGTATGGTGATGAAATTCAATCATTTTGATACTTTTGAAACATTTTGTGACATTTTGGAACAACTGCCACATGGAAAGTGCTTAACATTCAACAATTATTAATTCCGTATTGTATGTCATATGCTGTTTCTGTGACGATATGTTACGTGTACACAGGGTCTCATTATGTTACGTGTGCACAGGGTCTCATCTTTTTCAATAACCTCAATATGAATAATGGCAGATTAAGAACATGTTTGAAAGCCTCAACTATGCCAAGTTTCACATCACATGGGGTTCATATGGGTGCCACAAGTGTTAAACATGGGTGCCATGGGTATATCACACATTTATTTCTAATTAATTTCACATGGGTCTACAAGAGTATTACATGTTGTCACTTGGGTTTCACATGGTGTCACATGCGTTACACATAGATGTCACATGGGTGCTACTATGGTATTACATGCGTTACACATAGATGTCACATGGGTGCTACTATGGTATTACTTGGGTTTCAAATGAGTTAGTTACACATGGGTGGGTGTAACTTGGGTTTCACAATATATTTCATATCAGTTTCACATGGTATCACATTGGTTTCAAAACGGGTGCCATGGGTATCGCATGTATTTCAGGGTTTCAGTCTAGAAGAATATGGCCAAGTAACATGGTAGCCTGCAGAATATCCAATCAAATTTGTCACTCTAAAATGAAACTCCATCTTAACAATCAAATGTATACATTCAAAAAGAACCAAGACATCTGATCAAACATAACAACTGTCTATACCAGAAAAACATCCCCATGGAATTTCACTTTTGAAAAAGAATTTTGACAAACAAAGCATATATATCTTGTTTGGCCTAATAGGATTATTTGGCCTAATATTAAGATTGATCCCACAGCAGCCTCGGTGATCTTCCCGCATCGCATAGTATTTTCGGCCTGTAACCATTTTTAAACATGGAACCACCGTACCAACATGCAACGTTTCACGTTCAATTCTCAAAGCGCTAGCGCCTGAATACTGAAGTGATTAGCAATTGAACAGCACCCACAAGAAGCTTATGACCTAATGAACAATTCCCATTGTTTAAAATGCTAATCACATCATTATTTCAATTTTGAAAGAAGTATGGGGATCAACAACGCGTAAGAAATGTGATACTTGAATAACTCCATACTAAAAATAATGTTATCAACGACTTTGCCAAAGAGTTAATCCAGTGTAGCATAGTGGCCAAGCTCTAGGGCTCCCATGCAGGAATCCCGGGTTAGATTCCTCAACCAACCTACAGGGTGAGTCAAAAAAAAGTTTACTCAACTTCAGCGATTTTTTTTAGAAAAAAGTGTTCGTTTGTTTTCAAAACAATTTACTACGGTATAAAGACAAATCAATTAGCTTTAATATGAATTTTATCTGGTTTAGATTGGTTAAGGGAAACTTATTTTACGCTGTTCTGAATAAAAGTGACCAATTTAACGTCCGAACATGCTTCCAGATCTTGACCATTATATTTCATACGATACGACCAATAACAAATTACAATACCGACAGCGAAAGGATCAATTCCTTTGTTATGAAATGATTAAAGTGTGGTAAAACTGTCATAAATAGGCCTTAAAGCTGTCTATTGTCCCTCAGTGCAACCATCCTAAGCACACTCTCAAAGATCAGGAGAAAGACCAAACAAGATGCTGGATTATCAAGTGGGTTCCTATTCATATTATTGTTTTCAGGAATAAATTTTACATGTAGAGAGAGAAAGAGAGGGATAGACTATTACTTACTAGTCTTACTGTTGATATTAACAATTTTTGATTGGTTCAAGGATAATGTTTACTTAATCGGACACATTTACGAAAAATAAGTGCAATATTATGTTTATTGATTTTATCAAAATACTATATCGTTCATTATTCACATTATCAGATAGTCACTGGTGACAATTTTTATTAAATATCCTCATCTAATTTTATCATGTTTATGAATATCCCTTGCGGACTATTTAATCCTTGCAATTATTATTTATTAACTGACAGTGGTGATACGATTTAATCCATATTTCATGTTTTAATCTATTAGGAGACAATTTTGAACAAGTCTATTGTCTACTTAATTCTTTTAATAAACAAGATTTGTAATGCTTTACATCATAATCCTAGTAAACATTATTAAGCTCGTTAAGCTTGAAATAAAAACTGTGTTTTTGGTGAAAAAACGGCTCCTGTACAGAAATAGTCATATTTACTTAACGGTATCATCAAATAGCGTGATTTTTTTTCCAGATGATAGCAAAGAAATGGCGCAATCATTTAAAGTTTCGTTTGCCTTGATTTTATGGTCAGAAATATTTATTTTTATTTTTTCAATTAGGGTAAACTTTTTTTTGACTCACCCTGTACATGTATAATATCATTATATATTGCTGTTTGTTTTTGTAACATGCTCTTTCTGGCAGCGTTCATAGTTCACCTCGCCGGATGTGAACCCGGGATGTGATCAAAAAATATATATAGTTACATCTCGGTACTTCTTGAATATGGAAAAAAGACGGTTTGTTAACAAAACAATCAATAATATTGTAAAAGGGGTACTTACAGATTCGAAGGAGATTTTATTAGAAACAAGACGTTTTTATCAGAACTTGTATTCTAGACGGGAAATCGATGAATCGGTAGATGTAGAATCAATATTTGATACAGAAAATATACAGACCCTCTCAGATGTTCAAAGAGACAAGATTGAAGGTCCTATAACACATGTTGAACTCAAAAACGCGTTGAAAAAGAGCAAAAACGGGAAATCTCCCGGTTCAGATGGTTTCAGTTACGAATTTTATAAAGTCTTCTTTAAAGACATATCTTGTTTCCTGTTACGTTCACTGAATTATGCCTATAAACATGGCACTTTATCAGTTACACAAAAATACGGTATCATTACCCTGTTACCTAAAGGAGAAAAACCTAGGCAATTTTTAAAGAATTGGCGGCCTATTTCTTTGTTAAATGTTTCGTATAAACTTGCATCTGCCTGTATCGCAGAGAGAATTAAATCTTACCTCTTGAACATAATCCATGAAAATCAGAAGGGGTTTGTAGCTGGCCGATATATAGGGGAAAACATTCGTTTGATGTACGATTTGCTTTTTTTGACTGAAGAAACAAATATACCTGGATTGTTTTTATCAATAGATTTTGAGAAAGCTTTTGATTCTGTGTCACATTTATTTCTGAGAAAGGTTCTTCATAACTTTAATTTCGGCCCATCTATCCAAAAATGGGTTAAGGTGTTTTATAACCAGGCTTCAGCTTCAGTTCTAGTTAATGGGTTTTTGTCAGAGTCGTTCTTGGTTGGCAGAGGTTGTCGACAAGGCGATGGTTTGAGTCCGTATTTATTTCTTCTTTGCGCCGAAGTCCTTGGGTTAATGATTCGTAGCAATGAAAATATTAAAGGAATTTTAATTGATGACATAGAATTTAAGCTGTCTCAATATGCAGATGACACAGTAATTTTCCTAGATGGTTCAGAAAATTCAATGAATGCTGCATTTCGTACATTGGATGTTTTTGCAAACATATCTGGTCTTAAGGTTAATATTGAAAAAACACAAGCAGTGTGGATTGGTTCAAAAAGAGGTAGTAACGATGTTCTTTGTAAAAATATTAATGTAAAATGGGTTAATGAAGATGATACCTTCAAAACACTAGGTATTGCTTTTTCAACTAATATAGAGAGTATGATAAAGGCAAATTATGATGATGTTTTGGAATCAATACGGAAGTTAATACATAACTGGTCAAGAAGGAATCTTACCGTGTTAGGTAGAGTTACAGTAGTTAAGTCTCTCTTATTATCAAAACTTACTTTTTTAATCTTGACACTTCCGAATCCCTCAGAGGTATTTATAAAGGATCTTAACAGGTTGCTCCACAATTTTATATGGAAAGGGATGGATAGGGTCTCAAGAAATCAAATGATTCAAGATTACAGTAATGGGGGAGTAAGAATGGTAGACATCCAGGCTTACATACATGCTTTGAAATCAACTTGGATCAGAAGAATTTTGAAAGCAGGGGATCTTCAATGGGTGAAAATGTTTTACAAAGTAACACAAATTAATCATATTTTGGACATTGCAGGTGGATCTTCAGATATTATTAAGTTTTTAAAACGCTGGAATAAAATAAATTATTTTTGGAAGGATGTTTTCAATGCATGGAGTGAGATTGCAAGAAATAATCTGCCTAAGTTGAATACTGATTTTTTGAGGAATTCCATATGGTATAATGACAACATCAGACTCGGTAAAAAGACAATATACTATCGTCACTGGGTAAAAAATGGTGTAAACCTTGTTAATGATCTTATTGATGAAAATGGTGATTTTCTCTCCCTGGATGTGTTCAGGACAAAGTATAACATTCGGACCAACTTTCTAGAATATGGCGCAGTGATAAATTGTGTCAAAAAATCTTGTAATCATATTCTGAGGAACAATACGATCTGTATTCAGCGTCCGTTTATACCTTTCAATTTTGATATTGTGATACTTGATGATAAAGGATCTAGAAGGCTGTATGAAATCCTGATCTCATCTAGGGAGGTAAAAAGAAAATTTACTGAGAAATGGGAAATTAAGGTGAATACGAGGTATGATTATACCAAATGGTCAATTGTTTTTACCATACCTTTTAAATGTACTCAAGATACAAAATTAAGATGGTTTCAGTATCGTTTGACTCATAGAATTTTGGGTGTAAATTCTTTTTTGGAGAAAATTGGCAGGAAAGATTCAAATTTATGTACTTTCTGCAAAAACGCAGAGGAAACAATTGTTCATGTTTTTTGTGAGTGCCCAATCACATTAGCTTTATGGATAGATGTTGTTAACTGGGTAAACCAAAAGATTGATATTCGGTTAATTTTGGATAAGCAAATGCAACTTTTTGGAATTTTAGACAATACCATGGGTGCACTTAATGTTATATTATTAATATGTCGATTCCTAATATACAAGATGAAAATGAAGGAAGGAATACCAACAATTCAATTATTTGAGAGAGATGTAACAAAGTACATCGCTATGGAAAAATATATTTTTATCAAGAATGGGCTTACCGATAAATTTACCAAGAAATGGGATGATTTTTCGGTTTTATGTAATACATTATAATTCAGAGGTTTGATACTTAGGGGGTCGGGACGAGTAAGGTTATCTGTGGGAGAAGTTACGAAGGGTGTGTCTTCATGGCGAGACTGCGAGCGGGCGCATGGCTGTCTCTCGAATTGCTGTGGTGAATTGTATATTAATTCGGGTGACCGTGGTGCGTTCGCGAGTGGTTTCGTCATGGTATTTTTCTTTTAAAGAAAATTGTATTGTTTTTGAAGACGCTTTTTGGGGGGTTTTTTTCTTCTCAGAGATGCTTTTGGTCCTGACCCCTTGGGAATGTGAACCCAATATGTGATTTTATTATTGTACTTTTATCTGTGACGTGACATTTTAAAGCAGGGGTCTGGGGACCATTATTGTATGTTTTCTCTCCTTTCCACCAGACCCTAGTACAGGCAAAGAGAAACAATGAGCAAAAAAAAAAAAAAAAAAAAAAAAAAAATATATATATATATATATATATATATAGATTTTGTAGTATTACGGGATGAACGCTTAGACTGCTGTGGATTTATCCGTTTAATTTATCCTCTGATGTGTGGGATCCCGATACATACAATGACAAACAATACATTATACCTTAATTGACCCAATTATCCATTCAAAATTATCCATTCAAAATATATATCAAATACTGTAAAACACTTTCAAAAATGTCATGGTATGAAGATTTAGCGAATTTCCAAAACACCACCTTTTAGTGGCATTTTAATTTAATTAATTTGAATCATCTTGCTATGTTAATTTACGTATAATATCTTAATTAGCGGCATTTTAATTTAGCGAAATAAGAATGCTAGCGAAATGTTGTTGCTATAGAGTATATCCTCCTGATATAAGGCTTCACCATGACTCTGACAAACAACACATATATCTTATTTGACACAATTATCCATTTCACTATATCCCCGGGGTGCTCAGTGATCATTTACAAGAGGGGTATCATGCGTGTCCAAGAAATCACGTAATTGGGTAGTTTTTCAAGGTGGGCACGTTACGTAAGTGAATAGGGTATCAAAACAAGCCAAATTAAGAAAAAGGGTATACTTTTTACATCATTGGCTTTCGTATTTAGGGTCCTTATTTGCTCCATGAGGATTATAAATAGCCATGATACATGGGCAAGATATATTTCTCAAATTGTATTCTTCGCAAGTGATCTGATAGATCAGCTCGGCATTTGTTTCATAATACTTTTACTGTCTTTTAGCTTATTAGGGAAGGAAAAAAGGGTTAGAAATGTGTCATACGCAGTGAGAGGTTTAAACTATACAAATGACTTGCTTAAGGTATCAACATATTTTGAGTACTTATTTAGGGTATCAAAATATTTTGAGTATTTGTTTAGGGCATCAAAATATTTTGAGAACTTGTTTAGGGTATTGGAAATACTGATATTACTTGTTTAGGGTATGTAAAATACTGTGCCATACTTGTTTAGGGGGTGCTTTTTCACATTAACACGATTACGTATTTAGGGTACTTTTTGAAAGTCCTTGGACGCGCATGATACCATCCCCCCCCCCCCCCCCCCCCCCCTTGTAATGACCACTGAGCACCCCGGGGCTATATTCACCCAATGCAAGGGTTCCCCGGCCATAAGCAAACAATGACTCTGATCTTATTTGGCCCAATTATCCATACTAGGGTTCCCCATAAGCATACAATTATGACTCAATCACAGAAGTAATCTAGACATAATTAAATTCATTCTTTCCTAGAATGAGAACAATTAATTTGTAAATGATGTATCAAAACTGCTAACAAACAAACTATAATTGCTCTAAGGTGTTGAAAAAAAACACCTGTTTCATTTTCCTCTTCTTATACTTCTTTTTACAACACAAAAGGGAGTGCTGAACTTTTTAGTTTGCAAATGTGAATTAATTTTCAAAATAAATCAGACAATGTGAAAATAAGGTGCAAGTTTTTGAAGAAAAAAAGAGACAATTTAATTAACAGATTAGTGGTTAAGGGGGCTGTGCACCTTCAGGTACAGCCTCCGTAAAACTGCCGTAACTTCTTTATTATTCATTAAATCTATATAAAAGTATACATTTTCTTGCAGAAAAGGGTTCAATGAATCCAACCATGATCATGAAATTGACCATTTTGGGAGAAAATTATAAAAAACACGTTTTTTGACCCATTTTAGGTTTGGAAAAGATAACTCAAAATATATTTTGTTAAATTTTATCATACTAGTTTAATTATATTCCTCATGCAATTCCCTAGGAATCGTTGTTTTTTTTTAATTTTTAATTTATTATTTTTTGAATTATCGAACAAAAAGTGCCAAAAAATATGATTTTTTACCAAAAAACGTGATTTTCACGATTTTGGAGGTTAAAAAACAGGGTTTTTTGGCACTTTTTGGTCTGTAATTCAAAAAATAATAAAGTAAAAATTAAAAAAAAAAAACGATTCCTAGGGAATTGCATGAGGAATATAATAAAACTAGTATGACAAAATGTAACCAAATATATTTTGAGTTATCTTTTCCAAACCTAAAATGGGTCAAAAAACATGTTTTTTATAATTTTCTCCAAAATGGTCAATTTCATGATCATAGTTGGATTCATTGAACCCTTTCCTGCAAAAAAATGTATACTTTTATTAAGATTAAATGAATAATGAAGAAGTTACGGCAGTTTTACGGAGGCTATGCGAAGGTGCACAGCCCCCTTAACTGAGCATGTAGAACAGATTTTTTTTTATTATCTCATAATGGATTGTTTTCAAGAAACCTTTAAACACTTTCCACGCGGCAGGCAGCTAGCTGCAGACGACATTCTAAAATTTCACAAAATGTTTCCAAAATTTCATAATTATTCAATTTTATTACCATATTTGGAATCACCATGCGTTTGCATTTAAATAAGTACAAACATGCCTAGGATTGGTTCTGTAATCCTTGAGATACACTTTGAAAGTTGGGAAAGGTTTCTGAAAAATCTGTTTTGTATAATATGGCAAAACAAAAAGCCACGTGGAAAGTGTAGTAAGATCCTATACATATGGCGGGTGTAATTTACAGTACATCCATAGGCCAACTACATGCAATTCTTATCAAATGTGCACATTCTGAAAGCAATGATTTTTTACCTTTTAAAAGAGCTACTTTTATGTACTTTTTAAAAAAAGTACATAAAAGTAGCTCTTTGGGCAAATCTAATTAGATAAAATTCCAAAACAACCCCATCTTTCTTGAAAATATTTCAGGATCCCATTTCTAAAAACCAGCATTCTCAAACCCAATGCTACCTCTATAGGAAGATTGGTGTGCATGATAGAAAGAGGAGTTCAATGCTTCTTCTGTCTGTGAAATTTTGCCGAGCACTATATACAAATAATTGAATTCAAAGTGATCAGACAAGTGGACAAGGAACTGGACCAGTATGCAGCTCAATATCGGCTGCGATTCTGAAGTAAAGTGACAGCAGTGGCCTAAATTAAATATGGCTTGTTTGGTGAATTTATGTTTTGTATTCTGTCCGACCACCAACCAACACACTTCTCTCAAATAAATTAACTAATATTCCTTTTCATACAAGGATTTAGGGGCAAAGGGCAATTCTTCTTTTTTCAGGGGAAGGGGTGTAAAGTCTATGCAAACACAGCTAGATTTTAATATACCATTGGAAGTTGGGGATCAATACTTGTAAATGAGCCAGACATAATGCTTCCTCTGTGTAATGTGTCTGAACAACGGTTATCCATGCAGCCATTCGCAACAGACTTCAAAGGGGAATTGCACCCGGTCTATTCTACATTGCAATTGAATTGGGTGCATGACGTCCAATTCATTGTATGTATGAACCATGTTACTAAAATGGCCTACATACAGGGTGAGTCAAAATAGTCAGGTCCCGATTTCACTGATTTTTTAAACCAGTTAAAATTCAAAAATGAATATATTTAATGACTTGCCTAGCAAGGTGGAATTACTAGCTATAACCTAAATTTTATTTCATTCAAATTGGTTATTCGAAACGGGAGATATGATAATTTTTCTAAATCCTGTGAAATAAAATCTGTTCCAACTTATCTAAGGGATCCCTATGGATGTTAACGTTTAACGCGCGCCTTTTGAATAAGTCAATCAAAGGCGTGTTGGTATTCACAGCAATTACAATAGGAAAAGAGATTCTATTGTCTTTGCGGTTATGTTTTCAATAGTTTTCGTGCAATCAGAGATAGCCTATAACAAACATTATTGAGTTTTAACAAAATGTTGACCAAAGTATTTTGAAACTTGTTATTTTAATCGAACTGATATGAGAGAAGTCTGAGAGAAAACAGATCTTATATCATTAAACATTTTGTGCTTTGGCAACTTACCAGGCAAAGTGCATAGTCCATTTTTATGAATATATTTGTGCAATACTGAGTTATATTATAATATATTTAAATAATTTGCATGCAATATCGTTATTTATCAGAGATTCAACAAAAAAAACATGATATTTTGGTATAACTTGCAACAGTTATACAGTGTGTTGTGTAGTATGAATAACTAATATTACAGTAGTATTAACATCCACCACCAAACTTGGAACACTTTGGATTACGCGTCTTTTCGTAAATATATTGTAAATCTGGCGTGGAATATGATATTGTCGTGAAAACATCAACAGGTATGAAGAAGTATGTCTACTCTCATAAACAATGAAAACAATTATCAATTTTGTACAAGAAGTATTTTTCTTGATTTTTTGAAAACGGGACCTGACTATTTTGACTCACCCTGTATCATAAAATAAGTGTGTCTCTTTCTATAAATCTTGAAACACAATTATGACTAGATGGCAGCTACACTGTTACATAGGTAACCTCTATTGAGTATAAATATAACACTGGTAGTGGACACACTGGCCGATCAGAAAAAAATAAAATAAAAAGCAAACTCGAGTGATCCATATTTTTTTCGCATTCCTCCAGTTAGATGTAACAAACCATTTTATGCCAACTTTCTGGGTCACATACATGAAAATCCCCACATTTAATCAATATCAGGGTGATATTAAAGACATGATCTATATTTGACCGCTATCACGCAGGTGTGTGCTCGCAATACGTCATTCTTCTAAAGCATCAACTAATTAAGCACATGTTTTTTGCGGGCATATTTCATATGAGCAGCTAGCCTCCCTTTCATCACATGACCGCTGGTTTTCTGTATGAGTGTCTGCCACTGTTTGACATGCTCCAAAGAAGATTTATTGTGTAGTCCAGCATGCTTAGCTCCAAAGAAGATTTATTGTGTAGTCCAGCATGCTTAGCTCCAAAGAAGATTTATTGTGTAGTCCAGCATGCTTAGCTCCAAAGAATATGCATTGTGTAGTCCAGCATGCTTAGCTCCAAAGAAGATTTATTGTGTAGTCCAGCATGCTTAGCTCCAAAGAATATGCATTGTGTAGTCCAGCATGCTTAGCTCCAAAGAAGATTTATTGTGTAGTCCAGCATGCTTAGCTCCAAAGAAGATTTATTGTGTAGTCCAGCATGCTTAGCTCCAAAGAATATGCATTGTGTAGTCCAGCATGCTTAGCTCCAAAGAAGATTTATTGTGTAGTCCAGCATGCTTAGCTCCAAAGAATATGCATTGTGTAGTCCAGCATGCTTAGCTCCAAAGAAGATTTATTGTGTAGTCCAGCATGCTTAGCTCCAAAGAAGATTTATTGTGTAGTCCAGCATGCTTAGCTCCAAAGAAGATTTATTGTGTAGTCCAGCATGCTTAGCTCCAAAGAAGATTTATTGTGTAGTCCAGCATGCTTAGCTCCAAAGAAGATTTATTGTGTAGTCCAGCATGCTTAGCTCCAAAGAATATGCATTGTGTAGTCCAGTATGCTTAGCTCCAAAGAAGATTTATTGTGTAGTCCAGCATGCTTAGCTCCAAAGAAGATTTATTGTGTAGTCCAGCATGCTTAGCTCCAAAGAAGATTTATTGTGTAGTCCAGCATGCTTAGCTCCAAAGAAGATTTATTGTGTAGTCCAGCATGCTTAGCTCCAAAGAAGATTTATTGTGTAGTCCAGCATGCTTAGCTCCAAAGAATATGCATTGTGTAGTCCAGTATGCTTAGCACCACTGCAGTGTAAGAGGGTATCAAAAGCAACTATTTCTTTACATAAACTATAGCAAAGAGCCATCAACCAAGCTAACAATCTGTCAAAACATGATGGAAGACCTAAGCGAAAGCGTGTTAGAAAACGTGGTACCCGTGGTTTTAAGCGATCAATTAGAAACATTGAAGTGAACATTTCTGATCGGCCACATACCACATCACCACATCACAATAACAATCACGCAATACATGTCAATTCTAATCTTGTCAAAGTAACTGCTAATCATCATGGTTACAAGCACGATAACTCAAGAACTTATTGCCTGCCATCTGTATATATATGCAACCCAAGATCTTTGAACAATAAGCTTGACGAATTTCGCTCAATAATGATCGACAACCGCTTTCAAATTTGTGCTATATCTGAATCATGGTTTACCTCAGATAGATCTCCTGAGTACTATGACATTGATGGCTATACACTATTTTCCAGACCTCGGGTGGATCGCAGGGGTGGTGGTGTTGCTCTTTACGTTAAGGATGAACTGCACGCAGATATGATTGATATCAAAATTCCAAAAGAGCTCGAAATCATTTGGATTCAAACACGTCCTAAAAGATTACCTCGTTCTGTGTCTACTTTGATTTTTGCTGCTGTATATTTTCCTGACCCAAAATTAGAATCTCTAATGGTTAATCACATACAGGATACACTAGACTCTTTGCGGGCTAAACACCCTGATGCTGGCATTTGCATTTTTGGTGACATTAACCATCTAAATGTGTCTCCTTTGTGCAAAAATAACAAATTGAAACAAGTTGTTGATCGGCCTACCAGAGGAAACGCAATATTGGACAAAATCGTGACCAATTTGTCTGATTTTTATCTTACTCCAACAACTGCATCACCCATTGGCCTTAGTGACCATTCCACTGTCATTTGGCTACCTAATCCTAAACTAGCCAAACCGGCCAATTTTACCACAAGGCGCACTGTTCGGCCTATCAAGGACTCGGGTATCCGTGAATTTGGCTCCTGGATAACGCAGCAGGATTGGGTCAAAGTCAATCTTGCCGATGATGTAGTTGACAAGACGAATGCTTTTTATAACACTCTGAAGGAAGGCATGAATTTGCATTTTCCAACGCGCAATATCACACTTCATATCGCCGACAAGCCTTGGATCACTCCAAAAACTAAATCCTTAATTCGCAAACGACAACAGGTCTTTAACCACAGCAGGCCTGCTATTTGGAGATCCCTTCGAAACAAGGTTATTCGTGCCATCACCAAAGACAAGCGTGAATTCTATAGCAATAGGGTGAAGCGGCTTAAAAAGTCCAATCCAGCAGAGTGGTATCGTCAAATACGTGTAATGTCTACAAACAATAAGTCGCAGCCTCTTATCAAGCCTCCACCAACTATTGACCCATCCAACACGAAAGGTGTAGCTGATAGTTTGAACAGTCATTTTGCTTCTATTGGCAGTGACATAAGACCCCTCATTCATTCAGAATTGCCGGCCTTCTTACCCGCTCCTGCAGCATTACCAGAAATTTATCCCTGGGAGGTCTTTGCTAAACTATCCAAAATTAGCAGGAAAAAAGCTGGAGGTCCGGACGGCATACCAGCGACACTTATTCGTGAATTTGCATATGAGCTCTGTGCTCCGCTGACGGATATTCTAAACATCTCTTTTTCTAAGGGTATTGTGCCCCCTCAGTGGAAACGTGCAATAGTAGTGCCTATTCCTAAATCTTCCCCTGCTGTTTGGAATAAGCTCCGGCCTGTGTCTCTAACTGATCATTTTGCAAAAGTTGCTGAGTCCTTTGCGATCGGATGGCTTATGAAAGATATTGATCCCAACATTGATGACAACCAATTCGGTAATCGAAAAGGCCGTTCAACCACTCACTATCTGGTCAAGCTGCTTGACAAAATATATAAGCACGCAGATAAGTCAAAAAGTCTCACACGCCTAGTCATTACTGACTTCAGCAAAGCTTTCGATCGAGTTGACCACAATGTTGCGATCCCCAAATTGTGAACATGGGTGCTAGGCCTTCTATCATACCATGGATTTGCAACTTTCTGTCTCAAAGATTACAATGTGTCAGATATCGCGATAAGCTGTCCGATTGGGAGCAATTAAAAGGTGGGGTTCCACAAGGCACACTTACAGGGCCAGCTACTTTTTTAGCAGTGGTAAATGATGCTGCCATCAACATTGATAATGACAAACTTTCCTTAAAGTATGTGGATGATCTTACTATTATTGAGAATACATATGTAAATAAATGCAGCACAATTCAAAGCGACATAGACAAGTTCAGTCAATGGGCTGCTGATAGCAATATGTTGTTAAATCCATCTAAATGCATGTCTATGGATATCAATTTTACCAAGAACCCCAAGGAGCCTGTCCCAATTCAATTATGTGGCAAGGATTTACAATGTACCGATGTGGTTAAGATCCTTGGTATCAAAATATCTAGTGACTTAAAATGGGATATCCAGGTCAGCGATATGATCAAGCGTGCTAGTGGCCGATTGTTTATGCTCACTACTCTTAAGCGTTTCGGGCTGTCCACCGAGGATCTTATCACCATCTACATTGGTTATGTGCGTCCTCTCCTTGAATATGCCGTGCCGGCTTGGCATCCTGGTCTCACTGAGCGGCAGCATGTAATGCTTGAACGTATCCAAAAAAGAGCGTGTAAAATTATTTTAGGCTATAAATATGATTCGTACCAAAATGCTATTTTATCATGTAATATTCAACAACTCAGACCTAGGCGGGATCATATTTGTTTTATTTTTGCCAAGAATCTTATGCGTTCAAGTACTTTTAATATGTTGTTACCCAGCCAAAGAGAGGTCGTAACTGGTCGTATGTTGCGCAATGGCAATCACCTCACAATTCCTAAAGTGAGTACCAAAAGACATGCCAACAGTCCAATCCCATACCTTGTCAAGCTGTGGAATAATAACTTGACCAATGACCACTAATTAATCATGTAAATGTACCATGTTTTATGTGCAATATCTTTTGGGGGAGGGAGGGTGTGTATGTGGTGTGTGTGGGGGAGTGTGAGGGGGGGGGGGGGGGGGGGGGGGGGGGGGGGGTGGGGGGGGGGGGGGGGTGCGGGGGGGGGGGGGGGGGGTATGTATGGTGTCAGTCAGGTGGTCACGTAAATGTACCATGTTTTATGTGCAATATCGTTTGGGGGAGGGAGGGGCAGTGTATGTGGTGTGTGTGTAGGGGCGTGTGGGGTGCGGGTGGGGGTATGTATTGTGTGAGTTTGGTGGTCACGTACATTGTACCGTGTGTTATGTGCAATTTCTTTTGGGGAGGGAGGGGGTAGTGTGTATGTGGTGTGGGGTGTGTGTGGGGGGTGTGGGGGGTAATTGTGGTCTTTAATGTGGAGTGTATGTTGTATGCAAGGGTGGGTGTTTGCTTTTATGATATTATTGTTTTTAAAATCTATTATTGTATATCTTGCATTCTTAATGTATTTTTGTAATTTGTAATATTGTGCCAATTCAGCCGGCTGGCTGCGATGACAATAAACTATACCATGAATAATAATAATAATAATAATCAATATGACAAAATAGCTATTGGTGCAGCCAATGGGGTGTGGGAGTAGGTGGGAGAGGGTACCGTGAAGTAGGGTAGGGGTGTGGGAGTAGTTGGTGCAGGAGAAGGGGTGTGGGAGTGGGGGAGGGGTGCGGGAGTAGGTGGAAGTAGGGGAGAGGTGCGGGAGTACGTGGGAGGGGTGCGGAAGTAGGGGAGGGGGTGTGGGAGGAGTGTGGGAGGGGGTGTTGGGAGTTGGGGTGCAGAAGTAGGGGTGTTGGAGTATGTTGGAGGGGTGCAGGAGTAGGGGAGGGGTGTGGGAGTAGGGGGAGGGGCGCGGAAGTAGGAAGATGTACTAGGGGAAGGTCTCATGGTATTGCTCAAGAAATCATTTTTGACCTTAGTATTGGCAATTTCAGAACAGTCGTTGTAAACATAGTAAAGCCTTCCGGAGTCTGTGTGTTTGGTGTAGCGTAAATGTGCTGACTGCGTGAGAGACTATATATATATATATAGGCAGTAGAGTAACACAGAAACCACCTCGCCAAACTACCAAACTCTGCCTCTTTGATTCAATCAGATTCATTTTCACATGAGTAGACATAGAGGCCCGTATTCTCGTACGTAGTTAAACACGGTTTTAAGCTAAACACGCGTCTAACTTTGACATTAGACACAGCGTTTAACTAAACGCGATTCTCGTACATTTGTTTTACTTAAACACGCGTCTAACTCACTGAAAAGTGTCTAACTTTAAACAAGGGTATGGGGGTAGTTTAAGGCGCGTTTAACTAAACAAATACACGAACTGTATGCCTTGAATGATTACTCAACCGTGCCCGCTGTAAGCTGCCGAGCATATTGTGTAGTATTAAAAATACACGTGCGTTTGAGGTATTCAGTCGATATCTATTGTAACCTATTAGGGCCACAACAACAATAAATACCTGTATACATACTATACAGTAACGCACAACGACCCTGGGAACGAGATTCGCCGAGTTTAAAACCGTGTTTAGTTAAACACGTTGTTTAAAAGATAAACTCGCGTTTTAGTTAAACACGCGTTTAGTTAAACACGATTTTAAGCTAAAACCGTGTTTAGTACGAGAATACGGCCCAGAATGTTTGTGGCTTCTTAGAAAACCCCAGATTATAGGGTGGTATACTGCCCTCATTTGTTTTAGAGCCAGCAGACAGTGTCAAACTCCAAAATGCTCACAAACAGCATTCCGCAAGGTTACACACAGGAAACGGCATGGGTTTTTCTGAAATTAGGACCAAATAAAAATATCTTGAGTGAGGATATTATTAGAATACTAATATCGATTATTATCTGAGATGTATTTTTATTTTATGACAATTTATGTGTAAACGGGCGGTGTTTTAAAATTATATTGGTGCATTTACAATGAACAATAGGCACTGTGCATAAATTATAAATATTTGAAAAGGTACCAAACATTTTCATGAGGTGTCAGATGGGTGACAGTTTTTGAGCTGCAATCCTTACGAACCTGGATCATTTTTATTGGAAAGGTTTTCTACCTCTGTAACATGCAGGTCTATACAGTGAATGTCAGTGCGCCGTGATTCGGAGAGAGTCACGTAAAGCCGTTGGTCTCGTGTATCAAAAGGTTTCTTGTACCTCATCTCTCTCTCACCAATGTGTAATTGTCCCAAATAAGAAGGATACTGTATGATGATGGTGCAATGACTCATGTAATATGGTGCAATGTATTCTGGGATATAATAAATCTCAATTCTTGTCGCTGTTTCTTTACCTCACCTTTCTCTCATCAATGTGTAATTATTTTCCTTCCGTCACATGATATAATGGATCATAGTGCAATGTATTCTGGGATAGAATAAATCCCAATGTTTGCCTCTATTTTTATTGTGTTTGGTGCCTCATCTTTCGCTCATCAATGCGTAATTACCGTCTCAAGTACCAGGGCTGTTACATGTTTTCATGATTAATGAGACGTTCTTACATTTGACATGAGACCGCAGATCATGCACAAGGGAATTTAATATTGGGAGGAGGAGGGGGGGGGGGAAGGATCTGGAAGCAGCTATAATTAGGCATGGCGTTTGAAGATATCAATCTTCCACATAATGTCAATAGGTCCATACAATCTTTAAAATTATCGTCTCTAGACCACTTCAAATGAAAATAGGGCGAACACGCCCCATGCTCCCCTCAATATAGGTTCCACTGTTATGGTCCCTCCAGATTATAGAGGGCATAAATGATCCTCAAATTCCTCATAACAGGAAGAATGACAACACAACCCAATAAAGTGCTCGTTTTCAGGTCATACATCTTTGCTTCATCACCAAATTTGATAATTACAAATTGAGGAAAGTATTTTTATTCTGGATACCTAATTTATAAAGATTTGTTTTTTCCAATCTTTAATATGGTAGATGCTTTAAATTATCTGGTGGTTGCACCTTAACAAGCTTGACCCTCCCCCCTCCACTGCATCCCCAATCAGATTTTCTCTGCCTTCTTCTTCCTAATATCAACAATGCCCTGTTCGTTATTATGATAACGTACTAATTCCATTGATTAAAATCTGTTTGTCATGGCGACATCTTTTAGCAAAATGGCGCGGCGATTTGATTTGCGAGATTATATTTGTCCGCCATAGGGTAAGCTATAATGTATTACCATGGTATTAGTGTAGAAGTGGTATTTTCGAGAGAGTTTTATCTTTACAGGTATGTTAGCAAACTTACCAAACCTTACAAATGGGACAAAGTCTACCTTTACGGGTCCAACGCATCTATCCATTACACAGTGTTTCAAACAAAATTAGATGATGCACTTTATTCATCAAAAACTTGATATATGGTCGGGACCCTAAGTATGAACTTTTTTCACAAAATGTTAGATAATGTGTAGTACCTTTATTGGGAAGATACAAGCGTGAAATAACAAATCCCATGGTAATATTTGTGCTTAGATTCATGAAAATATGTCCACACAAAAATATCTCTTTTATATTAAAAGCGGCCATTCATCTCATGCTATCTAGGGTTCAATGGCTGCTTTGCGTTATTCAATGTCAGGTTTTTTGCTACTAATATTACAAGTTTGTCAGATCTCCCAAGAAAAGTTGCATACCTCTTTCGTCAAGTAGAGTGCTAGATTCTTTCGGAGAACAATAGTATACGGTAAACAAGAATTCAAGTAAATTACCCCATGTGCTATTGTCTGTCATGCTCATGGGTTCAAGCTTAGGTGTAATAAAATACTGGGTGAAATAAGTGTCTATAAACTTCACGTATAGTGTAACAGGCGAAACAGACATACTATCAGCTCCACACAACATTTCAATAGAGACAATCATAATCATATGATTTTGCTCTCATTTTATAGATTGTTTTATATTTTATAAGTTTCTGTTACAACAAACGTGCCAACTATAATGAATCGATTGTAATCATGAATCGATTGCATTGTCTTTGGCTTTCTCCCTATTCGCTACACAGTTAAGTGATCTTGCCCTAATTCATAATTCATTAATAATAATAACAACACAAGTATTCAACCGATGATAGCAAAATTATACATTTTTGGGAAAGCACGCAAATAGGGGAATTCAAAAATGCAGTTTAAATCAGGATAGGGTGCATACCCCCAAAACCATATTTGTAAACTCTAATAAATATGAAATTTAATCGTTTGTGCTCATTCACTTCCCAATATAGTAAATGTCACTAAGATACCCTTAACAACCATTATGTTCTGATGGGTAATTGCATGAGGAGCTAATATGCACAATAAAATTATGATAAAATATGAAGAAGAAAAAAATTGATATTTTTTTTAACATTCTTTATCACAACATGTAACCATTAGGTCCTATCTAAATTCCAATGGCATATTTGGATTCCTTGTGAGATTACCGTTCAGAAATATATACTTTTCATGGGGTAGAACAAGTAGTTATTGCGATATGCTAATTCGAATCTCAGATGGTGTAACATGTAAAAACTGGACATGCAACGGGAAGGGTGGCGAGTTCAAAACACATGACCATATGAAGTATTTCATTTCAAACTTGTCTACTTGCATCAGGCTATTCCATTTGGTATCCATACACCCCTATGGAAGACATCACCTTAGCCTTCCCCACAGGGAGTGTGAATATCAAATGGGGTTATATACCTACATGCAAGGGTGACTACTGTTAAGATCAAAAACGGCCTGAAAAAATGCTTTACACAATGGG
The DNA here is from genome assembly GCA_035610835.1 of Ophiura sarsii. Classification (NCBI taxonomy): domain Eukaryota; kingdom Metazoa; phylum Echinodermata; class Ophiuroidea; order Amphilepidida; family Ophiuridae; genus Ophiura; species Ophiura sarsii. Next base: position 68,161,922 of record CM069455.1, read on the forward strand.
AAACGGGTGTTTTCCGAAAATGGGGGGGGCAGGTGTTTTCACAAAAAAAGGTACATTAGTAGAAACAAAAGGTACATTTTGTACACAAAATAAGGCTTGCCCCCCCCCCTAGTTACGGGCCTGGTTTAGGGTAAGGGTTAATACTAGTGTAACCACACACAAAAAAGGCACGCCTCACAGGAGGATGACCTCGTGTACAAAATACAGAGCACGTCAAAAATAAAGGTGTCCCGTGAAAGTTTTAAAAAAAATTAAAAATGACTCATTAAAGATTGCTGAACATGATTCTTACTATTGCATGTACTATTTTTATATTTTCATGGTTTAAAAATAATGTTTTACAAGGGACACTTTTTTTTGGACACACCCTGTATGTAAGGTCAACTTTGTCCCCCAAAAGAATGAAATGTCATAATGCTATGGACGAAATTCAAGCTATTTTACGCCAACATGGTTTTTTCTTTTTTCACAGAGCTGTGTCCAGATGCATGAACAACTCGCCCAGTACGCACTTCCGGGTTTACACACATACTTTTATACGCATGTACTCGCACATTGCTGGAATTATGTCCATGGCATTAAACACTCTGACAAATTTGACCCTGCTTTATGTTGTGTGTGTAGTTTATGCCATCATAAGCCAATTTGACCCAGTTTTTTAAGAGTGTGGTAATAGACCTTTACAAAGGTGAACATATGGGAGCACTACACCAAATCAATGCTTAATTTGTGTAACCCTGTAGTAGTTCCGGAAAAGCATGAAGACTTAGGCTTGTAAATGTGAGGTTTTCGGGTAATTTTATTCTCCATGGATATTTTTTTTAATTATTTAAATAAAATAATGGGATCTATTCGTTGTACCTACAATGATAAAATACAATATTTTTAATTTATCGACCTAAAAAGTGCCCAGGACAGAAGCACCTGCCTAAATGGTGAACAAGCATGCCAGGAAAACGTGAACAGGTGAGGGCGCTGTGTGCTGGTCTGTAGCGGAAAATCTAGGTAGATAACCCCGAATGAAACAAGGCTTAAATCAAAGTTTAGATGTTACTGAAAATGGTCATAGGTGACAAGTATGCCATAAATGTAACCAGAGGTTAGAAAAGGTGTCTTGAAATATGGCCTTTTTACACATATTTCAATGGGAAAGTTATTTAGTGTGGTGCTCCCATATTAAGCAGCTGAAGAATTGACTATATTGAGCATCAAGCCTAAGAATACTATTGTTTGTGGGTAGAAGGATAATGTGATATGGCCGTGCACAAATTGTTAATAGTCGGCCTCCTCATTTAGCCCTCAGCGACACATAGATCTTCTTGTTCCTCATTAGTTGTTCTATATGCGTCAACCAACTCTTGTGTAATTTCTAAGCAGAGCGACCTACATTTTAGTGTTTCATTATATTAGCTGGAATCCTTCATTTGCTGTGGACATGTCTTAAGAATTACTGAACCAGTACTAGGCACCATGATGATGCCACATATGGAGATGAAATCCAATAGTTTAGACATTTTTGAAACATTTAGTGACATTTTGGAACTGTCCTCTAGTGCAGACGCCTGCCACGTGTAAAGTGTTAACAAACATTTATTTATTCAATATGTTAAACATAAACCATAGTTTGCACTAGACTGATCTGTTATAAATCCATCTTGGCTTATGTCAAGTCAATGGTGATGTTCATCAGCCTAGGGACGTCACTTTATACGTCAGAACCATAGTACTGCTTCAAAACCTGCCACATTATAAGGTGCGTTCTGATGAGGGACGCTACCCTAGAGATTAGTGTCAAATTCGCTAACCTAAGAGGTTAAACTTCCCGCAAAATTCCGGGCCACGCACCTGTAAAGAGCAATAAGGCGACGACCAAATGCGAGAACAAAAATGCCAAGAGTAAGATCCGGAATTGGACCAAAGAGGAGACAAGAGCACTAGTGAAAATATGCCAAGACCCATCCATATATTCAGGGTAGAACCCGGGTCTACGAAAAAGAAAACGATCTCGCCCGGGAATCGAACCCAGGACCTACTTATAGGGCAAGCGCCTTATCCATTTTAGGCCGCAAGACCTGGCATGGTAAAGCACCTGAAATTCAACACCTTCTGGTCATCCCATACTCCTTGCCACATGTATTACCCATAGTAGCTAGGGCCTTTACTTGAGTAGCAATTGCCGTCCTCCCTATATAGAGAGTATTTACATAAAAATAATAGACATTCATGACAGGTATTTTAAAAACACATATTATAAATATTTAGAAAGGACAGGTGTTTAAAAACACATATTATAAATATTTAGAAAGGTTCGCAGCCGGCAATATTTGTTTAATGCCCTTCGTGAATGCCTATTATTTTTTATACAATACTAGACATATTTGTACTTATTTTAATGTATTTCTCATTATGATTCCAAATATGGTGTTGAAATTCAATAATTTAGACATTTTTGAAACATTTTGTGCAATTTTGGAACTGTCCTCTGCAGATGCCTGCCGCGTGGAAAGTGTTAACAACAATTTATTTATTCATTATGTTAAACATAAACCATGGTTTGCACTAGACTCATCTGTTATAAATCCATCTTGGCTTATTTTCAAAGTCAATTGGTGATGTTCATCAGCCTGAGGGACGTCACTTTATACGTCAAACCTGCCACATTATAGTAAACAGAATACAGTTACAGATATAGGCCAATAATAGTGTCAAATGACAATAGAAAACATCAGAATTTTGATGACGAGTATTGATAGTCAAGGACTAAAGAAGTGATAATTAAAGGGTTGCACTGGCATATAAATTTAAATCATGAGAAGAAACAGAGATTTCAAAGCTCGCAAACATTTATTCTGGTTCACACAACGACGATGGTTCATTCTGGGTGTGAGGGAGTAAGTCTTTAAATCCATGCACTGTGAAGCGCAGAGCACGGATTTACGATGGATTTATTGTAAAGCTCCAAATGTTTAAATGCCATTAAAATATCGTGAATGTTGGGGCTGCATGGCACAGGTTCCCAAAATGTTCATGCTTGCAATTTTTCATGAAATTCCTTTTGAACATTATTCCTTAATAAACCAGTCTAATAAGATGAGAATTGCTTCAAATATTTGCCATACTCATTTCTTATCTCATTTTAGTTTTAAAATACGGATACCTCTTCTGGTACATGTAACACTTCTTATTAAAGGGGCACTGGGAGATACATATTGGAGTGCGCCCTCAATTTTCCTGGTAATCAGTTTTTTTGCACCAACGTAATACTAGGCATACCATCTGTTTACCTTAATTCACCGTCTGTCATGTACAATTTCAGGATTTGGTCATTTCGATAATAATAATGATAATAATATAGTGAACAATAAAGACCAATGAAGAGCGCAAATCCGCAAGACGCTTATGGCGCACGAAGAGCAACAAAACCAGCAGAATACAAAATAAGGAACAAGATAGCAAAATAATAAACAACATAATTACAGAAACGCTGTGCATTAAACTGTGCTCATCACCCGCACTGATTAAAAACACTTTATGGATTCAACGACTTTATAATGTTTTCCAGTGCAACGCAGTTCCACGACATAAATACAGAAAGATATATAAAAAATGTGTCATAAACAGTTAAACATACAAAATAATCCTGTTCATAAGCAATTTTGAAAAAGTGTGTCTTGAGTTGTGATTTAATCCTAATCAGCCAGGCTATGTTTGAGTGTGGAAACCGGGGGAAGGGGACAAAGTATGAATTTTGTATACAACAAATTGCCACAAAATCCCCGGGATACGACCCCCAGACCCTCTGATCACCACGCCCCGTCCCTAACCACTCAGCTAACCTGCCAACGCTTGCCCGGGTAGTGATTTTGTACACACATATCAGCTTGGTTGATGACGTCATCGAATCGAATGCTGTAGCATGCGCGTGGAAATTGGTTTTTTTTGCCACAGAGAATCGTAGGGTTAGGGTTAAAGCACCCAATTGAAGGACAACTGTAGATGTAATCCATGAAGGTGTTCCATATGCGAGGAGTAGAGAAAGCACGATCGCCCCCCAAGACAATGATGATTTAAGTTCCATTAGGTTCGTACACAAAAGTTGTTTCTTTAATAGACACAAAAGATTTTTTAAAAATTAAAGGTTTGTTCACACAAGGCGATATTTGCTGTGCGGTGTGGTCCAGGGGCGGAAATTTCTTGTTAGGTGTGGGGGGATGATAAATGTTGGGCCCCAAAAAATGAAATTGAGCTGGTACCATCTATGCGGTGCGCAGCATCGCACTCTGAGCTATGCTCGGACAGGGTGTGTCTGAGGGGGGATGTGCCCCCCTCAGAAGTAGAAAAAATTTCAATTTTCAAACTCATTTGGTGCTATCTGGTGTATACTTTTGACCAATATTGTATTGAAAAGCCATCGCTTCAAATATTTTGGGTTTTTTTATGCACGAAAGAAGTTGAGCATTTTTATACTGATATATTCTTGAACTTAGTATAGATGGTTAAAAAGCTCCAACAGGGATGCCATATGCGATGGCATGGCTGTATGGGAGCCTCCCAGGTGCTGCCATATTCGATGGCATGGCTGTATGGGAGCCTCCCAGGTGCCACCATATGCGATGGCATGGCTGTATGGGAGCCTCCCAGGTGCCACCATATGCGATGGCATGGCTGTATGGGAGCCTCCCAGGTGCTGCCATATGCGGTGGCATGGCTGTATGGGAGCCTCCCAGGTGCCACCATATGCGATGGCATGGCTGTATGGGAGCCTCCCAGGTGCCACCATATGCGGTGGCATGGCAGTATGGGAGCCTCCCAGGTGCTGCCATATGCGGTGGCATGGCTGTATGGGAGCCTCCCAGGTGCTGCCATATTCGATGGCATGGCTGTATGGGAGCCTCCCAGGTGCTGCCATATGCGATGGCATGGCTGTATGGGAGCCTCCCAGGTGCTGCCATATTCGATGACATGGCTGTATGGGAGCCTCCCAGGTGCCACCATATGCGATGGCATGGCTGTATGGGAGCCTCCCAGGTGCTGCCATATGCGATGGCATGGCTGTATGGGAGCCTCCCAGGTGCCGCCATATGCGATGGCATGGCTGTATGGGAGCCTCCCAGGTGCTGCCATATGCGATGACATGGCTGTATGGGAGCCTCCCAGGTGCCACCATATGCGATGGCATGGCTGTATGGGAGCCTCCCAGGTGCCACCATATGCGATGGCATGGCTGTATGGGAGCCTCCCAGGTGCTGCCATATGCGATGGCATGGCTGTATGGGAGCCTCCCAGGTGCTGCCATATTCGATGGCATGGCTGTATGGGAGCCTCCCAGGTGCTGCCATATGCGATGGCATGGCTGTATGGGAGCCTCCCAGGTGCTGCCATATTCGATGACATGGCTGTATGGGAGCCTCCCAGGTGCCACCATATGCGATGGCATGGCTGTATGGGAGCCTCCCAGGTGCTGCCATATGCGATGGCATGGCTGTATGGGAGCCTCCCAGGTGCCGCCATATGCGATGGCATGGCTGTATGGGAGCCTCCCAGGTGCTGCCATATGCGATGAAATGGCTGTATGGGAGCCTCCCAGGTGCCACCATATGCGATGGCATGGCTGTATGGGAGCCTCCCAGGTGCTGCCATATGCGATGGCATGGCTGTATGGGAGCCTCCCAGGTGCTGCCATATGCGATGGCATGGCTGTATGGGAGCCTCCCAGGTGCTGCCATATTCGATGGCATGGCTGTATGGGAGCCTCCCAGGTGCCACCATATGCGATGGCATGGCTGTATGGGAGCCTCCCAGGTGCTGCCATATGCGATGGCATGGCTGTATGGGAGCCTCCCAGGTGCTGCCATATTCGATGGCATGGCTGTATGGGAGCCTCCCAGGTGCTGCCATATTCGATGGCATGGCTGTATGGGAGCCTCCCAGGTGCCACCATATGCGATGGCATGGCTGTATGGGAGCCTCCCAGGTGCTGCCATATGCGATGGCATGGCTGTATGGGAGCCTCCCAGGGGCTGCCATATGCGATGGCATGGCTGTATGGGAGCCTCCCAGGGGCTGCCATATGCGATGGCATGGCTGTATGGGAGCCTCCCAGGGGCTGCCATATGCGATAGCATGGCTGTATGGGAGCCTCCCAGGTGCTGCCATATGCAATGGCATGGCTGTATGGGAGCCTCTTGGAAAGGATTCCTTCTTGGACATTGTTTTTGGAACACATTATACTGCACTACTTCATTGCCAGATAAAAGTGTCTACTTTAATCAAAAGTTTGGCGACCCGTTACACGATAGAGTCATCCGTCCAATCAATACCGTACACGATATGGAGTCCTTGTTTTAGCGTTTCACCGAAGCAATTTAGTCGCGCAAGGAGGCAGACGTCATCAGCATCGATGTCAATTGGTGTTTAGTTGCCGTAGCGATCTACTAGGTATTGTGTTCTATTGATTGATAGTAGAGAGATATCCATGGTCAAAAGTATACACCAGCAAACTCATTTGGTGCTATCTGGTGTATACTTTTGACCAATATTGTATTGAAAAGCCATCGCTTCAAATATTTTGGGGTTTTTTTATGCACGAAAGAAGTTGAGCATTTTTATACTGATATATTCTTGAACTTAGTATAGATAGTTAAAAAGCTCCAACAGGGGGGAGTCTGAGGGGGATGTGTCCCCCTCAAAAGTAGAAAACAAATTCAATTTTCAAACTCATTTGGTGCGATCTGGTGTATACTTTTGACCAATATTGTATTGAAAAGCCATCACTTTATTTCTGATCAATATTGGCTTTTTAAATAGGCAGATAGGATGGATTCTAGTCAACGTACGTATGCGTATGTATCCTGACCAACGTATATACAATAAACTCCAAACGTTCTTATGTCCCTCGCATGCTTCCCCGCCCGCCTTTCTTTCTCTTTTTCCTTTTTTTTCTCCTTTTCCCCCCTTTTTTACTTTCTTTTTCCCCCCTTTTTCCCTTTTTTGTTGTTGGTAGATCAGGGGGGATGATTACATTGACCATCCCCTAAGGTCAAAAAGTGGGGGGATATATCCCCCATCCCCCCCCCCCCCGGATTTCCGCCCTTGCCCAGGGGTAAGTTGGTAGTACTAACATTTAAAGTATAGATATGACAGCCCATGTCCGTCTTCCCATCCCCCCCCTCCCCCACCTCCTGCCACTGATTGAAATTGATTATTGTCTAATGAGATATTATTTTAACACTTTCCACAGCTATTGACCAAATACAAAACAGATTTTTCAGAAACCTTTCCCATTTTTCAAGGTCTATCTCAAGGATTACTGAACCAATACTACGCATGTTTGTACTTATTTTGAAGGGGGTAGACAATACCACACTTGTTTCATTTACAAATTGGGTAGCATACACGGGGGCCTATTTCATTAGCCTTATGGCTCTTCATGAAAATCTGTTTTATCCTGTCTTTCATAGATGTATTTCCAAGTATTATGAAAAGGTTGGCCCTGTATCTCATTTCGACTAATACTATTGTAAAAATATCAAAAGATAAACCGTATGCCTTGTACGACGAGGCTCCCTGTACTGCGAAGCCAGCCTTCGTGGCCTCTAGCGAAACCGACAGACATGTTTAGGTTCACCTCCATATTTGACTGGACGTGGTTACACTTAAGGGAGATTAGATAAGGCCCCTAGACCATGTATGCTTCCAACACTAGTATCTAACCTGTGTATCTGGGAAGAGTGCCCAGACACCATTAGTAACCACCAAACACTGGCTATGTGTAACTAAACGCTACCGCGGATTGCTAAACATGTCTAAAAGACTATCATCACTCCGTGAGGAGTCCGCAACACAGCCTACTTTACTACACAGTAACTTACTTATATATGTAACTCAAATACCATACATATGGAATCTATGGTGTTTTGGGGATGTTTTATAGAAGTGAAGACCATAGTCCATCAGCTACGAGACTTTTAATGGACCGAGTGAGGTCAAGCATCTGATGGGGTCAGTCTAGTCTGAAATTTTGTGCTGGATCCAAATATTGGCACCTTACAAGCCGCAATCGCAATCTCGGCAGTGTAAAATCGATTTTTGTACCAAAAATCAGGTTTTTTACCAGAAATACCCTAATATCGTATTTTCATCATAAATATGCTAATATACAAGCTATAAACACTATTTTGATATAATAGATCAACATTTGACCTTTTGACCTCAAAGGGTTTGAAAAGTAGAGAAACTCATTTTTTTGTCTATAGCTTGTACATTACCATATTTATGATGAAGATACGATATTGGGCTATTTCCGGTTAAAAAGTGGTATTTTTGTTCAAAAATCCATTTTTGGAACTAATGATATAATCCAGGATTCTAAAACATTAATATTCGTATTTAGCACAAAATTCCAAACAAAATGAGTTTCTCACCTTGTTGACCCCTTTGAGGTCAAAAGGTCAAATGATGATCTATTATAACAAAAAACACCAATAATTTCAATATTTATGAAAAATTATACAAAATCAAGTTGTTTAAATCCCTTTTAACAACCAATTTAGTTGTTTTCATTCTTTTTCAGGAAAACCATTATATAACCTTTAATTAGGTATCAAAATAGTGTTTATAGCTTATACATTAGCTTATTTATGATGAAAATACGATATTGGGGTATTTCCGGTTAAAAAGTGGTATTTTTGGACAAAAATCCATTTTTGCAACTAAAAATATAATCCTGGATTTAAAAAATATATTTATTCGTATTAAGCACAAAATTCCGAAAAAATGAGTTCCTCTACTTTTCAACCCCTTTGGAGTCAAAAGGTCAAATGTTGATCTATTATAACAACAAAAAACCCAATAATTTCAATATTTATGAACAATTATGCGAAGTTGTTTATCAAGTTGTTTAAAACTCTTTTAACAACCAATTTAGTTTTTGTTCTTTTCCAAGTAGACCATTATGTAACCTTTAATTAGGTATCAAAATAGTGTTTATAGCTTGTATATTAGCATATTTATGATGAAAATACGATATTGGGATATTTCTGGTAAAAAAAAATGTGATTTTTGGTACAAAAATAGATTTTACACTGCCGAGACCGCGATTGCGGCTTGTAAGGTGTCGATATTCGGATCCAGCACAAAATTTCAGACAAGACTGACCCCATCAGATGCTTGACCTCACTCGGTCCATTAAAAGTCTCGTAGCTGATGGACTACCATGTCAATATCCAAAATTGGCCCTCTATAAATTATCAAATGCCAATTTTCAATACTTAATGTATTCACTCACAATGGAGAATTTTAAATAACAAAGTCACAAATATTTATGAATAATCCATCAACATGTTTCTTGATTTGATTGTTTGTATCACTGCTTTAATAGGCCTGTGAGGCTTCCTTTGTAGTCAAGTGTACAACAATTGATGTAGTAGGCCTATCTATTTTCAACAACTGTTTTCTGCATTCCTGCTGGGCCAACAGGTGGGGAGGCACCCCCCAAGCAGGGGCGGAAATTTCTTGTTAGGTGTGGGGGGATGATAAATGTTGGCCCCAAAAAATGAAATTGAGCTGGTACCATCTATGCGGGGAAAAAAAATCAATTTTCAAACTCATTTGGTACGATCTGGTGTATACTTTTGACCAATATTGTAAGCCATCGCTTTATTTTCAATAAATATTTTGTTTTTTATCAATGCACGAAAGAAGTTGAGCATTTTTTATACTGATATATTCTTGAACTAAGTATAGATGGTTAAAAAGCTCCAACAGGGGGAGCCTGAGGGGGGATGTGCCCCCCTCAGAAGTAGAAGGGGAAAAAATCAAACTCATTTGGTGCGATCTGGTGTATACTTTTGACCAAGATTGTATTGAAAAGCCATCACTTTATTTCTGATCAATATTGGCTTTTTAAATAGGCAGATAGGCCTATGCCAGAAAGAAGTTAATTAGTGTCCTCCAAAAGATGGATTCTAGTCAACGTACGTATGCGTATGTATCCTGACCAACGTATATACAATAAACTCCAAACGTTCTTATGTCCCTCGCATGCCTCCCCGCCCCCCTTTCTTTCTCTTTTTCCTTTTTTCTCCTTTTTCCCCCTTTTTTCCTTTCTTTTTTTCCCCTTTTTTCCTTTCTTTTTTGGTAGATGTGAAAAATCAGGGGGGGATGATTACATTGACCATCCCCCCAGGTCAAAAAGTGGGGGTGGGGGGGGGGATATATCCCCCCATCATCCCCCCCCCCCCCCCCCCCCCCCCCCCCGGGATTTCCGCCCTGGTGTGGTGCAGTAGCCTTACTTCCGCCGCAGTGTACAGCAATTCTTTGCAGGTCACGTTGGGTCAATGCAGGACACCACATGCGATAGCAGCCAGCGCTGTGTGCCAAACTAGGAGAACGATGGCATTAACGCAATGCGTCGCAACCTGCCGCAATGGCAGTTTAATATTTGTTTACTCCATTGCGATAACGCACCGCAACACCCATAAAACATTTTACCATATTTTGTACGAGCTAGTTTGTAATTACAACTTACAAGTAAGAAGTATTACCCCTCTCCATCTGTGTTCTGGCATTATAGACGCATGACATAAACAGTGTTACCAAAAGAATCAAAACAAACTAGCCCAATTCATGTTCAAATGTAGCCTGACCTGATTGTGAATTGTTGTTTCAATTGTGGGGGGAAACATTTAAATATTTGGTTTCGTTTTAGGTTCCGTTTTCCATTGCAATTGTGATTATTCTGATTTCAATTTTGATTTTCGATTCCGTAGGATTGCAATTTCGATATAAATTATTCTGATGTTTTGTTTTGTTTTGTTGATGATTTAGTCGCAGGCTATAATTGTCTAAGAGCGTGTTTCTACTAGGCAACTTAACGATAATTACCGTTAAGTTGCCCAGTAGAAACAGCCAGTAAGCGCTTAGTTTTCCAATGGCAAAAACCAGGTTTGTTAGCGGTAATTAACGCTATCTTGCCCAGTAGAAACAGCCACCCATTAAATCTTAACGCTAAATTCTTGTATACATGTATACTCTGGATTCTAAGCATTGTGACTCTGCGTTTACAACAAATTTCATGTTCGTTTATGGTGTTTTGTTGTTAACATGCAATCAGGGATTCTATTAATTTTAGGATAGGAAAGTGCAATACTGATGTACGTAGGGAAAACGGTTCCTTTTGCATACTTACATAAATTAGGGTAATCGTCCGCAATGCGTCCGTAACCAGGGTTTAACGCGTTTAACCAGGTTTAACGTCATTTTTAGTCAGCATAGGTTTGGTGGCGCTGTTATCACGGTAGATTTACACAGAAGACGGTGGCCATGCGAAACCTTAATTTTGAATTCGTATTGGAATAACACGTAATCGCCAATGTTAATCTTATCATTTTGACGAATTCATCATAATTAGAAGAATTTTTCATCGTTAACAGGGCGATGTCTGTTAAAAATTCAAAATGGTGCACTCCCGTTGCCATATTGGGTCGTCTGAGAGACGCGTAGCTAGCGTCGCGTCGTCTGCTACAATCACGCCTTATCGGTATAGCGCCACCAATTCTATGCTGACTAAATTTTAATTTAAAAGTGGCTTCCGATCGGCAAGCTGAGTGGCACACCCCTGATGCAATATTAAAAGACAAGGAATTACGAAAGCAGTCTTTTTCAGGTGGGGCGGCATTTTTGGTATAACAAATGGGCAAATGTCGTGGCCCATCGATTAGGACGATTATCGTGAGTAGCTTTTCGCGAGTAGAAACGGGGGGGGGGGGGATTAAAAGGAAATGGTAATTATCGTTAAGTTTAAGCATTAACTTTCCAGTGCCCCAGTACAAACACGCTCTAATTCTCTCCAACGAGAATATTTAGTTACCTGGCAAGTGAGTATAAATTAGCGAAATTAAATCCCCTGTAAACGGTGCGATTTCGCCTCTTCTAGAAATAATCTACCTGTGAAATTAATGAGTTTTACTTCTGTGATAAAAAGTAGCCCAATTTCCATAATAACACCTTCAATATCCCATCTATCATCATCTAATAAGTAGCCCAACTGGGCCTGAATAGAGTGCGTTTGTCAACACTGACGTGGAATCCCATGATTGTCTGTGTCAACTTATCGTCTCTCTACTATCAATCAATAGAACACAATACCTAGTAGATCGCTACGGCAACTAAACACCAATTGACATCGATGCTGACGACGTCTGCCTCCTTGCCCGACTAAATTGCTTCGGTGATCTAAAACAAGGACTCAATATGCGTGTGTATTGATTGGACGGATGACTCTATCGTGTAACGGGTCGCCAAACTTTTGATTAAAGTAGACACTTTTATCTGGCAATGAAGTAGTACAGTATAATGTGTTCCAAAAAAAAATGTCCAAGAAGGAATCCTTTCCTTTCCAATCCTCTCCCATACAGCCATGCCATCCCATATGGCAGCACCTGGGACACGATCCCTGCATTTGATGTCAAGGGTCCAGCAGCAAGAGGCAACAAAGACTTTGCCCTCTTGATACATGTCGTCGCTGTTCTATCAAAACCTTGTATCTCCATCTGGCCCTTCAGCATGTATAAAGTAATACTTCCTATATAATCTTTGGTCAGTCTACTCTAAACATGTTCAAGGGCCAATCCACACCTATATCAAGACCTTGTATAATAGGCTGGTCGTTGAACACAAAATATAGGTGCTACCCGGAGAAAATTGGTAGAGTTCTGGTTTTGGTGTCATGAGAAACAGATCATTTTAATGAATATCGTATCAAAAGTCCCCAAAAATCCCGCTTGGGGAAAATGTATTAGAGTGAATTGAAAATGGCCGCCGAATTTGTGATTATTTTCCGAAAAACAACAACCTCGAATTCAAGTAACATGCTTTTTGGTACTTTTTCTGAGTGCACTGTGCACGTTGAAGGTTTACTTGCTCATGTATAACAACGTCACAAGAGAGCTCTTTCCAAAATGTCCGCCAATAAGTGATAACATTGGTATTTATGCGGCTACAGATACTCTTCTATGAAGTGAAAAGATGAACATATGTATGCTATTTGTTGGACCAACTCAATTGACCCAAATTATTGGTTGGTTAAAATATACTTGTTTACATATGATAGACATTGGCATGATTACGTACACATTATTTTACATGTAGTGGGTTTATCGCTAGGCCATTTGTATTCAATATAATTGGTCTAACATACAGCAAGCGACGTAACATTATCACCATGTACATACAAATATTTCTAAACCCTTACATCCGAAACATATTCCAATGTTGTATTTGTAACCACTGCAGCATTCACGTAAGTTTTGTAAGCAGTTTTTCAGATGTGCCTTTATAGTCTAGATATTGTCCATCTCTTCTTCAAGTATGATCGCCTCAGCATTTCCACAGTTTTCTCCTCGACAGTCACCACATGCTGTTACACATTTAAGCCCATGTTTGCGACAAGAATATATATTAGTTCTGCAAGGATTACGTGCTGAAAGCTTGCAGTTACACTGTACAAACTTCAGCAGACTTTCTGGTGCAGCATTAAAGTCCGTGGTGATGGGCATGTACTCCGAAACGTGACATTTCCAACCCCATTGCTTTTGATCAAGTTCGGCTTCACTGATTGAAAGTTCTTTCCAAAGTATTATTTGTAGATGCATCCGCAAGCAATGAAAGTATGCTGCTCTCTCGGTCGGTGGAAGCTTTTGTGTATCAATACCGGGTGTCCCTAAAAAAAGGGTGCACGTGTTTACCCAAATTGTTGACCATGATGTTCTAACATTTGGTGTAAGATGTTAACATATATTGAAAGACCAAACACCTGGCTTTCCGATGCTGCTTATTTCATCTGATTCGGATTTGTCAATCCTGAGATATGGAAAATTAACTAGAGCTACCCAGAATCGATGTTGTGCCACTTTACAGTTTCAAAGGGTTACTCCTAAGATACAACTTCCACTGGTACGATTGCCCTTTACCTGTGATATGCAAAATAACATTTTTGTATTGAAATTAAATAGGTTTAAATAATAGAATGAGTGACTGTGTATCCAAGCAGAACTGAATAATAAAGATGTTTGTTACATGATTCGAACCAGTCCTTTTGACGAGGTTTCACAAAATGTTTATTGGGCCTACATTTTCAAAACATGGTGTTCATGGTCTTAAAATATCATGAAACGAGAAGTCCAGCAGAAGTCAACAGAGAGTTTGCCATTCATTTCCTAAACACTCACGTACCATCTAGGAATACACCTATACAAAGGAGTATTGGAAATACTTGGTAGATGGTACAAGTACCAATATGAATAAAGAACATTCTGGAAGACTAAGATATGAAAAGTGGCAGGACACAGTAACACATTGAAAACATGCGGCGTGCACTTCAGAGGGATCCCAGAATATCTGCTCGTAGAAATCCCTTACCACATATGCCAAGGACATCATTTTTGTTCCTCAGTCTCTTTTAAACAATTCTGGTCAAATGCACACCCCAATGTTTCAAGACGATTGATGCCCATGGATAGACCAATGTTAGTATCGTTTTGACGCTCAAAATCATTCTTTCTGTAAAAGTGGCACAACGTCGATTTTGGGTAGCTTTGATAAACTGGGTATATCTCAGGATTGACAAATCCAAATCAGATCAAATGAACGGCATCTGAAAGCTGAGTGTTTTCCCTTTCCGTATGTATTACCATATTAGATCAAACTTTAGGACTTCATGGTCAACAAGTGCGCAAACATGTGCACCCTTTTTTTAGGGACACCCTGTAGATGTCTTGCTGAACGATACCATCTCCATGAATTTTGCATACCGTACGTCATTCAGTGTATCTTGTTCTTTTCCACCGTACAGTTTACTTTACATGTCTTACCGACTCGCCTATTATGCTCGTGTTCTTTAATTGATGGACCATGTCCATACCCATCAAATACGATGCAACAGCACCCGTACTTTGCCATAACGTAGATTGCATACTGGGATGCAATATCTGTATAGTTTGCTTTCTTAGGACATTTAACTCTATGAAGAAGAGCTCCATCGTCGATAACATGCATAGCTTGGTTCTTTAGCTGAGATGGCTGTACATCATTTGTAAGTGATTTCGCGAGTTGCGCCTTGGCTGGTTTCCGCATAACACTCTCCTTGAATAAGGAAGTTGGTATTGCTGTAAGCTCATAATCAAACTATGGACGCATATGTTCTTCTCTCTGTACAAGAGCTATAAGCCGGGTGAAAAGCAGGGTTGGGTTTATGTTGATTTTCTGCTTTTCAACCAAAATACCAGGGCACAGGTGTTCTAAGGATCAAATGTGTTCACTGCGTTTGATTGACGCATCTAGGATTGACACATTGTCCAACTCTTTTTGGATTTGTGTACCGATCTGCTCGGTTTCGTGACAATTCACTCCGTCACAATCAGAGGCAGTCAAACTAGACGACAATGAGCTCAATTTGTTGTTGTCAACATCAAAAGGCTCGTGATGATTGAACCACTCCTGAATGTTGCTGAGATCTTTGTAGTCCCGATTCTTTCTAGAAGTGCGCAACTCGATGTGCTGTTCTGTTGTCAGATGCTTTAAACCAGTTATCGATGTCTTAGCATCATGGATCCCAGCACACTTGTGCATACTATAGATCCACTGTAGTCTAACGGATCTGTTATACCTCGTCCTCCATGGCTCTTTATTTAACGCATCATAACCTGTTCTATGATGAGATCAGTCCATAGTATCGCCCAGTATACCACTCCTCCGGACAGTATGGAAACCGTGCTCAATGAAGCAGCTATACCACCACGGATGATCACTCGGTAAATCTAACATCAACTGAAGAGAAAGTCTCGCACTTTTTTGCATAGTTGACATGACCTGTATAGCAGCTCTTAACTGGACAATAGTTTACTTAATTTTCCATTGATGTTATGTATCACATACTGGAACTAACGGTGCAATGTTAGTGGGTAGAAGTGATAGTTTTAGACGCATAACCAAACTTCACGATATTTTGGCGGCCATTTTGAAAATACTCTTCTGTTGGCAATTCTTTGAGATGAGCATGTTTTCGTATTGAATTGCAACCATACTTGCTGTCTTCATATTAATTCTACAGTAACCTTTTCAAATTTCATATATATATGTTGGCAGCCATTTTGAATTTGCTCTAAAAAGGTTTCCCCACAATAGAATTTTTGGGACTTTTTATATGCTGTTCCTGGAAAAATTCCACTTCTTGTGACACCAAAATCAGCTCTCTACCAATTTTCTCCGGGTCAAACCCTTCAACGACCAGCCTATAAGTGCTCTTGCTCCTGAACATGTATAAAGCAATGCTTCCTATGCATAACTGTTGGACACTTTTACTTTATACATACGGAAGGGCCGAAAAACAGCAACAAAACATATCACCCAGTATTCACAGCCACAAAGCTAAATTGTCACACAGGTGACGTTGAATAATCAAGCTTGTACATATAAATAGAGTTCTTGTTGACTAAATTGCTATAACATAAGACTCCCGCTATTGATTGGACATTCGACTCTTATCGCCTAAATGTATTTTGTCATGGCAATCTAGTAGTGCAGTATAATATTTCGAATAAAAAACCTAATATAAGGGGTCCGGTACCCCTCAAATTATATATTGTCTGTTGATTAAATTGCTATAATCGAATCTAATGATTGGGTATTTGGCTCTCTTGTAAATCAAGTCAACAAACTTATGAATAAAGTACAATTTCATGGGAGGAACAATCATGCAGTACGGTAATATAGAGGGTGTCCCTTAAAAACTGGTGCATATGTTCCACATCGTTGCCCTCATTGATTACTCAGTATTTGGCTATAGTCTTTATGTAATCTAAAAGGTTATTTAGTTGGCTTTCAAATGCAATTTATTTGATGTTGAAAATCTCTGTAAAAGCCAGGCTATGTTTGTATGTGGAAACCGGGGGAGGGGGACAAAGTATGATTTTTTTACCCAACAAATCTGTAATTTTGACCTTTTCTGTGTGAAAAATATTCTCTTTAAAGATGCCTTAATTGTCTGTCAAAAGTAGGCTTAAACCCATTAAAACAAAAAACAAAACACTTGTTTACATAAACCAGCTACACTGGCAAATTGACGCCAACGCATTTTGATAATGTATGGGATACTGTTAATAAAACATAATTTTACAATTTCTTATTTCATTTTCATCTTTTAACCTTATACATTTTATTCATGTGAGAATACCAGGGGGAATACCTCTGGCATAGTTCCGCTTTAAGACAACATACAAAATTCTGTTTTATGGGCACAACCTACTCATAATTTTCTAATTTGATATTTCATTCATTTCGAGAGCTTTTGAGTGTGATTGTTTTGTCCCTCGTTTTGTCAACCATTATCTGTTATAACTTGTAAGCTAAACTACCAAGGGATGTGATGAGGCCAATAAAAATAAATTGTTTGATTGACCTCGTCAGCAGACCATCCTAATCCTTCCAACCCAATAGTTAGTTATTTTTATTTTTTCCCCCAAAAGAGTTCACTTTTTTTACACATTTGAGTCGAAAATCAAAAATTACTCCTTTTTTAAAGTTTTTAAATGTTTAGAAAATAAAAATACTCATCAAAATATAACAGATTTTTGTTTCCATTTTGGTTACCACAACAAGTACATCTCATTTAACTGTTGGTACCTGAAAAAAGGGCAAGAGAGAAAGAAGAAAAAAAAATTGGCCTTGAAGATTGTGGTGGAGGGAGAGATAGCGCTACAGATATATTTAATGAGGTGTTTGGATGTAGATTTGGACCTTAACTCACACCAATAGCTTTTCTTGCTCAAAAAACTGTTATCATTTTTCCGTAAGATTTTTGTGATATGAGGCCTTTATTCTTTTTTCAAAGAATCTATTTACCAAATGATACCCATGTCTAAATAATGATCGCAATCAAATTGAAAATATCAGTGCCCCATCCTTGTCGATGTTTTTTTTTAAAAATAGACAAACAAAATATGATTCTCGCTCATCGATTTACACAATTGTTCTTGAAGTTCATCTCTGGACTATGTCCATATTAAATCAATTGATTTCACTAAGGTGACAAAGAAACCCTGTTCCATGGGGCCTACCGACCCATAAAGAAACCCTGTTCCATGGGCCCTACCGACCCATAAAGAAACCCTGTTCCATGGGCCCTACCGACCCATAAAGAAACCCTGTTCCATGGGCCCTACCGACCCATAAAGAAACCCTGTTCCATGGGGCCTACCGACCCATAAAGAAACCCTGTTCCATGGGCCCTACCGACCCATAAAGAAACCCTGTTCCATGGGGCCTACCGACCCATAAAGAAACCCTGTTCCATGGGCCCTACCGACCCATAAAGAAACCCTGTTCCATGGGCCCTACCGACCCATAAAGAAACCCTGTTCCATGGGCCCTACCGACCCATAAAGAAACCCTGTTCCATGGGCCCTACCGACCCATAAAGAAACCCTGTTCCATGGGGCCTACCGACCCATAAAGAAACCCTGTTCCATGGGCCCTACCGACCCATAAAGAAACCCTGTTCCATGGGGCCTACCGACCCATAAAGAAACCCTGTTCCATGGGCCCTACCGACCCATAAAGAAACCCTGTTCCATGGGGCCTACCGACCCATAAAGAAACCCTGTTCCATGGGCCCTACCGACCCATAAAGAAACCCTGTTCCATGGGGCCTACCGACCCATAAAGAAACCCTGTTCCATGGGCCCTACCGACCCATAAAGAAACCCTGTTCCATGGGCCCTACCGACCCATAAAGAAACCCTGTTCCATGGGGCCTACCGACCCATAAAGAAACCCTGTTCCATGGGCCCTACCGACCCATAAAGAAACCCTGTTCCATGGGGCCTACCGACCCATAAAGAAACCCTGTTCCATGGGCCCTACCGACCCATAAAGAAACCCTGTTCCATGGGCCCTACCGACCCATAAAGAAACCCTGTTCCATGGGGCCTACCGACCCATAAAGAAACCCTGTTCCATGGGCCCTACCGACCCATAAAGAAACCCTGTTCCATGGGCCCTACCGACCCATAAAGAAACCCTGTTCCATGGGGCCTACCGACCCATAAAGAAACCCTGTTCCATGGGGCCTACCGACCCATAAAGAAACCATGTTCCATGGGGCCTACCGACCCATAAAGAAACCCTGTTCCATGGGGCCTACCGACCCATAAAGAAACCATGTTCCATGGGCCCTACCGACCCATAAAGAAACCATGTTCCATGGGGCCTACCGACCCACAAAGAAACCATGTTCCATGGGGCCTACCGACCCATAAAGAAACCTTGTTATACGGGCCCTACCGACCCATTTTTATTTAGATATTGGTGAAAACAAATACAAATGATGAATACCAACCCTAAAATTTATTTATTTTGCTCATCAAAAACTGCACATTTTTACATTTTCTTGGAATTGTTATGGTCATTTTGAACGGGGAAAAGGAAGGGGAAGCCCAACTGACCCGCCCGACCTGAGAGGTACATTTGCCCATAAAACATGATTATTTTATCATCGCCTAAACACCATCATTTCCAAACATTTAAGAAGGGAATTCATTAAGTTAGGTAACATGCCTTGAAGTCAAAAATTAGTTGTGAAGCTTTTTCTCGGGGACAACTTGTCATTTTGTCTGGCTAGCGGTCAATGACAGTGGTGGCCAAATGGACAAAAGGGCCAGATGGCTCCAGAAGGCCATTTGGATAAGAGCCTTTGGGGTGTTGCAACAAAGATGATGGGGCCTGTATTGAGTCAGTTGAGATTTTATTTTCATGCAAAAGAGTATTTTGTAAGCTTTAAAATGACACCATATAGTAAATGCTTTCAGATTTTATGTGCAACATTTATTGGAAATTCACTTTATTTCTTTTGTTTTTTTGTACTTTACTTTAAAATCTTAAAATGAATACTGCTGATAAAAGGCCCCCATTTCCCTTTCTCTGGACAATGACGTAACTTTACAGATGCAAATGCATCCATATGTACTTTTGTAAAACACTATTATTTCGCGGATACTAAATTTTGCGAAATTAAAATTACTGCTATTTTAGCAGGCACTTGATTCCCCTTGAGCCCTCTTACGGTGCATACACCACAGCATAGCAGGCCAGAGAGTGTTGTTCATACAGTGATAAGGAAAAAGAAAAAAGGTATACGAAGACTATTTCATTAGGGGCGTATGTGTTTCTGCATTGCAATCGGTTAATAAAATCACGTCACTGTCTCAAGGCAGTGAATTAGACTATGGAAGAAACAAACAGAACTATCTCTGGATTCATTAAAAGCTCACATATTTGTAATCAATTTATTTGTGTCGTTTGATAAATGTTGCCTAATTTTTACAGTTGATTGAAGAAAAAAAATATTTTTTAATGCGTACCACAATCAGGTTTTTGAAACTCCTACAAAAAGCAAACATTATATTTTTCTTGGTCTGACAGACAAATTCATTTAAGCTATCTCGTACATAAAAAAGAGAAAAATCCCCAAGGGCATGGACACGAGCATTCTAGAGATGGCAATGTGATTATTCTTTACAACATTAAATGAAGCATAAACCGACGCGACAAGTCTCCGTTTCAGATTGTATTGATTAAGTGTCATCTTATCGGAATGGATTCAATGTTACAGTTTCTCATATTATAAGGAGGAAAAAACAAACATCTCTCTCAGGTAGGGTTGGTTGGTGAGGCATTTTGTTGGGGTTTTTTTGTGGGGGGGGGGGGGTCCCAAAAAATGTGGGAATTTTGGGTGAATTTTCAACAACAAAATCAAATATTTCAAAAAAAAATCAAAACAATGTCAAAACATTTCAATAAACATTCTCCAAAATGTTTTTAAAAAAAAAGGGGTTTAAAAAAGAAAGGTTGGTTGTCGTTTTTTGTTCGCCTTACTATTTAAGGGTGTGAACTACATTTTGCCAACATTCTGTAACATTGAATCTTACATGTATATCACTCAGTTTTGATAAACCCTACCCATGCTAAATCTAACACAAATCCAGTCAGCAGGGAGGTCACGCTGCATGTCATATTTTGTTATACGCAAGAAAACAATGGAGTTTCAGTGACTGCAATATTTGCAAGATATATCTTCGGAAAATGGTCTATTTGGGCATCTCAAAAACTGAGAAACGTGTTAAAAATCATGTAGAATTTTAGAGGAGGGTCAATAACATCTGCAGAATGGTAAAATGTATAGTATTAAACACGTTTTGTGACCAAATTTATGTCGTAAAATGTTGGAAAATTCACGTTTTGAAAATCTGTGGTCTTCGAAATTACCCAGTTGCATGAAAGTTTTATTCCTACAAACGACCCTGGGGGTTAGGGTTAAATATAGTCCTCTATTTGCAACTGGATCAGGGATCTTTTGTCATTCATGCCACAGATTTTATGTAACAATCATTTTGATAATGGTTTAGGACTCCAGAGCGTTATCCAGTTGACATACTGATAATCAGACTACACATAACAAGTCAACAGCGAAGTAGAAACACATTTGATGTAAATCCACATGGTTTTAGTGGATTGTAAAACTTGTGAATCCGGTAGTTAAATATATTAACTAGATTCTCACCAACGGAAAGAAAAATCTATCGACGGCAAAAGGAGATTAAAACGATTTTAAATCGCAAAAATGTGAGCATGGTTTTGTCTCTACAAAATGACGTCATTGGTGTGTTCAGGTCAATTGAACCTAAATTAGAGCATCTTGAATCGAGATTAAGCCAAATTATGATTATTCAAAGATGAACTGGGCACATCATTCAAGTAAAGGTAAAAAATTGGCCTGATTGACAGCAGCTGTAAAAATGGCCGCCTACATATCTGCGCTACACGCAATAAAAAAATCATATTTTTTTATCCGATCACGGCTGTTTGATCCCACATAATTTGTCCGTTTTATTCTGAGAACACCGTAACTTGCTGGCCCGGTTCTGGTTTTAACTGATTCAAGTACCTGAATATACTGGCCATCTTTTGTAGAAATTTCAAAACATTTGTTGGTGCCAGTTCTGAGAAATAGAGCTTTGAATATTATTATTTACTATAATAGCGCCATCATCGGCCACATTTCCCATAGAGTTACATGTAAAATGTGTGTCAAGTAGAAAATGCTAATATTTAAAAAGGGCTCCAACAATTTTCTTGAAATTTTCACCGTATACTCGTATTCATTAGCGCTACCTAAATCAGGTAAAATCATAAATGAGCCACTATGTAATCTTTTTTTATCCCATCATTTTAATTATAAATCGGACAGTCAAACAGCCGTGCGATCTTACTGAATGTTCACTATGAAAATCACCAAAGATGTTGGAGCTACACGCCGCACAAATCTGAATTTTAATTATTTTCTTAATTTGTATTTTATTATGCAAAATGAACCACTCAAACATAATTCTAACCTCACCATCTAACTTATATAAATATATACTGAATCTACTTTTATTTGTCATTTACCAAATAGGACAACAGTTCAAAAATTTCACAAAATGTATCACAAATGTCAAAATCATAGAATTTCATCGCAATATTTGGAATCACCAAGTGAATTGCATTAAAATAAGTACAAACATGCCTAGTATTGGTTCAGTTATTTTTGAGATAGACTTTGAAAGTTGGGAAAGGTTTCTGAAAACTCTGTATTGTTATGGTAAAACTACAGGGTGACCCAATAAAAAGTTTACCCAAAATGAAAGTGATATGTTTCCACTTCCTGTAATTTGATATCTGTCTTTTTTATTTTATTATAAAGAATGGGTAATGGAGCATCTACCCTGAAAATTCATGCCTTTGCTCCAAGGACAAGTCTGTTTTGTTAAAGCAATGTTCAATAGACCATACCTTGAAAACCACTCAACCAAAATAAATAATTATTGCCGGTTCCAAACCTGGTTTGTGAAGCTCCGTGGCCAAGTCTGTTTTGCTGAAGTAATGTTCAATGGACCATATCTTGAAAACCACCCAAACCAAAATAAATAATTTTTTCAGGGTAGGTGCTCCATTACCCATTCTAAATTTATAATAAAATTAAAAACACAGATATCAAATTACAGGAAGTGGAAAAATATCACTTTCATTTTGGGTAAACTTTTTATTGGGTCACCCTGTAATAGCTGCGTGGAAAGTGTTAAAACAGGTTTGTATATTAAAGATGGAGATTTGTATTTCAAGATAGCGGTAGTTGTTGGGCATTTTTTGGACAATGTTATGATACTTTTTCTACATCAGATTCAAATTTATAATGTAAAAGGAAAAAAGTACAGGGAAAATTGAAGAAAAGAAGTAACATGATTTCCAAATTAGTCTGAAAAAAGGACAAACAATTATTTTCAGGCCTATTATAGCGATTCTGGCGGAATAACCCAGCCGTAACAACACAAGGGAGAGATATAACTGATATTAAAGTGCAACCTCCGTGTGTCTCGAGGAAACACCAATTCCTTAAATTAAACCGCTGGCACATTTCCTTGCCAATATGTTTGAACAACATAAGCTCCATAATTGAATCTAGGGAGAGAGTATAGTGCACCATGATCAAACATAGACTATAAAAGACTGGTTAGGGAGAGAGTATAGTGCATCATGTTCAAACATAGACTATAAAAGACTGGTTAGGGAGAGAGTATAGTGCATCATGTTCAAACATGCACCATGGCTACTATTAGACCATAAAAGATATAGGTTTGTTTCCAGTAGTGTGCAACATATTTTATTTTTTGAGCCACTTTTAATGCATTTGAGAGGTTTTATTTTATTATTAATGAAAAACCAAATATGGTCCCATTTTTCACCCATCTGAAAAATGAATGACCCTTTTCCATATGGGTCTAATATCCTTAAACTTGCTGTTTTTCACTGAAGCTTTAGCAAAATCTGTCAAATCTGTAGGAAAATTACGGGTCTCTGGTAAAAATATGGGTTAATTTCCCCCCCCCCCCCCAAAAAAAAGGTAAATGTATTGGTCAATTTTCATATGCTAGTGGCACATCCCTACCAAAAAGGTACCTGAGTGACCCCGCCCCCCTCCCCCTCCCTTGAAGCGATCTGCTATAACATGGGCCGTAATTTGGAACATGTGACAACTTATCGTGTCATACAAAAAGCACTTATGAGATTTTTATCCCGAAATGAGGCTTTGGGGTATAAGAAGGAACCTGAGGTTAGTGGTTTTCTTGCTGTGTAACAGGTGCATTGTAATTTGTTTTGAGACACCCTGTCTGCTCCCCCCCCCCCCCCCCCCCCCCCCCCCCCCCCCCCTCCGTAGTTACGCCACTGCAGCGGATAATTCCTTCGCCTTACACCAATAAAACCCGGGTCAATTCTGTGCACGACCGCGGGCTTTATGTGTATTTGGTTATCACGATCCATGCACGCCCTCGCAGGTTTTCTCCGGGTTCTCCGGTTTCCTCCTGCTTTCAAAATCTGTGATCAGTTGTTTCGGTTATCAAAAACTTCCACGACCCAATGGTATTTGGGGAGCTGCATTGAAAAATGGTGGATGTTACAATCTAAGTGCGGATAGGTTTGCGCTAGAAATTGGCTGCACCCTAGTTGATGCGACCTGATTCTGATGATTTACCAGCAGCAAAAATTACAGCGCTTTGAGCAAATGAGCAATTTGGATAAGGCGCTTTATAAAATACCGATTTATTATTATATCAGGTGCAACAAGCTAGCGTGAAAGTGTTCTGTTGAAGTACGTTGCACCTTTTAGCCGCGTAACACAAGCATGTAGTAAGTAGTACATTGCACCTAGTAAAGCAACGTAACACAAGCATGTAGTAAGTAGTACATTGCACCTAGTAAAGCCACGTAACACAAGCATGTAGTAAGTAGGAATCAAGAGGGCAGGTGTCAGCCTTATGCGGTCTGATTTTGTGTTAACGCTTTCCACGCGGCAAAATGTTTCAAAAATGTCAAAATTATTTCATTTCATTTAGTTTCATCACCATATTTGGAATCATCATAAGAAATGCATTAAAATAAGTACAAACATGCCTAGCATTGGTTCAGTAATTCTTGAGATGAGACTTTGAAAGTAGGGAAAGATTTCTAAGAAATCTGTTTTGTTGGTTAAACTATATAGCCACGTGGAAAGTGTTAATAATGCTGGAATAGCATAAAACGTTTACTTTTGAAAACATAAATGATTATACATTTTGTATATTGGTCACATCTTGTCCCATTAAAATTGATAGTTAAGGGGACCTGATACCTTAAATTCAATCAATGTAAAAAGGTGTATATTAACAATTTATAATAGCCTATAAGCATGATTCTAGCAGAATCTATGACAAGCAAAACTCACTTCATACATGCGAGGCTTGAGCAAATGATACCAGCCGAGTAAGTGAAATGAATAAATAATATATAGACTCGGACAAACTGGTGTGACACAGTCCCCTGTGGTCTAGTGGATAATCCTATCACCGTGTATTTTTAAGGTCTTATTGTTAATTTAATTCACGCCAGTTTGTCCGAGTCTATATATTATTTAAAGTAAAACGGTGTTCAGAGTTCACATAACATTATATATCACATCTTTTTTCTTCTTGCATCTAATGTGCGCCAAGCTAAGAGGGATTTTCAATGATATGAAATATGACTAATGGGGCTGTCCATATGAATTCCACCACAACCTAAGGAGTCAACAGTGAATTCACGCCAAGCCATGCATGATTCCCTTAGAAAATGCATACAGGGCCTTCACACAAATTTTGCTTTCACGTTAACCATATGAGTTCCAAGTGTCGTAAAATGAAACCAGGAACAGATATATAAAGCATACAATTTCATGTCTCTCTTTATTATCTTATTTTTATTCTTCATAAGAACAAATATTAGGTACCATCAATTAATATTTCTTTCCCATAAGAGCTCAATATTTGAAAGATTTTACGCAGATATTTCGGGAAAATTGCAGTA
The DNA here is from genome assembly GCA_035610835.1 of Ophiura sarsii. Lineage (NCBI taxonomy): Eukaryota > Metazoa > Echinodermata > Ophiuroidea > Amphilepidida > Ophiuridae > Ophiura > Ophiura sarsii. The sequence goes on from CM069455.1 coordinate 68,187,890, forward strand.
CATTTGACCCACTTTGTGTTCCATAGTTCTCTCTCGAAAACGAAGTGAGGTAAACAACGGCCAGAAACGGAATGACAAAGAGCAGACATTCCTTTAAATTTTGATATAAGATACATCCTGATTGGTCAAAAGATGACAGTGTCAATTTATTTAGCCAATCACCAAAATTGTACTAGAATTTGTTATTTTGAGATGAAAACACGGAAGTAAGCGTCAGCCCATTGAATTTATGTGTCAGCGACTGATGATCGCCGGACTGAGTGTGTGGCGGTCATGGCCTCTTTACGTTAAACTTTATACATGATATTCTTCGTTTTAGATCATATAAATTATATTTTCACAAAAATTAAAACGGATAAATTCAGGAAGGTAAGAGTGCCAAATTGTGCATAAATTGAAGTGGGCATTCGCACAATTGTAACTAAGCATGGAATTTAACTCCATGGTCATTTTTGAAAACATTTTTTACACAATATTTTCTAAATATTTGCAAATATACAAAAGGATTTTTACAAACTATTTAAAAAATGTGAAACATTTAAAGTGTGAGCAAAACAAATCTGCCACCTAAAACAGACGCGTTTATTGAAGAATGCCACAAACATATGTTTCTCTTGAAAATATTTGACAATTTACAAAATTTTATTTCTCACAAAAAGAAAAGACACAGCCATAATGCTATTATTAAATTATAGGGCTGTGTCCAGGACTTAATTTCCTAATACAGAAAGCGATGATCATAATCTGATTACATGTGGTAATACAACGATTAGGAGTGAGCATTAAGTTCAACTGAAGGAGTTCAACTATCATATATTAGGAATAGGATTAGACTAGGATTATTAGTATTGGTTATTGAGCACAGAGTTGATTAAATTGTAAATATAATGTATTGATTACCAATCTAAAAATACACCAGGGACATGGCAAAGACTTTCTCCACACTGGATTTGAATTATTCATTGCAGCCTGGGAAAAACATTTGGATGAAGTATACACTAGGAGAAGCATAACGGCGTCTCTTTCCTACTTTTGGCATCAAATGGCGTCAAATGGCGTCAAATGGCGTCAAGTGGCGGCAAATGGCGTCAAATGGCGTCAAATGGCATCAGTGATGCCAAATCGGCATCAGAAGGCGTCAAATGGCATCAGTGATGCCAAATTGGCATCAGAAGGCGTCAAAGGGCATCAGTGAAGCCAAATCGGCGTCAGTGATGCCAAATTGGCATCAGAAGGCATCAAAGGGCATCAGTGAAGCCAAATGGGCATCAGTGAAGCCAAATTAGCGTCAGTGATGCCAAATCGGCGTCAGTGATGCCAAATCGGCATCAGTGATGCCAATTGGTATACGGTAGGAGCTACAACTTCAGACTAAAATCATGGGTGAAAGAGGAGAGGGAATATGGTTCAACTTGTGTGAGAATCCATTTAGATGGCTTCCGTCCACCATTCAAACAGTGTATTAGACAGAATATCCATGAAAATCACAGGATTCATAGGAAACTTGGATTTGTGTAACTTTATCAGCGGGGATCTTTGCGATAATGTATTCTCTGATTCGCTAACCCTGGGAGGATACTGTTCACCCTCTCAATTTTTTATTATTGTACCTGTTTCATCTACTTCTTACGCAAAATGTCTAGATGGTTATTGTTGGTGATGGCTTGAATAGAAACCTGCAGTGGCGTAACCAGAGGGGGCGATCCCTCCCCCCCCCCCCCCCCCCTCCCCCAATTTTGATGTTGTGTCGGTTGAGATTGGCACTATCGGTTCATTTGACAAGAGGAATCATGGAATTATGATGGGCAAGAGTACGCAGACACATTACTTGAATCAGAACAATCTTCTCGGTTACTTTCATTTCTTGCCCCTCAATATCAATAACCTAGTTACGCCACTGGAAACATGCGTTCCCCATCACCACCTCCATCACCATCAAAATAACACAGTATTCTGTGTTATTGGTGGGGATTTTAGTGATGATCTTGAATTTTTAATTTTTTTATTGGAGTGACTATTCCACATGCTGTGTTACGCTTGTGTGCTATGCCAAATGTGATTATAACAATGTTTTAAATATGTTGGAATACTACCCTTAACCATGTAAAATGCTGGTTGCGGCTCTACCAACATTTTTTGAATCAACGTTTTGTTGTACAAAGAGGGCTGATTTTTCTTAATCATTATAGGTTTAAGTTCAAAAACATGTAATACAATTGTAAAAATAAACAAATCCCAGTTTTTATCATATATTTTTGTAATTGAGGGTGCTGCCTCCACCACATCTCATGCCCCTTTAAGTAAGTTTTTGAGATAAGTATTGGAATTTAATTTTCTTTAAAAAAATCTAATTTTCATCAATTTGGCTATCTCTGACTTACTTGTTCTACACTCAGCTTCAAAATAATTCATACCGATTTTAACACCATACATGTATTGCAGAACTTATTTGTTAAATGTTAATGGAGTGCTTGTGTTTCTTACATAAACAAACGGTTCACTGTTGGTGACACAAATATTGCATCCAGTTCATCCTCCGCCCTTCAATTTTGTTATCAATTTGGCTATCACTGTCAGAGTGTAATACTTGTTCTACCCTCAGCTTCGATGAATTCATACCGATTTTACATATTCCATACACGTACTTGAAGTTATTTGTTAATGGAGTGCTAGTGTTTCTCACATTGGCAAAATGGTTCACTGTTGGTGACACAAATATTGCATCCAGTCCATCCTCCACCCTTCAATTTTGTTATCAATTTGGCTATCTCTGTCAGAGTGTTACTTGTTCTACCCTCAGCTATGAGGAATTCATACCGATTTTAACATCATACACATACTTGCAGTTATTTGTTAATAGAGATATATTATCTGTGATTATGTAAGAGTAGTCTGGGAACACTTCCATCCAAGTTTGCATATTTTGACAGATTTTCACTTGCGCGGCTGGTTACTTACTCATCAATGTTTAATTAGCCAGCACTGTTTAATACTATGATAAAAAAAAGTTCAATTTTTGATCTAAGAATACTGAATAATTGATCATAACACTCATAACACCCAGAAAACCAAAAACAATACAACTCATCGTAAGGAGAGAGATATGACCATACTCTTTTAATGTAAACAAAAAATGTATTTTGTTTTCAATTGCGATACTAATAATTTTACCATCATGCGCAAAATTGGCGATAATTTTATAATATACATGATTTCAGCCTTCAAGTTGAAAATGTGAAGACTAGAATCTTGATAATTTGTATGCTCGATGTTATTAGTTTTTGAACTTGGTTTAATAACGACAATGATCATATTTACTCAAATTACTATAATTTTGTTTCCAATTGTAATAAAAAGATTGAACTTATCGTACAAATTTTAAATTTTACTGTTCTCAAGTATAAAATGTGATGAAAATAATCTAGACAACTTTTATTTTATATTTTGTGTTAAACTTTGGTCTCATCTGGCACTAGTGTAAAATAAAATATAGAACCATAAAACACTCTACAAAATGACATGGATTAACCTGAGACTAAAATACCTATTTATTTTAGTCTCAGGATTAACATCCATGTAATTTTGTAGAGAAATATTGATTTCATGTGTGTGCTGTCTGAATCACTCAATATGAGCAAACTTGGATAGAAGTGTTCCCAGACTAATGTTACGTAATTGCCTATTTCTCCGGAATTACTGAACCAAAAGTTACAATCCTCTAAAGGTGCATTGTAATTGTTTTTTAGACACCCTGTATTACTATAGTTTGAAGCATTTGCTGAATGCAAAACTGAATTTTAAAAAACAATATTTAAAGAAACATACAGATTTTTGTGGTGTTTATTTTTGCTAATTGCTAACATTCTTGATATTTCATTTGTGTGTGTGACGTGAGTATATTTTTTGCTCCTTTTTTAGAAAATTGTTTGCACATTTTTTTTATTTCATTAACAATTTTGTTGTTGAAATATTTTAATTGTTTTTGAAATGTTTTGAAAATTGCTGAAATGTTAATTTGTTATGTTGAAAATAAATGCAATTTATGTCTTTGTCAAATATTTTTAAATGCATTCTCATGATGAAGTAAAAAAGTAAAATTGAGCTTGTATGAAACTATAATGAAGCCTATAATAAATATTACTGTAATTAATTTCACAAGCAATTTAATTTGCTAATTGTGCGGGACTAGGAAGCCCAATTCACCTTAGATTACCACCAATTGTGTAATTTGTAATTGATACCGCAGATATAGTAAATAAAGTATACCACAAATGGAATTTTAGAATGAAACTTTAAAAAGATAATAAAAACAAAATTAACTATAAATATTTGGTAGTCTTATATTAAATTTATACTGAGTAGGAAATTAAATTCTAACAATCCATGCTAAAATATAGCAAGTTATTAAATGAACTCGGTACTGGACATTTATTTTTGGTTTAATAAAAGTTGTATAATTATCTGAAGATCTTGAACCTTCAAAAATGATTATTGATTGCTATTCAAGTATAAAGGCATGCATCCACTAAACCATGCATTTTGCTACTGTAGGCCTGCATACATGTATTATAATACTCTTACATGTATCTACACAATTTAAAGCTTCAGTAAACATATGTATTGTCTTCTTAAAGTGTAGTGCAGTAGATTGTATAAAGTTTGTGCAAACACTGCTTGGCCATTACTCCTCCTTATGGGTAAAACTATATCTGATGACTACATGTAGGGGTGTAATCTTGGGATTATATCAAGGGATGACCTTAAATTATCTGGGGTCAGAAGACTAGATGGATAAAACTGAAAACTACATGTAGTGTACTATTTAATCATAGTTAGCAAAAAGATTTTAAAGACACAACCACAATGCCCGGTGGTTTCAGTCAACATTGACTTTGGGTACGCATGATCGTTCCAAAAATCATGGAAAAGGGGGTTTTCTGTATCATGTCCGTGGACATTCCACGGACATTTATGTCCGCGATTTCCCAAAATAAGGGGTGTTTTTGAAACTATGTCCGCGATTTCCAAAAATAAGGGGTCGTTTTGGAAGCTATATGTCCGCGATTTCAACAATTAGGGGTGTTTGTTTTGAGAGGCTATGTCCGCGAGGAAGAAACAAATAGAATAAGATTTGTTTCATATCAAATTGTCCTGGGAATAGGGAAAAGGGGGCATTTTGAACCAGATGTGTTCGCGTTTTTGCGCAAAAAGGGGGGACATTTAGAAAGTGTCCTGAAATAGTGAAAAAAAGGGGGGTTATTTTCAGCAAAATGTCCGCGTTTTTGTGCGAAAAAGGGGGTCAAATTAGTAAAATTGTCCGCGAAACGCCGTAAATAGGGGGGTATTTTAAGATCCTGGAACGATCATGTGTTACCCCTCTGAATATGAAGAGAGAACACCGGGCCACAATGGCTTGAGTTTTTGCAAAATGCCCTAATCTGGTCTCCAATTTGTCTCGGGTTCCCAGGCATAGACCGTATGCACACAATGCATGTCTTCATAGCGAGTTCATCGCTGGACTCTTTAAATTGGGTTCTAGTTTACATGGAAATGAATAAATCAGTGTTCATTTTCTTATTTTTAAAACTTAAGAGCTCGACAAATGCATCTGTGAAAAAAAAGCTTATAGTTGGCTGGCGTTTGTGCAATGCATTGTAGGAAGACCTTAAAATCTTCTTTGGAACACTATTGTATTACATATTATTACACCCTAACACATGTGCTTAGTATTGAATCGAAACGTAAAATTAGTAAGTACGGTTTATTGGATTCATCAAAAGAGCCATTTTTCACTGTTCCACTATATACCTATTTTTTTCTTGGATTCCGGGGAAAATGTAATGTTGTTCCTCGGAATTCCAAACTTTTTTATTTTTTCACTAGTCAAACGGCTGGAATTTCTGACAAATGCTCATTATCACCTATTCCTCTACACCCTAAACTAAGGCACAAAAAATAGTTGTGTTGCCCTTTTTATTTATTTTATTTTATTTATTTTTTATTTATTTTTAGATTTAAATTTGATTAAAAGTGTCTAAATGTTACTATTCTTGCTTGAAATGAATAAATAAGCCTAAATAAATGTTTTTTAGACTATTGTCACACTAGAAACATTACTTACACTGACATAATATGGGCATATACCAATTTTGTCTTGACATAAACCCTATATATTTCAGTCAACAACAAAAAAGAATAACAATTTTTAAGAAGAAAAAAAATTGAAAAAAGAATTTTGAAAAAGAAAAAAAAAAAAATTCAGACCGACCGACCCGAATTTAAATTTTTGGCACTTGAGGGCAACACAACATTTTTTTGTGCCTAACTTGAACTAGCAAGTTTTTGAAACATGAACATGATAACACGTCTCACGGGTTTATCATCAGCTGATGAAAACTCAGAGGTGTATTTTATATTCCATATTTGTACATCAGTAACCTGGAAATGCAAGTTTCACAAAATGTCCTTGTTTTCAATTTTATTTTTATTTTTATTAAAGGAAAGAAATGTCTTTCCTCATCGTAATATACATTAATTAGAGCCAGAACTGAGTATATAGAACCCAGCACTACAGTCAATCAGTGGGGGTGGGGGATTATACCTATTTATATGTTTTATTCTATCCAATTTCACGGCGTGCATATATCAAGGAATATAATGTTATATAAGCCCATTTAAAACCAAAATAAACAACCTTGTGACATAGCCAAAATATCTTAATTAAAAGAAAATCCCTCAAATAGGTTTCGGATTGATACATTTGTGAAATTTTGGAATGTTGTCTGCAGACGCCTGCTGCGTGGTAAGTGTTAAAAGTAAATGAGGTGGTACATGAATAATCAAGGACACAAAGTTAAAAAAAAGTTACTAATTTATTAAAAGAGGGGTCACACAAGCATAACATTATGCATTATATGTTAGACAAAATAATTATGGAGCACAAATTGCATAGTTTTTATACAGAACAAAACATACTTATGACATTGACAAAAACCGAATAATACCTGCCATCTCTCAACATGCAATTTTAAAATCGCTGCAATCAAAAAGTCCCGGTGTCGATAACGTCATGTTTTATACAATGCACCATGGTATGGTAAATATGAGCCACCAATAAACATGACGTCAGCACCCCCACCCCCCCCCTCCCCCTGCTCTCCTCGTTAGCTACACCACTGTATTTGACTTTCTATAAAAGAACAACTAATTCATAAACTGCTCAGTTTGGAGCATTCAATAAGAAATTCATCATTACACAGCTCTTTGCATAAAGTACATGCACACAATGCCAATGTTTTGTGCAGTGATCACTGCACAAAACATTGGCATTGTGTTCATGTACTTTCCTGATGCACTGTACTGGATTTATGAATGCACCCTTAAAACAAACAAAGAATGCATGATCATCTCACAGACCCCACCTGAGATATTCTTTTTCCTTCCAACATGTGTTTTTGTGTCACCTTATGCCTATTGGGCTTTTTGGGGGGGGGGGGGGGGGGGGGGGGGGGTGGGGTGGGGGGTGGGGATACTTTTGCCCTATATTTCCCCTACTCTCAGCTGAAATACTTATTATTTAGACAGGGCAGAATAGCTAAAAGTCATCTCTAAAACAGAGCAATCCAGTTTAAATTATGTATTTCAACATAAATACTGGCGGGGTGTGAGCAATTTGAGCTGCCTCCTGTTATAATATAAATTAAATATAGGCCTATACTCTGAATCTGAATGTTTAGGTTATTTCAGGACTACATGGGTTAATTGACAGACCACTTATTGGTATTTAGTTGTCCGATGAACCTAATATCTTAGGTCCTGAGCGTTCTCTAGAATTCTTGTTTTAATTTTCTGACAATTAGTACAATAATGTGTCAAGATTGGCTTGGTCCATATAATAACAAATTAAGTTTTTGGTTAACATTTTTTTCTAAAGTGCTATTTCATTTTAATCAAAAACAGATTTCAGTATGCTGTAGAAAAGTTGAAAGCTGGGGATTATATATAAACTTCTTTTTTAACCTTTACCGTATGAAGCACAATTACAAATTAATCTCATTGTATTATTGGGTAACAGAATAGTAATAATAATATACTTATTAGGAAGATCCAGAGGAGATGGTAATAAACAACCTACCAAAAGTGAATTACCATGTGTATAAATGGTCATATGATCAGAAGCAATAAGCACATACATGCATACTGTATTATCCTATTTGTACTGTAAGTATGGTAATAGCTTTCTGAAATACACTAAGTCAAGGAAGTCACAATGGGATTAAAATTCACATTGCCACAATTCCTACTTTGCTATTTGATGTTTTGGTTCACTATTGTCCATTTGGCATCAGTGATGCCGTTTGATGCCATGTGATGCCATTTTGACACCAATAAGCCAAACACATAGCTTAGAACTTCTATTGAAAGGGAAAGGGAGCAAGAGAAATATAGGGAACAAAAGTTACCATTAAAAATGATCCAAATTAAAATTTGATCTGTAACTAGCTAGGCAATAAGATCAACTTTCAAAGATCAACTTTTAACCATGTTAGTATGACCCCTTTCAGCGGTTTATAAGGGGGCAGTACTTTTGTTTGGCCCCTCTACCCAGACCTAATTAGATGGTTATTCGGAATGTTGGGGAAACAGTTGATGCTGAAAGGGAAAATAAGGGTGTACAAATGTAGAAAAAAATAAAATGAAGATTTCAGTTTTTTGCCCCCCCCCCCCCCTGAACCCATAGAGGGTGGACTGGAAGCATTATTGTATCATTAAGAATGAACCTTTTTGCCAAAGTGAGAAAAATCAGCAAATATATATATCTGAAGTACATGTATGTTGTTAAAATTGGGATGCAGACTGCGGAGTGCAGAACAAGTAAGATGCTGACAGAGATAGCCAAATTGATGACACACTTGAAGGATGGACTGGATGCAATATTTGTGTCACCAACAGTGAACCGTTTTGCCTATGTGAGAAACACTAGCACTCCATTAACCCTAGAACAGTAAAGTATAGGGCGATTATAGTTTTTAAAAGAGTTAAAGTGGATTAGAAATAGTGGTAGTTAAATATATTAACTAAATTCTAACCGACGGGAAGAAAAATCTACGGCAAAAAAGGAGACAAAAATAATTGAAATCCCCAAAATGGGCCAATGTGTTCATGTGGGCGTGGTTTTGTCACTACCAAATGACGTCATGGGTGTGTTTGGGTCAATTGAACCTAAAATGGAGCAGCTGGAATCGAGATTAAGCCAAATTATGATTATTCAAAAATGAACTGGGCACGTCATTCATATAAATGTAAACATATTTGTGATTGACAGCGGCTATAATGACGTAATGGTAAAAATGGCAGCCTCCATAATGCGCTGCACTAATTAATCAATTTATATTTTTGTATTCAATTTTAACTGACTGGTTTTAACAAGGATACGCAAATGTTATTTGATTGTAACATAATCGGTCCATTTCTGCTTTCCAACGGCAAATGCGATGAGCTGGAACCGTGTTTGTTTATACTATCAACCGCTTACCGTTTTGATGGATAAATGGTGGAATCTTAATTGGTGAATCTTAATTGGTGAATCTTAATTGGGGAATCTTAACTGGTATGGGCTGGGTAAATGCAGGTGGAGGTGTGTTTTTATAGGGGGGAATTTTAATACGATAACCAGCATATACATTTTTACTTAAGTGAAAAACATGCCAACTACCAATTTGCCATCACTGATTGAGATTTGGCATCATTGGCGCCGATTTGGCATCACTGACGCCGATTTGGCATCACTGATTCCGATTTGGCTTCACTGATGCCGATTTGGCATCACTGATGCCCTTTGACGCCTTCTGATGCCGATTTGGCATCACCGACGCCGATTTGGCTTCACTGACGCCGATTTGGCATCACTGATGCCCTTTGACGCCTTCTGATGCCCTTTGACGCCTTCTGATGCCAATTTGGCATCACTGATGCCATTTGACGCCTTCTGATGCCGATTTGGCATCACTGATGCCATTTGACGCCATTTGCCGCCATTTGACGCCATTTGATGCCAAAAGTAGGAAAGAGACGCCGTTATGCTTCTCCTAGTGATACTTTAGGTCGCAGGTATACATCTATTATAAACAGAAACAAATCAGAATGCTATGCATGCTACTCAACAACACGATATCACTGCATACCAGGTCAAAATAATTGACCAAGAGGTGATCTGGTTCGGCAGAGGAGTACGCGACGTCTTAACACTTTCCACATAGCTATGGTTCTAATACCAAATAAAAAACAGATTTGTCAGAAACCTTTCCTGACTTCAAGGTCTATCGCAAGGATTACTGTATCAATACTAGGTATGTTTGTACTTATGTTAATGCATTCTCATGGTGATTCTAAATATGGTAATGAAATTCAATTATTTTGACATTTTGAAAAAAATTGTAAAATTTTGGAAAGTTGTCTGCAGATGCTCTACCGCGTGGAAAGTGTTAAACATGAGGATAAAATCAGAGCACCCTGAATATAGACATGCAGGCAGGTAGTACCATTCAGCTGTGTACAACTGCACTATTGACCGTCTCTGAGTCGTACGACTTGGAAGGCATCCCACAATAGCGCCCCCCCCCCACCCCAACCTCCCCCAACCCTGCTCCCCTTCCACTCCCCTCCCACTCCAGGTCGATTTACAAAAAAAAAGGTTAAATGTTCAACTGAGATTTTTTTTCCATTTTCATAGACCAAACTACTCATTCCATCTTTCTCACCCATTTAAACCATCAATAATTATAAATGAAACTTGGGGCTAATTTTACGCACAACATTTGACAATTTGAGAATTATATCTGGCAACACTTTCTGTTTTCTGGCATCTAATATTAGAATACAATAATGCTGTACTTAGAAGTAGTATTTAAAAACAATATAGCCCACATCTCAAGTATCACTATCTTCAGTAGATAGTACTTCCTGAGTACTGCTACTGTGGGGGTAAACACTTTCCATGGGGCTATTAATTTTACCATTATACATAACAGATTTTTCAGAAAGATTTCCCAACTTTCAAAGTCTATCTCAAGGATTACTGAACCAATACTAGGCATGTTTGCACTTATTGTAATACAATTCTCATGGTGATTGCAAAATGGTGACGAAATTCAATTTTGACTTTTTTGAAACATTTCTTTAACTTTTGGAGCTGTCGTCTACAGACGACTGCCGCATGGAAAGTGTTAAATCTGATTATGCACTATAGTGTCTGGTTTCCATACAAACTCCTGCCTGCCCCAGAAAACCTGCCCCCGGGTGGTGCATGGGGGTTGCACTCACAATTTGATGAGGGTAAAAGTATATAAGTATATTGTCAGCTAAATCTGAAGCATGTTACTTCAGAACTGAAGTGGTTTATGAACTGAGTGTGAATTGATAGTAAGAACTGGTTAATTTACATCCATACTAAACGGAGTCTTAGGAGGTGAAGCAGGTTGGTAAGGGTCACGGTCTTAAGGGTGACATATACCTATACTGCCAATATGCCTCCCCCGGAACAACCTGTAAATGATTTCAATGGGCCTCTAGTTTCACTTTACCACCCTGGATTGGAAGCACGTTTACACACTGAAGAAACCTCAGAACCTGCCTCCATATTCTCTCTGGGATGTTATAGTTGAAAGGTGTCTTAAACAGTATTAGTTTCTATTTACGTATGTGTCATCATAGATGACGGCATGGCAAAAGTGTGTTTCTCATATTTAGTTCACTAACTTCCTTTTCATGGTATAGATTACCGTAATTATATTCTGAAGCACACAAAAGTGATGAGGGGAGCGTGTAGAAGGAAAAGAGGCCATCAAAGAGGGATGGGGGTACTCATTTCTTATCAGTGTCATTTCTTATCAGTATGGAGGGGAGGGGACAATAATTGTGTTCAATTTGCAAGAATAAGGGCCTAAAAAGATAATATTATTGTACCTAAACTACTCTTTTTCTGATTGGTTCAAAGTCGGATGAATAAAGAAGCCTGCAGAATGCATGTTTGTGTTTATTACTATCGAAGGTGTGGAAGTTTTGACTACTTCCCTCAAATCAACAAAGTCCCCCGAAACATTACTAGAGCCTATGAATATTACGTAAATATTGAACGGCAATGCCAAGTATGAGGTTGAGAATCTGTGTGGTGAAACTGACAACAACAAAAATGGCATCGTCTGCCTACATCTGCTGACGAGATTCGCACAATTAACAGAAACAGATTTGGGGCTCCTTTTGGATAATCAAGATGCTGCATCAACCAAGTTTCTAGTGATAAGTGTAATTAATGTGAAGAAAAGGATACAGGTTTTCGATGATATTTTTCTTTTGCGCGGAGGGATGTCACTAATCATCCTACACCATAAAGGGACCAGTAATTTCCCCTCAAACCATGATGTAGTTCCACATTTTGCCATGCCTCTGATACAAATGGAGAAAGCACTCTCTATAGGGGAGTTGTGTACTATATCAACCAAATGCTTTGAAGTTTTACTTTATTCCCACTATGACAAGTAGAGGTTTTACTTTATTCCCACTATGACAAGTACTTTGCGACTAAGCTGGGCATACAACATGTCTACTTGGTAGAACTTTATAATATTGACCACACACTTACACAGATGATCGGCAAATAAAATGCCGATGTGAAAAACTGGAACAAATGATATGAAAGGTTTCAATGCATGTAGGGATATGGGGGGACTTGAAATGTGGTTATCTCAAAACCGGCAAAAAAAATCGCATGGTAGAACTCGCAAATGTACCGATGGAACTACCTGTGTCTAACAGTTGTACAAAAAAAAAGGTATTTTGTCAAATTTTACAGGGGGCGCCCCCCGCTCCGCCCCCCCCCCCCCCCCCCCTGTATCCGCCACTGCCATCCCTGGAATAAATAGAGAATTCTCCCTTAAAACACTGTTCTTTTGGAGGCCTATGTCACAACGGAAATTCCTAAAGTTGTGCAAAATCGACAAGTTGACAAAATTGCACAAAGTTGACATGCCACTTCATAAACTGTTGGGAAAGTTTGCACAATTTTGGGAATTTACCTCAACTTCCGGGATTTCTTTTAGAAGAAAAAAAAGCACCATAGGAAATTTGTGAAATTGTTGGCAACTTACAACAACTTTTTTTACAAAAACATAGTGCAACTCGGTGCAATTTATTGAATCTTTGGGGATTTTTGTCTTCAATTAGTAAAATCTTAAATTATGAAAAAATAGATAAAAAATAGTGAACAATTGTCACATTATTTAAAGGTAGATGACCCGATCACATTTTCGTAACACAGAATTATTTCAAACATACAGAGATTTTCATCAGTCAGCTTGCAGGTCACGCTATACAGCCACCGAGGTCAATTTTTCTTTTCACAAAATCGAACACTTCCGATAATTTCCGAAGTTGAATTCGCTCGGGTCTTTCCGGTACGTCATCAAATCGAGGCTGATACATCGAAATGAGTTAGTCAGGACGCCATGATGGATAGGTGAGTGAATTGCGTTAACATTTCTCTTCAAATAGATACCAAATTTCGGTATTTTCGGATAAAGAGTTTGATTTTCTGATACATTTTCTGAAATCCATGAAAAAATCTCCTTTTTACACTTGCGATTCTAAACTGCTGGTCCCGACCGTTTGGGATAATTTAGCGTAAAACTATCGGGAGAAAATGAAAATGAATCATGTATGCTTTGGATTGGTACCAAATTTGGAAGGGTAGTAACACTCGGCGATGGCCAAAAAAACTCATGAAAGTTGATCATTCCTCGGAAAAAATCGGATTTATCGTAAATACGCATCAACAAGTAAGTGTAAAAGGGTGCAGAATTCTGATCGCGTTGTCGACAGTGACAGCAGAGAATTTGTTTTGACGATGATTTAACACTTTCCACGCGACAGGGAAGAATAGTAAAGCCTAAGGACACTAAAAGATGGAAAAGTTCACAAAATGATCAGAAATGTCAAAATAATTTAACTTCGTTATGATATTTCGTGAAAATCAAGAGAATTGCCTAAAAATAATAGGAGTTCGATAAATCATTAGTAATGACCCAAATGTTAATTTTGTTCTGACCAGTGACTTCTTCAGTAAGTTTTACTGTACTGTACTGTAGGTTAGGAACTTAGGCCATAGCCTATTTTAGTATTTAGTATTATTATAATCAAAACAAAGAATTCTCGATCAAATCGTATACGATTCCTCAGTCTCCCATGCGACTGGGACCTAGTGTGTGACCGCGTCAATCGCAATGACAAGGGTGCAGTAAAACCGGAAGATTATGTGACGTACTTGTTAATTGTATCAATTGTGGCCCTATTCTATTCAACAAGACGTACCCACGCTGCGTGATTGGACAATTATGTAAGTTCAGGTTTATTCATGTCACGTACGATCGCATTGTGGCGTGGTTGTCAAAGGCTCATCACGCTGCATTCAAAATTTGGATGAACGCTGGCGTGACTGGAATTTAAACGTTTTGATCGAGATTTCTTTGTTTTGATTTATCATTAGGCCTATAAAAGGCTATAGCCTATGTTTACATGTATGATGTACTGTAGTTTATATAAATTATGAACAAACAAAACGCACGCATCACTAAGATGATCGCTCCCAAAATTATCACGCTTACTTACGGCTATGCATGCTTCACGCAATGTCAGATGTACTCAATACAATTACAATACGCTGTTTCAAAGTGTTTGTTTGATTAGAAATCAGACTACCGTATAATAGGTTTAGACAGTTTTACTATCAAAATAAATAATTGTTGATCATTTCAAATCATCCCCTTGAGTTTTGCCATGGATATAACAGAGCCACACTTATTCTTCTTTGATTTTAATATGAAACAGCAGTGGCGTACCCAGCTTTTGTAAACAGGGGGGGGGGGGGGCACGACCATAGTTGTACCAACGAAAGGCACGGTATATACCGATAAGTATTTTTACAGACTTAAAAAAACCCCGTACAAAGTGCACAATTTTCTCCTCGTCAACAGTTGAAATCTTGATAAGTGAAGGGTGGAGGTGTGGGGGGGGGGGGGGGGGGAGGGTAGAGATGAGGTTGACCACAAAACCGGCAGAAAAAAATTGCATGGTCAAAATCGCATGGTCAAAATCGCATGGTCAAAATCTACCGACGGAGGCTCAGGTTTACCGACAGTGTTATTTCAGGAGGAGGGGGGGGGGGGGGGGGGGGGGGGGGGGGGGGTGTGGCGCCGGCCCCCTGGGTACGCCACTGAAATAGCGTGATATCTGGATAGCTCTGAATCCTTATAATTCATACTCTCTCTGTATGAGAGAGCTATGGAATGAAATGAAAGCATTTCAGTCCAAGTCAATATTTTTAAATTTTTCTGATTCAGAATTCAGATATCCTGTTTAATGTTCAAGTATGTATGAGTTAAATATCTCAACCTGTTTCTATTTCCAATATCTGAAAGCAAAACAAGTTGGTGCAAAGAAATGACGCAAGCTCATATATGCTCATTTTCAGTTCAGAGAGCTAGGATTTAGAGCTTCAACACTATTTTACCCATTTATAATCAATTAACAAATAATTGTCAATCAGAGATTAACATACCCTCTTGTTTTCTTTTTCATTTCAGGTCTCTGAACCCGCATCCGCGGGTCAGGATTTATGGCGATTCCCTGACCAAGCACCTATATAAAGACATTTGGTCAAGTTATTTTCATGCAGATGTCCTAACTTTACCAGGCGCTACTTTTTCCAAGTTGAGAAAGTTTGTTAGTGAAGACACGATAGATTATGCAAATAATACAGTCGCAGTTGTTCTACTTGTCGGAACGAATAACATTGCAAATGAACATTTATCTGTGAAGGACATGCGCGAATTAAGCCAACTTCTTGTAACCGTGCAAGAACAATTTCCAGATACTCCGATATTTGTGTCAGCTGTATTTCCACGTCTCGACAGGTTTAGCCACTTGGTAAAATTTTTCAATGCTGAATTGGCAAAAACCTGTCGAGATCGTCTGTGCATTTTCTTTGATGTAACGGGATCATTCTACTCTGAATCATCACTGTTTGGTTCAGATGGGCTACATTTCAGCTACCAGGGATATGAGCAGTTGGGATCAAGTATTCAACATTATCTTGATCGCCAACTGTTCACAAAATCCAAACAGACAGTCAGTGCATCGATGGTACCACCACTCACAAGAACACTGAAGAAGGAAAAGACCACGCACGACAGGGAGCCACCCCCAAATCTGCCACCTGTGGCTACGCGTAAGACTAGTAAGAGAAAGACAAAACACATGCTCATTACAGAGGTGCAAAAAAGTGGTCAGCACTTTTTCCGGAGAGGATGGGGCAAACTACCGCCAGTGAAGGAGCCACCACTTCCAGTGCTGCCCCTGTGTAGGCCGTGGTTAAGTTCACCCATCATATCAACACAGCGGATTTATTTGACGGACCTACCACGCCCACCAACGCCATATATTGCCGAGAAAAAGATGGGGAAGCGGAGGAAGCGGAGGAGGAAGCGGATAAAAAGGAAGAGGAAAAAACAGAAAACCAAGGTAGGCTTAAAACAAAACAAATTATTGTTGATTTTATTATTTATATTTTGACCACAACACATGCAGTAATTTCCATAGACCAATTTGCAGTTAAAAAAACCATTGTGTCAAATTTAAAAACCAAATTTTATTTTTTATGTGTCTGTGTCGCTGTGTCAAATTTTCGGGAAAAGTGCCACATCCCACATGCGCACAATAATTAGTGTGCACAAAATATTAGACCGATAACCTGATGGTCAACTATTTTTGGCTTATTTTATATGTAATTTTCAAAATATTTTCAAATATTCTATAATAACCAAAGGGTCATTCCGTGTCAAATCAACCAAGGGTGTTACAGGTCACCTCTTAGATTTTGCTGAAATTCATATATAATGTTCATTTATGTGTGAAATGAACACATGCAAAGTAAAAATATCCATTTTAGTATTTTAAGCAAAATTTTTAGAAAAAGAGTCTCAAGAAATTTCTGTGACAGAATTGTGACATTATGAAAGATATGGGGACAAAAAATTATACATCCAATTTTTCCAAAAATTTCTTAGTCAAAATCTGAAATGGGTTGCCGAATTCAGCAATCATGATACATAGAAAATGGGCAAAATACCTGAATTTAAAAGCGGTGCCTGACCATGAAGGAGAAGAGATACCAAAATCAAACTTGGTCCATACTGTGTATTAGACTTAGATTAACAAATTGACAGAGTTTCATTTTGGTAAATTGTTTCTTACGGGGTCAAAGGTCACTGAGAAGGTCGGCAAAATACCCCAATTTCAAAGAGTTGCATAACCGTGAAGGAGAAGAGACTTTAAAAACCTTTTGGGTTTATATGAATGGTTAGACATGTAGGCCCTATTCACCCTTTGTATACATGTAGGGTGCCTGAAAACACTGCAACTGCTCGACCACTTAACTCATCAAAATGCTTTCTTTATGTTGTACCATTTACAGGCAAAATGCAATTTAGAGATGGAAGAGATCCGCCGACGTTCTGATTCTCCTAGTGCTGCTGGAGGTAATGAAGAGGCTACACAGGATACACTTGTTACGCCATCATCCGATTCTTCCATGAACGCTGAAACCGTTGTGTTTTCCTGCATGCCATTTTTTATGGGTAGGCTGACATGTAATATCGTATCTAAATATGTAATTCTACTTTCTGAAATCTGTTCACAGGGGTAGATAAGGGTGGGGAAAAGACCCCAAATATATCACCCAGACGGTCCCCAAGGAAGCATGTTGCTTCAAGTGCGATAGGAAGTGAGGTTGAGGCAACGGTGCATCTCGATTCCCCTAGGAAGAGAAAGCAAGACACTGATGAGCCATTTCCTCCTATAAGGAGACAGTCTCCAAGGAAATTGAGTAATGCACCGTTGCCGTCACCTCAGAAAAAAAGAAGGCGCACAAGTGCTGCACAAAATATATTAATTCCTAAGAGTAAAACCAAGGTATGTAAAGTGTGTGCGAAGTCCCATTGTGGCCCATGTTTCATTTGTAAAAAAAGCTCCTCCATCAATTATCAGCACTTCATAAATACCAAGATTAATTCAGTTTTATATAATAATCTGAAAATGTCATTTCCATGTATTTCTGATATTGATAGCTATTGTGATACATGTAGAGGCCGTTACAAAAAAACTATTCCACACACCAGCAATGCATCAACTTCAAGAAAGAAGAAGAGGCCTGTTTGTTTCCTAACCCAGTTTGATAAATGTAATGATATTTCTGAGCATGAAACAACTAGTAGCTCCCTTGTAATATTCAATAATTGTTTTATGCTACACGATGTATGCAAGTCAATATCAGGGCAAGTTGATCTTTGTCTTAAACATTACAATGACTTCATTTATTTTAAAAATACTCAGTATTGTGATATATGTATGTGTGCTATAGAACAGAGACATGGAGATAAACGTTATTTGTGTAGAGATAAGGATTTGAATGAAATTTCAAAACATGCCAAAACGATAAATAGTACGGTCAATTTAACATGTGACAGTGTAATGTGCCAATCTTGCTATTTGTCGACATGCGTCAATCAGAGAAACTCCAAATCACTTCTTGATCTTATAGACAAATTTGAAAAGCAGAGTCATGAGATTGAGAAGGATGATGATATGCAAGGAAAAGCTATACTTACTGTATGCCAAATGTTGTGTTCCCATTTTAAAGAGAATGAAGCTGTGCTGCTTGTTGATATCCACAACATTTATGTTAGTAAGGTTACGTGTAGTATCACAGATGAAAATTGTAGGGTTAATGAGATAAGTAGAACAAAACTTCTTTCCGAACTTCTGAATCGTTTTGAAAATCACCTTGAAGTTCACATGTCAGCATCAACAAAGCAAGGTAAACTGCTCATGTTTAAAGGCATTGATATTAAATTAGCACTTCACAAAACAGTGTATCGCTTAAGCATTATGTGGAAAAAAAAAGCACCTGACACTGGTGTTGATGACGGTGACCCTATGTTGATTCACACTGAGGAAGAAAGGGCCAACTTATATTGTGCAGGGCTTGATTTAAATAGTAGGTTGCTCTCTCAAGCCAAAAAAATGGTGCAGCATTATGTTGAAAACCTTCATGAAATGAAATCTCTTCAATTACCGAAACTTGTAGAGTTCATGGATGTCCGTCTTTGGAACACACTTTTTCTTGTAACCTCAAATGAAGCTGAGAAAAAGCAAATAAAAAATGACATAGATATGGACCAGTATTTGGGTATTGTTAATGACAAAGATTCCCAACAGTACAAAAGGTTTATTAGGCGTATTGTAGCTGTTCTGAATTTGCAGTTCATTTTAAATGAAGAATTCAATTACCCTTTGCATGTGATCCATGCTAATGTCATTAAACGACTTTCCAATTCCAGTAAATTGTTGCATGTACTTAACAGAATAGGAGTATGTGTGTCCAATGATACATTAGAGCGTTTTTTGGAAAAGGCAGCTGCTGATAAAGCGGCAAACACTCTGCGTAATTTAAATTTACATGCATTTACTGTTGCCAGTTTAGACAATATTGATTGTTTGTCACCATATGCCATCATGGCCTCAGATGGTGAAAAGGAGAGAAGCTGGCATGGTACGTCAGTTATGGCACAGCAGCCACGCCCACAAACTGAGATGCTTTTCCCTTCTGAGAAAATATCATTTTCTCAACGGTTTAATGTTGTCAAGATTGCAGGTGATGGACGATGTTTTTTTAGATGCGTTGCTGTGCATAGTAGCTCACCATTACAAACTGTAAACCGAAATTACGCTGGTTATCCTGTAGATGGCAATTTTTATTCACATGAGACCATGTTGGCAGATAAAATTCGTAATGGTATATTATCAATATTGAGTGGCAATATAGATGCACTAAACAGTCTATCTCCAGAACCGAGCAGATTGTTTCTTGAAAAACAGCATGAAGTTTTTTATGAGAATTTTCTGGAATGTATAGCTGACAGTGGGAAACCAGGCACCTATGCATGTACATTACATATTCTGGCAGCAGCATATGCCATGAAAACACGAGTTTGTGTTTATCAGGTTGTGGGCAAAGACTATCAGCTAGTCATGAGCTACCCTACTGATTCATTTTTAAATTCTGATGCTATCCATGTTTTACATTCTCCTGACACCACTGGGGCTCCCGGGCATTTTGATCTTCTTTTGGATGATGGGTGTACGCTTGATCAAGATGAAATGATTTCTTTGGAATCATCAAATGAAAATGTGTTCAATGTTTGGCAACTTCATAATTTACAAAAAGATCCAAGTTGTATTGAGGTAGATTTAATAGGTATTCTTCTTGGATATTTTTCAAATTCAAATTCGAAACAAAGCAGTTCTAATGTAAGAAAAGGCAGACTTCCAAAAAAAGGCAAACAGCGCTTAAGTGCAAAACACTTAGAATTTGGGCCCCAAAAGCTGCAGTGCAGGGAGCCACACTTCAAAACCTTTTTGCCAAATCAAATTTCCATATCTTTGTTTGGACCATCTGTTATGGAAGAATTTGCCACTGCTGGATTACATAGTAAATTGTTCTTTTACGTGTTCGAAAGATATGCTATTATTGATCAGGAATTAAAAATTGATATGCCTACCTTGAAATGCAAATTTGCCGCACAAGACAACCCAATCTGCGAACAGTCAGCGTTTTCATTTATTGAAATTTACAATGATAAGGCTGATTGCACTAGCACAGTTAATAAAGTTCTTGAAGATTTGCATCATACATTCCAAGTGTCCAAGCAACTTAATCATTTGTTTGTTGTAGGAGATTTGAAGACGTATGAATATATTATGAAAGTCAAAGGAGAGCGAGGCAAGTCTATGGACTGGGTTATCCCTTATGTCGGAGACTGGCACGTTTTAAAAAACTTGCAACCAGTACTTCTTAAAATCTTCTGGGATGCAGGCCTGAAGGAAGTTGCAAAACAGATACACAAGGGAAGTTCTGTCCTAAATTTAAGGAACTGTCAAAACTTCAGGCATACCCATAGGTTTATCTTGCAATCATATGAAGCACTGTACCTTTATCAAGTAGAATGCTTTCTTAAATGTAGAGATACTGCTTCCGCTACTTCCACTTGCCCTTTTTTAAATGCAAATATAATTCAAATGTTTTCTGATGTAGTCAAAAAATTGCATGATGCAGATAGCAACTTCAGTAATATTGATCAATTTACCCAGGCTGAAATTTCTATACAACAGAAGCTCATGCCTGGCTTGTGGAATGATTATATTGCATGGTGCACAAGTATGTCCAAAGAGCATGAAACTTTTCGTTTTTGGGATACTTTTTTGAAAAAAGATGTCTTTTCATACATTCAATTATTTCTTGCAATTAGAACCGGAAACTGGGATTGGAGACAAGCTGCTATCAAACATATTGCCACACTATTTCATGCCTTTGATCACCAGAATTATGCTAGGTGGCTTCCAATTCACCTTAGCCAACTGTTTGCATTGCCGGAGTATGTCTTGCTTCATTTGAAGAGTGGATCTTTTGTGTCTAATATAAAGGGAATAAATTACTCTAGTGTAGGTTTTGATGAGGCGCACGAAATGTTGATTAATAGAATGACAAAGCAAATTATTGTGAGAAGTACCCCTCAAAGTATTGGTAGAATATGTTCAACTTTAGAATACCAAGCAGAGCTGGTGAACAATTTCTGCAATCAGGTTTCAAAGTCAACTCAAAACCTAAATCAGAGAGATTTTGCAAGATCGGTTATCAAAGTAAAGCACAAAAATATATGTCTCTACTTTGGCAAGTGGAAGGAATCGGGTGTTTTTACAAATATGTATTCAAAGTTGTGTCATGCATTTACCCACGTTGAAGCGTTGCCCGCAGTTCGTACAGATTTGCTTGGCTATGGAGAAGTTGGGTACAATTCTTATATAGGTTTTGTGAAAACAAGGATTGTTAAAGATCCAAGTCTAACGAAAGCCCCGCTGCGCAAGAAACGGCTTCAAACATTCTTTTTCAAAAGAAAGACCGGGCGTGCATTTTCAAATCTTGAAAAGGAAAAAAACCAAATAACCAAATGTTATAAGCGTATGGTTGATGCATTGAAAACTGGAAGACAGCTTCCAAATTGTAACCAGTCACAATTCATTGAAACTCCAAGGGCCATTTGTAATGAGAAAGGGTTGCCTAGAAAGGCTACTAAAAAAAGCACCGTGTACACTGTACTTAATACTCATTTTTCCACTCTCAACTCAACTGAACTTATATCAGAAAGTATAATCTATAGCCGAAATGATATCTGCTTGGTTATGGAAGGTATGAACATGATTTATATCTCTCCAAAAGATTTGAAAACGTTCGATCAGTACGCACTTTACTTGGTTCGTAATATTATTGTACCATATTTAAAAAGTGGTTATAATGATGTCAGGCTTCTATTTGATCAGGCAGGTACACAAGGCAAATCACCAAAGGTGTTAGAGCAAGTACGGCGTGATGGATCTGTCGATACTGAGGATTTAGAATATTCTTCTGTTGAAGATAACACTGTGTTGCCCAAGCAGTGGAACCAATTTCTCAAAATACGTCAGAACAAGCATTTGTTATGTACCTATCTTGTTGAAAAAATCCCCCAAATTGTACAGCCGTTTTTGAAGCCCAATTGCATTTTTATATCATCTGGTGGTTTCCACCGTACACTTGGTTTAGATAGTCCAGTGACACTTTGTGCCACCCCGTATAATATCAAGCCCTATTCTCTCCAAACTAATCATGAGGAATCGGATACGCAGATTTGGTTACATGTTCAAGACACAAAATGTTCAACAGCTCATATTCGATCTCTAGACAGAGATATTGGCATGGTGGGTCTAAATCAATTTCACTGTGTCTCTAACAAACAGATTTACATTGAATTTCAACAAAATCCATGTAAATATTTAAATCTAAATCTGTTAGTTACAAGTTTGAGTACTGACCCAGACCTGTCACAGTGCATTGAACATGTACCAGATATTTGCAAAATTATTCAAAGTGTTTATATTTCCTCGGGCTGTGATTTTGTTTCACAATTTTATGGGCAATCAAAGTCAAAATTTTACCAAGTGCTTTTCCAATTTGCTGAGTTCATAACAGGTATGAAGACTGAAAATTTGAACAGTTTAGGATGTCTAACCTATACTAGTCCCAGCAATTGGAAATTAGGCCTGCTGTCTTTTTTTCGTCTTGTAGGCTCTGTTTATTTTCAATCCAATAGGGCATGTCTTAGAAAGTTTGAATCACCAGATCAACTTTTTAAATCTTTTTCAAATGTTTCCGTAGAAGAACGGCATAGACTTTACTTGGAAGAGATTCGCAAAGCTACGTCAAAGGGCACTTATGAAGATGAGCTTCTCCCCTCAGATGCTGCTTTAGAATTCCACTGGAAGAGATCTTGCTGGGTTAGCAGGGTTTGGGGTAGTGCCCTTCAGTGGAATTTTTCATATCCGCCAATTAAAGACTATGGGTGGGATGAAGATGAAAATGGAGTGTATGTAGTATGGGATTCGGAAGAGAATGTGAAACAGATCAAAGAAAATGTTGCTTTTCTAACTCGTGGATGTGGATGCAAAAAAAGTAAATGCGTAACTAAGAGATGCAAATGCTTGAAGAATAACCAAAAATGTGGTCCTGGGTGTACTTGCAATGATTGTGAAAATATTGTTAATCTCGCAGTTCTCGATCAGAACAGGGATGAAATTTCAGATAGTGAAGCTTCTGATTATTCTGAATCTGGTTCAGAATCTGGTGAAGTAGTCCGAGGTGATATACTTATTTCATCCGATGTTGAAGATACAGCTACAGAGGATGGTGTTCTATTCTGAAATTACATTTTGACAATCATAAATAGAATCAACCAAAATGGGGGAAATGTAGTTAAGTATACCCAAGTCATACTGACTTTCAGTGTTTTTAAAAAAAAAAGTATTATTGTTTGTGCAAGTGTGCTATTGGGCCCATGTGTTTTGGGTTTATTTAAGCAGTTCATGTAAATATTAAGTATCCTTAAGTTTATTTTTATATTATTGTTTAATGTTTAATAACTTGCAACTGAAAAGAAGGGGAATCCCTGGTGCTTGTGTGTGTAGTAAAATACTAAGATAACAAAATTACCTCTAAAGAAAACATTGTATAAAGTTTGTATAGTAATAACAAAGATAACTACAGGGCTGAATTTACCTCTTTTTTTGTTCCTGTGGGCCAGGCTGAATATTTGAGGCCCCCAACTCACCAGAGTAAACCATGTGCTCCCAACTGCCCTAAAATTGAGAACAATTATAGGGACACCAATTTTTGAGGTTGAGTATTGAAGTTCTAAAATGTTCATTTTGAGGGTCATGGTAATATTTGTGTATTTTTGTTGTGCCTAAATTTGCCCCCTCCCCTGTCTGACCCAATGGTAAATCCAGCTCTGGATAACAACAACATTCCATCCAGAGGGAAAAATGGACAAAGTGATACCTCTGTGTATTTTAGATATGTATTTTAACAATGTTGTATAGTCATTATAATAAACCTTTTTATACAAGCCCGGCGATTGATCGTACGATCGATCATCATAAAGTGGAGACAATCGTCAATGTGTTTGTTATTCCATCTACACAAGGACGACCGATCGCCTAAGATTGATCGTCGGGTCCGTGTGAAAAGGTTAATCAACTTGCAACTGAAAAGAAGGGGAATCCCTGGTGCTTGTGTGTGTAGTAATATACTAAAGATAACAACATTCCATCCAAAGGAAACATTGTATAAAGTTTGTAAAGTAAGGGACGCACCATTAGATTTTCAGTGGGGGGGGGGGGGGGGGGGGGGGGCGGGTAGGAAGTTGGGTTCGGGGGCTTTTTTTTTTTTGGCCGCCGTAAGGGGGAATTTTTTTTGTGCCGCCTGCGGATTTGTGAAGGCGGCCGATTTATTTTTTTAATGTATTCATTCATATTGAGTTGAGTGGTAGTGGTTGAGTGGGTAGAATTTTCTTTTTTTACTCATCAGGGGGGGGGGGGGGGGGGGGGAGGCGATTTTTTTTGTTTGGCCTGCATAGAGGGGGAATTTTTTTCTTCCAAAAACTTCCTACCCCCCTGAAAATCTAATGGTGCGTCCTAATAACAAAGATAACAACTTTCCATCCAGAGGAAAAATTGTACCTCAGTGTATTTTTTAAATATTTTTTTACAACTCATTTTATTTTGTATTATCATTATAACTTGCAACTGAAAAGGTGGAAACCTTAGTGCCAAAGATAACACCATCACCTTGTATTATTATTTTTTATAACTTATGTAGGAGTATACTAGACTAGAATATTTATGTATTTTGTACTTTTGTGAGTTAATAACAATTTGTGTGGATTTTGTTTTGTGTTTATGTAAAAGTGTTTATAATAAAACAATTTATGTGTTGACATGAGAAAAAGAACAACTACTAGTACTAGTGTGATGCCTTTTATTGTTAAGACTAGCTCTTTCTTTAGCTACAATAAAACCAGGAGAAATAGAAAATGAGGCAGGACTCGGGTAATCTCACTGCATTCTACAATCTCAGAAAATAAGGTTAATCCTAGAACCTCGCACAATTGGGTCTGAAAAATTGCAAAATCAACTAAGGTTCATACCTGATTTGAACTCTGTATGGGTTACTAGGCCAAATAAAATTTAAAAATAGTTTTCGTCCTAACTTATGAAAAAGGAGGATAAGGACACTTTTATTTAGGAAACAATGCAAAATCACCATTATACTGGCGTGGTATTGCATGATTGCTTGCGTAACTTGAAGAGCACAAGGTCTATGTAAAATCTTGTTATTTCATGATCCTGGGGGGGGGGGGGTGGTTAACACAACCTGTTTTTACATGCTTATTAGACTAAAGTAAATCTATTGCCAAGAATAAAGGGGGAAAAATAAAAATATAGAATTCCTGAAAAAAATTGTGTGCGAGGGGACGAGAAACTGTGGGTTTTTTTACTTTGCCTCAGCGATTTCATAGAGGACAGTTTTGAAACCCTTTTTTCTGAGAGTGTAATATCAAAATATGAAAGAAAACCAATGAAATGGATTTCTTTTTTTCCAGAAAAAATTATGAAACAGGAAATAAATATGAAATAATGTATTTATTTAATCGGAATAAAATGATCAATAGAAATGATACAATAAATTGAAAAATGACTTGGAAAAAATTGTAAATAAAATAATTGATATAAATAAATAGAGCTGAGGAACATAAATGAATTGATAAATTGAATGAGCAATATTATTTATTTATTTTAATAATGAATAAAATAAATAAATATTAAGTTATTATTCATAATTTTTTAGTCATTTATCAATTGTACATTATTTTATCTATATATCAAATATATTTATCAATTTTCCGAGTCATTTATAAATTTATTTATTGTTCAATAAAGCAGAAACTACAGAAACAAAAAGTGATTTTGATCGCAAACTAAATGTGTGCACACGGCACGCCGAATATGTCCTTCGATGCCAGCCAATCACTGCCCGCCATTCAGCCAAGCCTCCTTACGTCACGCCGCGTTGGTCTTAAAATAGCTCAAGATGGTCGGAAACAATTTCAGCTTGCGTCGGAATAGGTATATCGTTATAAATTTGCTGGTTTTGACCGTTTGAGGCAAATTTGTGAACTGTCCTTGCATATATATGTAGATAAGACTCATAAGTTTCATCTAGACAATCCATCGAAAAGGTAGCTAATTGGAAAAGTAGGAAAAAAAAGATTTTTCTGGTGATGTTTTTTTTCGTTCTCGGTTGCAAAATTTGCGATTCATTTTCATCGAAATTCTCACCTAAAACTTGTAAATATGAAAAAATTGACCAGATAATGATTGAAACGCATCCCTTGCCATCTGAAATATTAAGTTTGTTTGTAAATTTTGATTAACATTATGCTCAAAAAACTGTATTATTCGCCACGTCTTTTCATTGTTTACGTTTTGGTATCGACTCTCGCACGCAGGGTCAGTTGGCCGTGCAGAAAAGAAAATAAGCGCTGTGTGTGTGACCGGCTGGCTGACTGTCATATCATATGAAAGCTCGTATTTTTCTCATCATCATACTGAAATTTGACGGCCTAATTCGGTATAATGACAGAGAAATCGACGACATAGCGTTGAATTACCGCGAATGGTGGTTACCACCCACAAGCCTTAGAGCAGGGATATTATCAAGAGCGCCATCGCTTGATGGCTAGTTTATCTAGTCTCAATTTATTTTTGATTGACAGGTAACATCTTTTGTTCCTCTCAAGTGATTGTCCTAGACAAAAGTCACATGAGTCGATGTACGTACCCGAGTCATCAGGTACCCATCGTTTAAACCCCCATGATGCAACGATAGACTGTGGCTGTTAATCGACACATTGAAGTGTGTACGAACGAAATAGATGTCCTTAATTGTTAAGTGTCGTTTAAATCAAAATTAGATTATTTAAGTGCAACAGCTTTGTAACTGCTTTTAGGCGAAAACTCTGTGTGAAAACGCTTAAAATAGGAAATATAAAGCATTTTAAGCTTATGTTGAACTGTATAATGTTTTTTTCTTACTTAATTTACATCGAATAGATTTAGCTCGGCGGTAAGGTGTCGGATTTGAAATCAGCGGGTTACGGGTTCGAATCCTATCACAGCATGTAGTTTTGTCAATGTTATTTTATTTCGTATTTATCGAGATTTTTTATCCTGAGACAAGTATACCTAAAGGGATAAGCACCCATTCATACCATTCATGCGCAGTGATCCAGGTCTGATACTGCATAATTGCTTTTCACTATCGAAGTGATTATGTAACTCCCTGGTAAATGGGTCACGCACCTTTATTAATGCTAGCACATCCCATTGGTTTTATGTAGCGATCTTTTCAATCAGTGTTCAGGACTTGAAAGCGTGATCCAATTGATATGGTAATAATTGGTTTACATTACACGTAACACTTCAATAGTAAATAGTGGATGGCCAATCGATTATCATCATGATTCAATTTAATTTGTAGTACGACCTCGTTATTAGCGTCAGCGTGATATATTAATCCAGTCATTCAGTTTAGCGTCAGCGATATTGTAATCCAATGTCATTTCAAATAACCTGAACACGCTTTTAGTATGGGCTGGTTACGACAGATTTTGAAATTATAATTAAAACAATGTATTATAAAATTGAAGTTAATAGTTTGTGTTTGCTTTAATACGAATTGAAACACCATGTGATCTTTTTATTTATGAAAAGATAAGTTTATGAGCTCGACCACATCGAAATATGTATTAATAATTAATTAATTAATGGGTAAATAAATAGATAAATAAATGAATATATTAATTCATTAATTAGGTAAGTTATTACATCCTTAGACAAACAAATGAATAAATAAATATAATGTATAACATTAATGTTCAATTAATTGAAAATCAAATGAACACACAAAATAAATAAACCCATCAAGATAGAAGAAAGTTAAAAATTTAAAAAAATCAATATGAATAAATGTCAATTTAAAATAAAAAAAAGATAAATAGATAATAATATTAAATAAATAAATAAATAAATAACGTAAAATAATATAAATGAATAACATTAAGAACTTCAATCAAGATTCGAACCTACGGCTGTTGATTGAGAGTCTAAAGCTCTACCGACTGAGCTATTTCGAACCTCGTGATATCAATGTATTTTTACAATTTAATGTTTCGAATAACACATTACATCAATTTATAGAAATTGCGTGTGGTACAAATTATGTATGCAGCTTCAATTTTCTTCAGTGGGCATTCTGTTAAGAAAACAAACTCCCTTGTAGTAGAAAATAAGTTGAAAATGGATGCCCCTCCCCGAGAACCAACATGCAAAATATTTAGATAATATTTGTGTACATATTTTATCAAAGTCACATCATAGTTTATGTACCAAACTTTTTTTAAGACAGTAGATTTCATGCCGAATTACATTTCTGATAATAAATCATGAATATTTTCTGAGTTACAGGGCGATACGATTCATAATTACTTCAAAATCATAAGTAAAATAAAGACAAAAAAGGTGACTCCAGTGAGATTCGAACTCACGCGCAAAAGTTTTCATTAGACCACCGCCTTAGACCACTCGGCCACAGTGACAGTTCCCGATTACAGTGGCAGAGAATTAACAAATACCAAATACTTATTTGAATGTTGTTATTTCCCAATGACCATAAAATCTGTCCGAGCCGGGGATAGAATATTTTGAAACAACGTGTTATTGCACAAAGGCAACTGCTTTTTCTTAATCCTTACAGTTGTAAGTTTGGGCTGATTTCCATTAAAATCCATAAAGGTCCCTTCCCGGTCAATCAATTGCACGAGAACATTATTATATATTATCCCAAAGCTCGCGGTAAACCAGACATTATGCAATTCAAATGTTAATCAGTAAATCAAACAGAAAAGTAAAATGTCTACTTCACGGAATTATAATCCCTAAATCGATAGCACTGTCAGACATCAATGACTTATCTCAATACTACATGCAGTATTCGTAACATTATCTCAATCAATAACATTGAATAGAGACTGGCCTTGCATTACATTGCATCACGGTGTATTTTGATGAGCACCTACGACTCGGGTAGAAAGTGAATCAAAAGAAATCAATCATGGGTCATTCATCGATATTACAGACCATTCAGTTTATTCTTGGGATTGACGCGGGATATTTGAAAGGAGAGTAAACTCGCATGATTATGAAATGGGCTTTTTACTTCTGGTAGTTTTGGTGAACAAAATTTAGTAATTCTAATATCATTACATTAGACGTTGTATTACCTGGATTGTTTTCAAATGAGAATAAAATATAACTTGAGTATATAAGGAAGTACGGAATTCTAAAAATAAATATGATATGAACGTAATTCATTGAGAAAATAAGCTTTGAATCTTACCCGTACTTGTTTCATAGACTTTAAAACATCTTACCATCATGGAATAATAATTCCGTAATTGCTATTCCAATATTTTATCTAACACTCCTATAGATAGTGATATCTGATGGGCTATTTCTCTAATATTTCAACATTTTGGAACATAATGATCATTTAAATATAGCAACGATAGACTACATCCCCTGTTATTATACTTAAATATTAAAATGAAGCAGACGAAGCAACGCCCTATAGCGTCACTAGGCGGCGTTGATATTGCAGTTTATATCCAGGAGGCGTGACCACAGTACCTTTGCGGTTCATGATTATTCACAAACACACTGTTTGAACGTCGAAGAGGGCGCTCGTAATAATGTCCAATTTTTACCTTGTGTAAGGCTTGTGCACCGATATAGTTTGTGTACTACTCAATGGGTACAGTTCACAGCATCTTGTGCGTCTATAATAAGAACCATAATAGCTATGCATCTCAAATTTTGGGACACGACGTTTTTAAGGATGACCTTTCATGTAGAATAGAAAACTTCAAGTTGAAAATCGGAACATCTACCTTTAATGTTTTTAACATTTAAAAAAAAAATTAAAAAAAGATTGTGTGAAATGTCAACAACAACAAAATGATACAAATTGAAATAAAAAAAATCAACTTTCAAATTTCACATTTTTGTATTCAAATTCTGGTTGTCACACCTATAGAACTGTTTTTTGGGGATGAGAGTCGGCACCTTCAGCATAATGTCTATCCAATGGAATTTTTGGTTTAAAGGTCCTCTTTCATGACATAAGATCATTGCACACCAAGCTGACTCACTTACTCAGTAGTAGTGGTATAGGTACCCCTAGAGTCCTAAGGGGTGGGAAGGATCGTCACATTTAGGACATGTCTATCCAATGAACTTTTTGGTTTAAAGGTCCACTTTTATGACATAAGTTCATTATACACCAAGCTGAGCATACAATATGTGTAGCACTTGGCAGAACTATATAATATTGACCACTCACTTACTCAGTGGTTGGCAAATAGAATGGTGTGTGAATAACTGACATGCCAGTGCATACAGAATCTACTCAAATTAGTCCATTCTATTTACTTTGTTTATTTCTGTGCCATCTTGGCTGCTACGATAATTGCTTAAGAAGTTAAAGCATTTTCAACAAATGTGTGGATTTATAAA
Source organism: Ophiura sarsii (assembly GCA_035610835.1). Lineage (NCBI taxonomy): Eukaryota > Metazoa > Echinodermata > Ophiuroidea > Amphilepidida > Ophiuridae > Ophiura > Ophiura sarsii. Next base: position 68,219,060 of record CM069455.1, read on the forward strand.
AGAAATGACGATATTCACTATATATTATATTTTGTAAGAATGTTATGATATGTATGTGGCTCTTCTTTATTTAGTAAACATCAATCAAAAAGTCTGGGGTATTGTTATATTCAGTAGAATCCAATATACTACAATTCTATGGTAAATATCAAACACTAAACATTAGGTGCAGCTGCAGCCCTGATCTGGTAAAAGGGTGTATCTCAAAATACACCCTTTTTGAGTTTGAATCATTTTTTGGTAAATCGAGGGCACTATTTCCATTTATCAAAGTCTTAGAATCCCATGATGCTTTGTTTTAAAGATAGCAGGTGCTATCTCAAGATCATTTTATCATTTTACATTATATGTTTCAACTTTAACGCTCGTTTTCTCAAAATGCGATTTTTGAAGATACACCCTTTTGCCTGTCATCATAATAATAATAACACTGCATTTATAATGTGCCTTTGCCAAAGGATACAAAGCGCAACGACAAAAACAAAAACAATACAAACAAGGAAAGAGCACAAATTAGGAGAAGAGGTGGGTTTACAGAAGGGATTTGAACCCTGTGACTGTAGGAGCACTACGAATACTTACTGGAATTTCGTTCCATTGAATAGGAGCATGCAGTCACTGAAAAAGCCCTTTCCCCGGCACACTTGTTAGTCTTAGGAACCCCAAGGTTCAGGCTGTGGTCCGACCTTGTGGTAACAGAGCCATCATCAGTAGCCAAAGACCTTGGCCTCATCATTAGCATATCTAAAACGGGGTACATGACTGCCAACTGCAATCCTCACCCGACTCTTCAGGTCTATGGGGATACCATCAACCATGTGACAGATTTCAGGTATATTGGCTCTATGATGGCATCGGATTAGCATGGTGCGTATTCTGGAAGTTCGGAGGAGCCCTCAAATAGGTATCACAACAAAGTAATCACTAATCAGCAGAGTCTTCAATAGACAGCAAGTATCAAGTATTGAAATGTTTAGCATCAACAAAGTCCTGAGTATTGCTATCTTCAGTAGACAGCAAGTATAAAGTATTGAAATGTTCAGTAAATATTAAACAACAAAGTCCTGAGTATTGCTATCTTCAGTAGACAGCAAGTATCAAGTATTGAAATGTTCAGTAAATACTAAACAACAAAGTCCTGAGTATTGCTATCTTCAGTAGACAGCAAGTATCAAGTATTGAAATGTTCAGTAAATACTAAACAACAAAGTCCTGAGTATTGCTATCTTCAGTAGACAGCAAGTATCAAGTATTGAAATGTTCAGTAAATACTAAACAACAAGTCCTGAGTATTGCTATCTTCAGTAGATAGCAAGTATCAAGTATTGAAATGTTCAGTAAATATTAAACAACAAGTCCTGAGTATTGCTATCTTCAGTAGACAATAAGTATCAAGTATTGAAATGATGTTCAGTAAATATTAAACAACAAAGTCCTGAGTATTGCTATCTTCAGTAGACAGCAAGTATCAAGTATTGAAATGTTCAGTAAATACTAAACAACAACGTCCTGAGTATTGCTATCTTCAGTAGACAATAAGTATCAAGTATTGAAATGATGTTCAGTAAATATTAAACAACAAAGTCCTGAGTATTGCTATCTTCAGTAGACAGCAAGTATCAAGTATTGAAATGTTCAGTAAATACTAAACAACAACGTCCTGAGTATTGCTATCTTCAGTAGACAATAAGTATCAAGTATTGAAATGATGTTCAGTAAATATTAAACAACAAAGTCCTGAGTATTGCTATCTTCAGTAGACAGCAAGTATCAAATATTGAAATGTTCAGTAAATACTAAACAACAACGTCTTGAGTATTGCTATCTTCAGTAGACAATAAGTATCAAGTATTGAAATGATGTTCAGTAAATATTAAACAACAAGTCCTGAGTATTGCTATCTTCAGTAGACAGCAAGTATCAAGTATTGTAATGTTCAGTAAATACTAAACAACAACGTCCTGAGTATTGCTATCTTCAGTAGACAATAAGTATCAAGTATTGAAATGATGTTCAGTAAATATTAAACAACAAAGTCCTGAGTATTGCTATCTTCAGTACACAGCAAGTATCAAGTATTGAAATGTTCAGTAAATAAAAGCTTTTTTACTCACCTGATCCGAATGAACAGTGATTACAAGTCGATGTAACATGTAAAAGAAAGAAAAGAAGAAACATAGGGTAATTACAATGATATGGTCCTATGTCTACACATATATTAAACCTCTTTATGTAAAGTTTCTAGATCCTTTTTACTTTCCAATTGCTTGTTTGAGCTGGAAACTCTGGACATTTTATTGGTGAAAGGAAAACGATATACTTCAGCTTGGACCTTAACACTTTCCACGCGGCTATTAGCTTAATACCATATCCAAAACAGATTTTTCAGAAACCTTTCCCAAATTCCAAAGTCTATCTCAAGAATTACTGAACTAATACAAGGCATGTTTGTACTGATTTCAATGCATTGCACAAGGTGATTCCAAATATCGTAATGAAATCTAATAGTTTTGATATTTTTGAAACATTTGTACAATTTTGGAACTGTTCTGCGTGAATAGTGTTAATAAGTATACTGCATTTTTGTGAAAAGTGTAATATGTACATTTGAATGACTATGGTGATTTGATCAGGAACTTTATCCCTCATCCATTTCTTGCAATCGTACATATGAACATGTACGGTTGAAATTGCCAGACCACGTATTATCATTATTATTATTCTCCACTGAAAATATTGTCCTATTATTACAGCAAATAACTCCTAATGGAATTACATTGATAAACCGCAAACATGTCAAGTATACGGAATGGAATGTTCACAAACTAAACATGTCCGTAGCAACGGGCAAATATTTGACGCATACACAGGATGCGTAATTTTAGATGCTACGCTTACACCTTAAAAGTTCTCTCTAGAGGTTGTGCCGGCAATGAGCGTGACCTAAGTGTCCCGCATGACCATCCAATAAGTGCCTTAACCCTTACTGTGCTAAATCACTTCAAATTTAGCTATTGTTGTGACGGGTACCAAGGCGGTGAATAGATAGTACAAATCAACTAAAATGTAAATATTTTAAAGACAAACTTTATTTATTCAATTTTTATACATTCACTGAAATGTTAAAAGAATACAGTCAATTTGAGAATGTATTATATGAGATGCTCAATTAGCCATGTTTTTATGGGACACTTTGTAAAGGGAATATTTTAATGGCAAGGACATGAGGGTGTACTGCGTAGGTTTGCATCAAAATCATTGCTGCCTTGTCTTGTCTATTCATGATACTGAATGCCAACCACTTAATAGAAACATCAAAACAACACAGGGCAGCTATGAAGTATCTTAATGACAGGGACTTTATGATCTAGCGCTCACTGCCAAAAGTCCCATTAACAATTATTGCTGCCATATGTGACGCATTGCGTTGTAAGGTTTATCAAGTTGGCAAGGCTTTGTTTTGAGATATAGAGCAAAATTGTCCTTAAAATATTCTTAAAAATAAATATTATTTTTCGAAAGTATTGTTTCAAATTTCAACTAATTTAGTATGATTGGAAAGCTTGCTTTAAAAGACACTGTCAGATATTGTTGAAATCTTAAGATGATCAGGAGTAGACAAGATGTTGGTTCCTTCTGATGTGATGCGTCGCATATTCACCCTTTGCACGGTCCGCCTTTTGCGAAGAGAGCCTCGGACTGGTACCGCATTGAATGGGACTATTCCAAAACATTAATTTTAATTTTGATATACAAGAGGCAAGATCTTGAAGGATTTGGAGTGTCGGTGAGGTCTCTGTAGGATCTTCCTGGAAGTCGGCTATTTCATGTTCTTCTCGCCCAGTTCTTAGATGTTCCTCAGCCATCAACTAAATCGAAAGGTCCATCCAAGCACACTCAACAGCAGAAATCTACAAGCAACGGGAAAAACCGGAACACTTCCACAGCTAGACACAACCCAAAGTACAGCAGAAAACCTTACGAGAGAGGCAAAGACGGACATCAGAAAGATTTCCGTCGAGAGAAAAACCAACGGTAGTTTCATTCACTACCACCAAACGGCTCTTTTCAGAGCCACCCTGTTTTCCAAAAAGAGAAAATGACCACATAAAATGGATTGCTAAGTAAACTAATTTGTTTAATTGTACGCTGTACCACGGCTCTTTTCAGAGCCACCTTAACTTCATAAAAAGAATTTAATGAAAGAGATCACTCACTCCCCGTGTAAATATTTCCGGTTTTTATTAGTCCCATCTAATCAAAAGCGATTTTGTCTTCAAGAGGTTCCCTTGTTTTGGATCTTTGCTTTTGCTTTTGGGTGAACATTTTCAGAGGGGGGATGGCCATTAATGTAAATTGCCCCGCCTCGGTCCTTTGCAGCACGTAAATCCTAAGTGGTTTCTAGCTGTGGCCTTGGTCTAACTATCTAAATTTCTGATTGGCCATATTAATATGTATGCCAAGTGCTCGTCCAATCTGGTGGCTCGTCTGTTCGAGCTTGGCATGGTTCCGCGCTGTTTTTGGCTGTTGGTTTTTCAATATCTGGTTGGAGTAGTTATAGTAGCATGGTGAAAATCCCACCCAACCCACCCAGTTATCCATACTGGAGAAGTTGATTGGGTCGTTTACGGCCGATGACTGGCAGGGCTAGGTTTAGTGTAGGGGGTGGGGCAGGTTTTTTTAGGGGGATAAGGGTCTGGACCATATTTGTTGTGCTCGTTTCAACGGTTTTGCCCTTGAAATTGTGGAAGGCTAGAGTTGCTTCTTTCGGAGAACTCGATCCCTTCAAAATCGTGGTCCAGTTCCTCGTCCTACTTACGCATTTATTGTTTACTAAAGCATGGTGTATTGTTTACTAAAGCATGGTGTATTGTTTACTTAAAGCATGGTATAATATTGTTACTACTTCTATGATTGAGGAAAAGATTTACATTTGTGTGCATCAGGCAGTGATGCTTTAACTACTCCAGCTCATCCCACATACAGGGTGGTCCAAAAAAAACTATACCCAACTTTGGAGGCCATTTTCTCCTAGGTGATAAAATATTTTAGTAATTTGGTTTGCATATTATTAAAGCATATATCGTTGAGCATTATTGGTGAAAATAGGGAAGATATTACATTAATATTTTTTGAGATATTGCTATTTGTAGCGAGTATGTGTAAAAATGGCTTTTCCACGGGAGCTGTCAATGCATCAACATGATATGCACTTTTATGACAATATGATATGACACAATAATGTAATGACCCAAGACCCATTATAAGCAGTTAAGGATTAAGTTTAATAAGGTGTGCTTGTCATTGTCAACTGTGCAATGAATACAAAGGTGTGTCATTGTCATATCATATTCAAACATGTTGACGCATTGACAGCTCCTGTGGAAAAGCCATTTTTACACATACTCGCTAAAAATAGCAATATCTCAAAAAATATTAATGTAATATCTTCTCTATTTTCACCAATAATGCTCAACGATGTATGCCTTAATAATATGAAAACCAAATTACTAAAATATTTTATCATCTAGGAGAAAATGGCCTCCAAAGTTGGGTATAGGTTTTTTTGGACCACCCTGTATATCATTAAAAGTTATTGTGCAAATTTAAAATTGACTGTGTGTTGTAGTTTTTGCCTACAGTACTTAGTTTAACCTTCTGAGGACAAATACACAAATAATATTGTTCCCCAACCATAATAGTTGGTTCATATTACAATATTTATTTAAAAGGCCTGAGTTTCACGAAATAAATGTCATTTTTTGATTTACATTAACACAATCATTACCCCCACCATAATGATTTTGATTAATAAAAAAATTAAAAACATACTATGACATCGATCCTTGAGAAAAATACTTTTCATAAGCTTGATATGAAATATTTCATTTCATTTTACATGAAAAACTTCATTTTATATGAAACATTTTTTGTGCAACACTTTGTTTACAAAAGACACAGTGCAACGGAGACTTGAACCAGAACCCTAAGTGAATAGAACACAACTCTGATCTTTCTTTTGAGATTGAAAGAAGGTTCCAACCTATTTACCCGTCTCTTTTATTAAAACTTTTGCGAAGAGAGCCTCGGACTGGTACCGCATTGAATGGGACTATTCCAAAACATAACTAGTTTGACTCTCTGTATAATATGACTTGTCATGCATTGAGACATTGTGAAATGATGCAACACTTCCATTCAATCTGATTTCAGTTTGAGGCTCTCCTCGCAAATGGCGGATCCGTGCAAAGAGCGAATTGTGCTCTATGCGGAACCCGTGATAAAACTAAAGAATAATATAGGGCAGCATTTGTTGTTGATGTCTCATCCCTCAAAGATAATATTTAGAGTCAATCAATAGAGACTTGATTAAATGCATGGGATTGCACCTGCTTTACCGGAGGTGCCACTCATATCTAGAGTCAATCAATAGAGACTTGATTAAATGCATGGGATTGCACCTGCTTTACCGGGGGTGCCACTCATATCTAGAGTCAATCAATAGAGACTTGATTAAATGCATGGGATTGCACCTGCCTTACCGGGGGTGCCACTTATATCTAGAGTCAATCAATAGAGACTTGATTAAATGCATGGGGTTGCACCTGCTTTACCGGGGGTGCCACTCATATCTAGAGTCAATCAATAGAGACTTGATTAAATGCATGGGATTGCACCTGCTTTACCGGGGGTGCCACTCATATCTAGAGTCAATCAATAGAGACTTGATTAAATGCATGGGGTTGCACCTGCTTTACCGGGGGTGCCACTCATATCTAGAGTCAATCAATAGAGACTTGATTAAATGCATGGGGTTGCACCTGCTTTACCGGGGGTGCCACTCATATCTAGAGTCAATCAATAGAGACTTGATTAAATGCATGGGGTTGCACCTGCTTTACCGGGGGTGCCACTCATATCTAGAGTCAATCAATAGAGACTTGATTAAATGCATGGGGTTGCACCTGCTTTACCGGGGGTGCCACTCATATCTAGAGTCAATCAATAGAGACTTGATTAAATGCATGGGGTTGCACCTGCTTTACCGGGGGTGCCACTCATATCTAGAGTCAATCAATAGAGACTTGATTAAATGCATGGGATTGCACCTGCTTTACCGGGGGTGCCACTCATATCTAGAGTCAATCAATAGAGACTTGATTAAATGCATGGGATTGCACCTGCTTTAACGGGGGTGCCACTCATATAATGTTTAGAGTCAATCAATAGAGACTTGATTAAATGCATGGGATTGCACCTGCTTTACCGGGGGTGCCACTCATAAATTGATTTGCTACATTCCCCTCATTAAGAAATGGTCCCATTTTGTCATCTACAACCTTTTTGATAAAGAAGTCCTTTTTTATAAGGCACGATACTTTAGTGGTATTTGAACAGATAAAGGCCTCACATTTATTCATGTTAGTTTGAGAAAGAAAATTTGTTTGACTTTTGCGTTTTGAAACTGTTTGTTTCATTATTGTTTATGTCTGCGATAATGATTGGGATTTCTCAATACTTACGACCTGACTACAACCCCCCTTCCCCATATGAAAAGCCCCGCAACGCCACTGGTGAAGGGTGCAGTGTGTATCAGTTATTGGATATAGGTGCAGGTACCACTTGAGCAAGAGAGTGACTGCCTCGGATCTGCTAATGGGAGGGTAGAGAGGCATGATTACAATGTTTGGTCTATATATTCATTAGCCATAGGGGAAGCTTGACACCTGCCCCATCCTATGCGTCTCTTCATAAGGGGGCACTTTACGGTGAAGAGAATTCAAGATACAGACAAAAATGGACGGACAAATGTGAAATAAATATTAAGAATCGGTTCAAAAATCTGGAAGAGGTGAACAATTCAAATTTAATACACGAAGTGTCTAATAAGCCAACAAGTCAGGATCAGTAGTATAGGCTCAGTAAGGTACCAGACTCAATCAGGTCTAATCAAGGTGTTTTGTGTGAATCAAGTCAACTGATTTAAGTCTAATCTTTTGATTAGGTGACTGGAGTAAAGTCTACTGTTAGAATAAGTGACTTGAGTCAAGTCTACTGTTTGAATAAGTGACTTGAGTCTAGGCTAGTCTTTTGAATAAATGATTTGAGTCAAGTTGTGACTTTAATCAAGTCAAGTCTTTTGACTAAGTACTTTGAGTGAGTCAAGTCTTTTTTTAAAGTAATCAGTCAAGTCTTTACTCTGAAAGATCAAGGTAAGTTGTGTCTTCAAAAAAAGTGACTTCAGTCAAAGTTAAGTATTTTACCATCAAAATCTATACTGAAAGCTACCAGACTAAGACGACAGAAAACCCTTCTGATGTACAGGCCCTACTGATCCGTTTGTTTTTTTAGAAATTGGTGGGGAAAAAATCATGTGCAAAATAATACCGACCCAATTTTTTTTTTTTGCTTGTCGTTAAACAGCAAAATATTTACAAATTTGTTTAAAAATTGTCAAGGGTAAATAAGAAAGAAAGAGTCCAACCAAACGACCCGACCTGAGAGGTCTGTTTGTTCGCACAACAGGTTTTTTTATGCCTAACTACGGTTAGTATTTTACTAAAAGTTAAAAATTTAAATTCCCCAAATATAAAGTGACAGATTTGCCTTTTGAGAGCTCCAAGTTATCTTGACATTTTTCAAACTCAATTTGACATAATGACAAGAAGAGCAAGTGTTTTAGTAGCTCACTTAAGGTTTCATACAAGCCCAGCATCGTCAGAAAAGGCCGTAAATAAATAAATTGTTGTGTGGCATAACTCAAATGACCCAAAACTATTATACCATTCATACTACAATCAGCTACAATTCTTTTGATTTAGGTTTGCATGTACTTTTTTGTTGCATTAAACATTGTTACACATGAAATGTTAACCCAAGTAAGTATGGGATGATAAAATAGACAAACTCTCAAACCTTTTTTCAGCTCTTTAAGCCACACAAAAAACAAACATGTTCTACGGGTCAGCCGACACATTTTTAGTAAAGATTCTAGATTTTGTTTTAAATGTTGAAAATTGATGTAAATTCCGAAAAAATTCCCAAAATGTTTGTAGAAAAACAAAATCAAAAACATAAAAACGCCCGACTGACAGATCCTACCTGAGAGGTCCATTTGCCTGTAAGAACAGTGCTTTTTTTGTAGCTATACTGAAAAAATAAACCAAGACTACACATAAGAAAATTACCTAGTGAATTGATCTTTCCGATTTCAGTTGCAATGCAGAGTAGGTTGAGACATTAAAAAGCTGATGACACGAATCTTGTTTTTGATGTTAAGGCCACACACACAAAAATTCTGTTCTACGGGCCTGACCGACCCCTTTGTTCCCCTTCAAATTTACACAAAAAACACCTTTTTTTAGAAATTTGTTCGAAAATATGTGCATTTTTTTGGGCAACATTTTGAATTAAAAGAAAAAATTGAAATTTGTGAAAATATTGAGAATGTCAGAAAATTCACTGATTTTTTTTGATAAGCAAAAAAAACACCCTGCCCAACCATCGACCCTACCTGAGAGGTCTGTTTGCCCGTAGAACAGGTTTTTTTTATTGTGGCCTTATTGAAGCCCATCATCCCCTCACACTGAATTGTGCCACAGGGGCCACTTAAACTAAGTGTTTTTTCATTATTGATTACAAAAAACAGAGTAAAGTTTGAGTTTGTGGCCCTACATTTTTGGCCCACTTCTTGTTGAGCTGATGTAAGTGTGTGATTGCTTCTGATTCGTTAAGGTGAGGGTAGAGCAGTACCACTTGTGTTTAGATTGATACCATACTCATTTTGAGAAAAAAACATTAAAAAGATTTTTACAAAGTATATATGAGGCCTGTGCATGGTTTAGGAGTAATAAAATATTACAATTGCATTAGAGTATACTTCTTAGAATAGGGAAATGGTGAAACGTGATTTTATAATCAATCATCGACCTACCCCATCTTACTCATTAGCTCAGTTGTTAGAGCACTGAGTCTCTGAGTTCCCAGGTTCATATCATGGATGGTCCAGGAAAAATGTTCGCTGTCATATACACAGGCTTATATACATCACATGCATATCACATTTATATCAAAATTACATCACCTGCACACCTATGTACATCACACATAAAGACATCAAAAAAAGTAACTCGGCTGTTGTAAAAGCACCTATAATTTTAAAATTGTTACTCATATTCTAAAAATGAAAATACCAGGAGACGGAAAATTTAATTACGGTGATTTTGACACCTTGTTTGTTAAAATCGATAAAGTATTGTTGTCGCGGTACGTGCTTACAGATGAAAAGTGCCCATTTCCATTGTTGCAGTAACTCCTATTGATCTCTCTGATTCAGCGTGAAGATAATAGCGGGAATTTTGATAGTTTGCCCATGGCGATGACCTGTCCTGTCTGTCTTCTCGGACCTTCTGAGCATTTGGAGTTTTAAATTCATCCTTTTTAATTGTAAAGAAGTACGCCTGTCATCCCCATTAAATTTGTCCCGGATTATGCTAATCAAGTTTACAGCACAACAAGAACAGCTAATCAAAATTTTCATTTTTAGAATATGAGTAACAATTTTAAAATTATAGGTGCTTTTACAATAGCCGAGTTACTTTTTTTGATGTCTTTACATCAAATGCACATCACAAGTACATCATGTCATCTGCTAGGACACTCTGAAGCAGATACCTACACAACCACTGACAAGATTTCATTAACTGGATGACACATAATTCTAAACTTTAATAATGTTGCCTACATATGATAATGTCATATGGTGTTTGTAGAGTTGGCTTATTATCTATCAATAAAACATAATGTCGCCTCCATATCATAATGTCATATGGTGTTTGCAGAGTTGGCTTATTATCTATCAATAAAACATCAACCATCTGTCACATGACTTATTGTTGTTCAGTAACCTGTATACTGCTGACATACTCTGTATCTGAGTCTGAGTCTGTATCGGAGTCTGTGTCTGTGCACTGCAAAAAGTGCAGAACACATGACGCGTTCAGAACATGTTCACGGTGTGTTCTCCAGGTGTTCCAGAACATGTTCAAAATGTAACAGATTTAGAACATGTTCTGAACGTGTTCTGGATATGTTCTGAACGTGTTCAGAACACATCAGAACATGTTCAGAACATGTTCTCTATCTGTTACATTTGAACACGTTCTGCAGTTTTTGCAGTGTGCCTGTGCCTGTGTCTGTGTCCAGTGGTATAGCTAAGTTTCTCATGTGGGGCAAAAAATAAAAGTGAACCAACAATTATACTTGACTGACTAAAAAAATGAAAGATTGCCATCTTTGTACTTTTGACAGTCATAATTTCATGATTTCCGTTGTCAAATGAACCGACATAGCCAATCTCAACCGACAAGACTCAAATGTTGGTGGGGCGTTCGACCCAGTAGCGTAGCCAGGCGGGCAAGGGTTGCAGATTGCCCCTCCCCAAAAAAATTCACAGGAAAAATCAGGAAGACAGCAGAAAATCGGAATGCAAAGGAAAGGAATAAAAGGGAGAAGAGGAGACAAAAAGGGAAGGAAAGGGAAAAGGAAAAGAAAGTGACAGAAAGAAGAACGGAAGACAGGCAAATTAGTTGGAAAATTGCTTTTTTCCACGCCGGTATGGGGATGCAACGCCTCTAAGATAAAAAGGCTTCTACATGTATGCACATGTTTACTTTAAACTTCTGTATTTCATTAACAAGATAAGCCAAGTCTTACATTTTCTACCCAGTAATGCTCAGTGGCTACTGCTTTCATAAAACACAGACAGTTATCAAAGTTTATTAGTAATTAGCTGCAAATGACTGTAAAAAATAGGTTAACTTATTTTGAACCACCCTGTATCCAAAGCTTATCTGATTACATTAATATTGATGGCACAATTTGAATATCATTTCAAAATCCTATAATTAAGAACCAAGATTGGATTTCATTGTGAGAATATTGGATGTTTGTCTCTATACAGGGTGTCCCAGAATGCAATGTTGTTATACTTATATTTTTATTATTTTTTCAAACACAATATAAACCCTTCTGGGACACCCTGTATGCTTATTCTGCACATTTTAGCTACAATAGTTTGCAAGTCAGTTCACCAATGGCCACGTTTTGTTAAAAATGTGTTACCAAAAAAGCTAAGAATCATGTTAAAAAGGGCAATTTTTAACCCAAATATGGAATACTTATTGCAGGTAAACAGTACTATTTTAGATTCATATATTCTCGTCCCTTATCTTGTCTGCCGGTAGCTATATTGCTTTATTGGTAGGATACTATGGCAGGGATATTATTGGAAATATGTCATAATGTTCTTACGGAACTGGGTCAGTGTGACATTGCCATGACGAAAAAGGCAACATAAGGTGACAAAGAAAAAAACCATGTTCCACGGGCAAACGAGCCTCTCAGGTACAGTAGGTCGGTCGGAGATTTTTTTTTAGGGGGGTTAAAAATGTTGGTGAAATGTTGATGAATTTGTGAAATTTCTTGAAATTTTCTCAAATATGCATTTTTTTATTTTAAATTTGCAATAAAATTGCAAACATTTTCCAAACATTTTCTTTAAAAAAAATTAAAAGGTGTTTTTTTAAATGGGCTGGTCAGGCCAATAGAACGGGTGGTGGGGGGGGGGGAGATTATGTGCATCAAATGTAATTGCATTCTATCTCATCATATGGTTATATGAATTTATTTTTAATTTTTAAATGAGGAGTATGTTGTGTGACATTATAATTTATTCTATTTGAAGAAACACAAACAAGTGTGCAAATTAGCAACATGCATAATTGTTTAAAAGGCAAAGAATAAAATTAGTACATGTATAATGTATTACAATAACCATTTACATGGCAGTATAGTATAGTCTTAGTTGGTTATCTTCAGAAGATAGCAATAGGTAATAGTTCACACAGAAAACACTATGTAAAAAAATTACACAAATTATGTAAAAAATACATAATCTGTGTAAAAATAGAACTCCATAATACTATGTAAACAGTTGTGTTAAGCTTTTGCATAGGAATTTACACAAGCTTGGGTATATATTACATGTTTTATGTAAACTCTTACATAATAATTATGGAGTTCTATATTTACATAATTTTTTTTACATAGTGTTTTCTGTGTGTTGAGAGTCATTTCTAAAATCCCAGAATGCAAAGTTCACCGTCAACCAAAAGGTGCATTTTTAACGAAAATTAATGATTCAACTCTTCTTTTTTTTTTTAAATTCCCTACCTAGTATCAATCTTGAGTTGAGTACACCTTTGACACCCACCCTCATCCACGAGGAAAACAAATGAGTTGACCTAAATTCATGATGAAATATCTACAACTATTACAATGATACACTTCACTTTAGAACAAGGTTGTTTTTACTTGAACAACCTATTCATAGGGTCAAACAGTCACAGTATAGTCATTCCATTGAATTTCTAGACAGAGCAATCCCTTCAATATCTACGGATTTACAGTTAAATCCAAATGGTGACATCACTATATCCCTTGAAATTGATTCGAAAGCCATACCACAAATTGCAGTAAAAAGTGTACCGTGTACATTCTTAACACTTTCCAAGATTTCACAAAATGTGTCAAAAATGTCAAAATCATTGAATCTCATCACCATATTTGGAATCAACATAAGAAATGCATAACATTAAGTACAAACATGCCTAGTATTGGTTCAGTAATTCATGAGATAAGAATTTGAAAGTTGGGAAAGGTTTCTGAAAATCTGTTTTGTATATGGTAAAAAACTAATAGCCGCGTGTTAATGGTAGTCGATCCTGTAAGTAGCGATAAGGCCAGGCACAATCCCATTGTAATGTTGCTGTGTGGGACTCGCTATACCTTCTCCACAGCGAGTCTGTTACCTTCCCAGCACTGTAGAATGCCGGTCCCCATTAAATACACCTGGGTAGAGGGGAGTAATTGCAGCGAAGTATCAGAGCACAACATGTTAACCAGAGCGGAACTCGAACCCACAACCTTTGGATTATGAGACCAGTGCTCTACCTGTACCACACATCCTTTAGGGCAGGGGTGGGCAACCTACGGCCCGCGGGCCGCATGCGGCACGCCAGTGGGTTTTTTGTGGCCCGCGAGATATCTCAAGAAAAATACAAAATAAATCGTTTTTACATCATCCCCAAAAACGAGCATTTATCGGCACAAATGATGTTCCTCAACGTTTGTATGTCTATTTTCCACATTAATTGTTATCTATACTGTATTGAGATTACTTTTTTGTGAAGATAGATTGTTAAGCACACACACCTATTGCTTGAAAGTCTTCGGAATCAAAGGTTTGAAATCAACAGCAGGTCATTGCTAGAAAATTTGGTTAGGTGCGGCCCAGTCAATTTTTCACTCCTTATATCTGGCTCATTCATTCAAAAAGGTTGCCCACCCCTGCTTTAGGGCAACCTCAGTCAGCACGCAGGTATCGCTTTCAATGAGTGACCTTGCCGATTTCTAACCCACGCAAAGATCGATTTCAGGATGTCAACCTTAAGCTAAAACCTTACGAGAAGTTTGTTTTCCCTGAATTAATTGAGGTAGGGTTAGCTGGCAGCCATAATGGCGAAGTAGGTGGATTGTTCGTAATTTTCTCTATAATATGATGCCAAATCTGACATATTTGGTCCACAAACAGTGATTTTATCGCTAATTTTAGAATTTAACAACTTTCGTGACTTTGCTTCTTGTAACTATTCACTTGACCGGACTAAAATTCGTACGATATTTTAAGAGCAATTTCCGTACTAACGGAATCTTAAGCTTTAATTTCATATCAAAAACATTGATGCCCGACTTCTTTTTTGATAAGAAAAACCGAGTTTGATTTTCACCGATTTTCGGTCAGAAAACGAAACTTACGATCCCCCGTTAGGCCTCGCCAACTTGCTTTTTAGTTTCCCGTAACACGCCCGCGCTTCATTTTCATGCCCGCGTTTGAATTCATTATTGAAATTTTTGAAAAAAATACCGTTTTTCCAATGAAAACGTCCGAATTCATGCATTTTGTGTGATGAAATTGTGAAATGTTTATTCATTTTGACCAGAATAGACTTTCTTTAAAAAAAAAAATCATATGACATTGTGCAGAGCAGAAGGATCGATTTCGAACCCCGGACCTCCCGCTCCCAAAGCGAACCTTTACCATCTGAGCTATCAAGCGAATCTGAATACAAACGTGAGATTTAAACAGTTGATCAACAACCCATCGACGCTACGAAATGAATTTAGATCGAGACAAGATTCGAGGAGCTATATTATAAGCATTCACTTGACCGGACTAAATAATTTTATAAAATTGTAAGCATGTTTCTAGTTACAAAAGACTATGAATATTATGATACGATGGATAAAATTGATGCCTGATTCTTCAGAAGTGACTTTTTTACCGTGGATTTGGCTTTAGTTTCGTCAAGTTTTTCTTGAATTCGGGTTTGTGTGATTGCAATAATTTGCACCGAAAATACAACATGTCATGAAGTTCACAGATAATATTATATTATATGCCTTTTTATTATACAATTTCATGGCAAATGTTTTTGAAATGTGTGATTATAATCATGAAAAGAGCTCATTTACATCGTGCTATTACGAGGTCAACTATGACTGCGAAACCGTATCGCTACGGGTGAGTACTTCCGGGTCGCTTTGCTGGGTTAGAAAAGGAACGACTTTTCGCGTGGTTGCATACTGACTGACCTGTTCGTATTATTTTAATCAAATCAAATCAATTTAAATGTTCACCATACTACCGTTACTATTATGCAAACTATACCTTTGCAGGTGAATATGAGTGACCAAAGATTTTGCAAACACCCCCTAAACGCATATTTCTTCCAAAGCAAAAAGTCAGCATCAAATTATCATGCAATTTGTACCATTTTTGGCTAAATATAAATTGAAATAATAAAGTACAGGCAGGCGAGACAAAAAAGCAAAAACAAAAAACATAAAGTAGCAATTGCCCCTCAATTCTAGCACTAATCCTTCAGGCAATACAATTCTGACGCTTGAGGCCATTACAAAATTGTCAGCACAATTTCATTAGCAACATCCTGAATATTGAGATTACCGGAAATAACAAACTCCTGATACAAAGGGTTAACATTCCTACTATTCAATAAACCTAATCCATATTCATCATCTGACCCAATTGACAGATAAGTAATGTCATCACACAGTTTTACAAACTTAATTTCCTACCTCGTTATAAAGCACTTGATGAATTTTCCTTGGTTAGAGCAATTGAATATCACATGTCGTCAAGGTCCTCGGCAATAATGCAGGCTACTCCCATTACCAGGTTTTACGATATATACTTACGGTCAATAAAATCATCCCCCTTGATCGTTATAGCAAATTATCACCTCAAAATTAAAGCATTTTAATTCAATTTTGGAAAATGGTTTATACACAACTTCTTGAGTGAACAATCAATTTCTCTGAAAATTGTCACTCCAATTCATTAAATTGACATTCAGTAGCGTAACTAGGGTCTTACATTGGGGGGGGGGGGGGGGGGGGCTTGGGGGAAACAGGCTTGTGATCAGGGGAGGGGTATAACTGACTTGTTTGTATATATACATAGAGTTTGTCATTTCATTTGGGGCATCCCTTCTGGCAGGGGGCCTGCCCCTCTAGTTACGCCCCCGTTGACATTCTAATATATTGAACAACATTTATAGGATGACAGAGTTCTTAACAAATGAAGAGCTTAGTTCCAAAAGGCGCTAACTCACTTTTTTGAAAAAATTGAGTTAGGTGCAGAACATGAAAGAGAGTTACAAAATACATCTTTAGTATGTTCGGGTCGAAAGGTATGGCCCTCGGTAAAAAATGTGCCAAATTGTCCACATTTTCAGTTTCTCACAAAATATCAAAAAATCATAATTAAAAAAGTTGAAAAGGTATTTGAATGCGGTTTTCTGTATTCAATGTGATTTGATATTGTCTTTCAGGTGTACATTACTCGGAAATAAAGATTGCTTGGTAAAGTGGTTTTTGAAAATGAGTCGAAACATTTTTGTTCCAAAACTCACTGATTTCCGAAAATAAAGAAAGACATAGGAAATACAGTGAAAATCAAAAAATGAAATCAAACCTATTTTTAAGTTTCCACGTATGGTATCTTTCATATGGCAAAAAATAAGCATAATCAAAGAAGTGCAACATCCCCATTTTAAAAAAAACCTTGCTTTTCTCCTATTTCACTTTCAGTGAGTTAGCTTTTAGTGAGTTAGCGCCTTTTGGAAACAAACTCTTCAAATATGGCACATAAAAATCCCAATTTGGGAGAAAACTTTTGATCTCTGAACAATACTTTGATGCCACTCGGTCTTGATGTATGCATTATAATGGATTAGAATGTCGATAGACTTGCCTACAAGCATAGAAAAAACTGTATTCGAACACTGACCCTTGTCTACAACTTGTATTACTCTATAGCACACGTTATAAGAGTCATGTGAAAATACAATTTTTTTTATGATAGCATGAAAATTTCACTTCCACATACCCCTCCCCAATCAATATCGCTAGGGCATGGGCTGATGGCTGGCAGGTTAGTTGGGTGACTCAACATTGATCAGGGGGAGGGAAGTGGGATGATGTGTTGAAGTGTGCATTAAGTGTTATCAGAAATATAAACGCTTCTTTTTACAGTGTATTTTATTGGACCGACCAACCCATTTTTTTTCTCTATTTTTTTTTAAATGTTTTGATTTTGTTGTTGAAATGTTTGCATTTTATTTATTTTTTTATTTTTTTATTAATTCTTTTAAATTGCTGAAAAGTCCCAAAAAAATCACCCATTTTTTTGGGGGGGAAACCCAAAACAAAACACGCTCAACCGACACCTGAGAGGTCCGTTTGCCCATAGAACAGGGTGGTTTTTGTGGCCTTACTGCAGTGAAATTATGCCGTCTTGGGGATTTTTATTGGCCAGGTGTATATAACACTATTCATTCAATGGACGATCAAGTGACAATTTTCAGAGAAATTGATACAAAAGTGGAACCTGGTTTCTCTCAAAGAATACTGTATCTAGGTATGACCTCAAAGAATACTGTATCTACAGGGTGAGTAAAAAAACCTAGGTATGACAGATCCATTCTGCACTATCATGCCACAACAAGATAACGCATTTTGTGATCAACATTTTCATACTGCTATCTTCAGTAGATAGCGCTGCATGGTACATTGTGCTATGTTAATATATTGTGGTGGAGATATTTATTTATTTTCATTGTATATTGATCTATTTGCAATATATATATAATGTGAATTCATAAAATTCATGTTAAACCCCGAAGCGAATTTGAATGTGAAGTTCATGCATTCACACATAAATGACAAATAAATCAATATACAATGAAAATATATATAAATTGCCACACAAATATAGTACTGCTATCTTCAGTAGATAGCGATGGTGTGTTGCGCTTTCTTAATATATAGAACTGCTATATTTAGTAGATAGCGCTGGTGTGTTGCGCTTTCTTAATATATAGAACTGCAATCTTCAGTAGATAGCGCTGGTGTGTTGCGCTTTCTTAATATATAGAACTGCTAAGTAGATAGCGCTAGTGTGTTGTGCTATCTTAATAAATATATATCTGATATCAAAACAATATACCGGGTGGTTCCAAAAAAAGTTGACCCAAGTTCAAGGTAACCTTTCAACCACATTTGTAGTTTCAGAGACTTTGTGTTTACTTAATCTTGATCAGCGGTAAGTTTTGAACTTATCCTCAAAAATAGTACGTTTAGCCAATTGTGTGTATTTAAGATACAGCTCCCATGGACAATTCCATTTTGTGCATTCCATCTCTACTAAAGGACGCTCCCGTAGACAAGGCAGTTGTGTGCATGCTTTCTGTAATGAACCATATCTGAAAAAACAACCAAGCTAAACGTACCATTTTTTCAGAATAATTTCAAAACTTACTGCTGATCAAGACTAAGTAGACACAAATTCTATGAAACTTTAATGTGGTTAAAAAGTTACCTTGAAATTGGGTCAACTTTCTTTTGAACCACCTGGTACAATTAAAAGATTAATTTAAATTTTAATCCTAACCCCCCTGAGTGCTAAAAAATGCTAATCCAAAGTCCCTCTCCAAACGCATGCGCCGTCGGTTTTCGATGACGTAGTCAACCGAGCCTATATAATGAGTGCAGTATACTGCACGAATGTGTAGCTGAGGGCCGTGGCTTAGTGGTTGGAAGGTGGGGGCTTGAGAACGGAGGGTCCCCGGATCGAATCCCGGCAGGTTCCCGGAGATTTAGTTGGTGTTTTTTCCTCGAAAATTGTGATCCCGGTCAAAAATCCTAAGCCGGGGTTAGGGTTATGGCAACAAATAAAAGAAACCCTGTTCTACAGACATGGACCTCTCTGGATGGGTCTGTCGGTCGGGTGGGTATATTTGTTTTGTTTTTAAACTTTTATCCCCTAGAAAATGACCGTAAAAATCAAACAAATCTGTAGAAATCTTGCCATTTTTGTCAAGCCAAAACAATTATTTGGATCGGTATTCATTTGCATGCAAACACTGTTTTCACTTATTTCTAAAAAAATGGGTTGGTCGGGCCCGTGTTCTTTTATCGCCTAAAGTGATATCGTTACTAAACAGTGTATTCAATGGTGTCATATTTTTAGATTTATTTTACCTTTTGGAGACTTTTTTATATGCTTCAAAATCAGAGAATTATTATTATTATTATTCAAGGTTTATTAAACAAATGTACATAGCAGCCATTGGCTGAATTGCATACAATCTTACAATAAAAACAATTAAATACATAAAAATGACACCAGTTTCGAGCATTTTTTCTTTAAAATCTGTGATTTTGTTTGATAAAGGGTTCTTTTTTCTCTCTCTCTCTTTTAACACTTTCCATGCGGCTATTAGTTTTACCATATATAAAACAGATTTTTCAGAAGCCTTTCCCAACTGTCAGAGTCTTATCTCAAGAATTTCTGAACCAATACTAGGCATGTTTGTACTTATTTCAATGTTTTTCTAATTGTAGTTTTCATTTTGTGAAATTTTTGAAATGTCGTCTTTAGTATGCCTGCTGCATGGAAAGTGTTAAGAAGCCAAACGACCCTACTAAACAATTTTATCAGCCAACCAGTATCAAGCATGTTTTACCCTTTCCTTTTGTCGCTAAAGGCAAACCATTTTTCAAAAGGTTTTCCCGCTGACTTGTGCCATCCATTGACCTGGATGGATTCCAGGACCTACAGCATTAATCAATAGCGCACATATTAACACTTTGCATGTGGCAGGCATCTGCAGACGATATTCCAAAAACAGATTTTCAAAAATTATTGAATTTCATTACCATATTTGGAATCACCATGAGAAATGCATTGAAATAAGTACAAACATGCCTAGTATTGGTTCAGTAATCCTTGAGATAGACTTTGAAAATTGGGAACGGTTTCTGCAAAACATCTTGTTTTGTATAATATGGTAAAACTAATAATAGCCGCGTGGAAGGTGTTAATATCATTGCTTTAGGGATGTTTTCTTGTAGACAAGATCTTAACCCTTAAAGCCCAGTATAAACTCGATTGGTGAACGCACATTTTTTACTGTGACAATTTTTAGCGGTAGGATTTGTAACAACCACCCACCACCCCCCAAAAAAATAATAATAAAAAGAAGAAGAAACCAGAACATCATACCTCTGTGAAAGGGAAAACTGTCTCCTAAAATTAGCTAATATTTGTTCATCTCTATCTACATGGCTCACCACATATAATTCTGATTAGCATTTGGGCTATGGGTATTAAAATGGAACATCAAAAGCCATGAGTGATTTGTTATGCAGCACGTCATAAGGGGGACTTTAAAGGTGAAGTCAATTTTGAATTCATTATGTGTGCTCTCAGAGAATTTTCTAAGCTTTAAAATGACACCAACCTTATCAAAACCTTATCAAGACATTCAGATTTTATGAGTGAAAATGACTCATAAAATTCTTTTTTTTTCTTCTTTTTTTCTGTCCGTTTTCATGTATATCTTGAAAACACACACAGCCGCAAAGCCCCCCTTTTTTGATGTGCTGCATCACATTTATTGTGCTCACTTGTGGAGTATATATCATTATTTCAATTTTATCTTACGGAAAAAACTGCAGGGAATTTATCACGGACAAAAAATGTGCATCCATGAAATGAGTGTATCCCAGCCTTTACTGACCAGTTCATCGCTCTAGGGATGTTTTCTTGTAGACAAGATCCGGACCTTAACTGGCCACTCACCACTGACCACTCACTAACTCTAACGCTACAGGCTAACACTATGCTACCTGTAACGGACAACAAGGCTTAAAAATGAAGAAACATGTTTGCTGTGTAGCGCACCTGGATTTAGTTTTGGTGCCATTCAACCTGAATTCAACCACTTGAGTTTTGTTTGTTTTTGGTGAGGTGTTTGTTTATTTTGATTTATTTGTTCATTACTTTTTTTACTTTTTTAATGCTGTACTTTTTTTTGGAGGGGGGGGGGGGGGGTTAGGGCGGTAGAATTCAACCCAACATTTCAAAATAAGTTGAACATTTTACACAATTTGTGCTCGTTTTCTTTGAGTTTTTTTGCCTGCTATTGGAAACTAAACTTTCTTTTCATGTTAGCCTGATATATCAACACACTTTGCCTATGGCCCATCTTTTCCATTGCAACTGATCACTTACTTGCACCAGAAACTGTTGATAAAAGAAAACGATCTTGTCCACTTACAAGTTTTACCTTGTCGAAACGTTATTTTTTTTCTCCGTGTTTCCTTTCTTTTTGCCATCTCTTTTGTAACTGTTTAATATTGTTCCCTGCAATTACAGTTGGGCATATGATCTTACTATAATTTACGCAATGTTGTATGTATATGTATGTGTGTGTGTAAAAGGCTCCCTCATTTTTCATCTAAAAGCTGTGAACGTTGTAGGGGAGAGTGGGGTGTGTACACCCTCTGGGCACGTTCGCCCACCATGTGATTCTCATCATTGCAGCCACTGATTGAATTTGACGAGCATGCCATAGATTTCTCTGTTTGTAGCTAACTTCCCACGGTAACATGGCAGATCTCCGTAATAATGTTTGTCAAATGATCATCTGAAATCCAGTTTTACATCACAAAAGTGGATTTTCTTCCATTTTTGATATTCATACAGAAGATTTTAATGTAAATCATCATAAAGTAGGTATGGGATTGGTTATGGATTTAATGCAGTTATAAACCCGTCATTGTATGTGAGACACGCGTGGTTACCGGGTCAATGAACTTATTGTGCTATGGGGCACATTCGCTCTGTTCATGATGTTCGCCAATGGGGATTTACATGATTAAAGATTTTGTATAATTTTAAAATTGTAATTGACCTCCTGTAGCCTATTTGTAATTATAAAAATAGTTATCTGGATGGAGTAACACAAAAAATTAGAATGTTTGAAAATGTGGTATTTATTATCCTTTTCAAATTCTAAACGAGTATATTCCTTAAATATTGGACTCCCTTTTTATTTTGGAAGAAAATCACATTTCATAACAAATATGTATATCTATTTGAGATATACTATTTTATGAAACCTACCGTACTGATGCGTGTATAGTCCCATACTCGATTTAAGTCCCACCCCCTAATTGAGCTCATATCTCAGACTAGGATGGGCACCCGTCTTAAGTCCCAGGGGTAAAAAGTAGTGTACAAGTCAGACTTGTACACTACTTAAGGCTGGGCGCAAGTCCCGTGAAATTGAGTCCCTCCCGAAAATGTCGGGTCCCGGGAACCAGAATCACCTTCCCGAATCCCGAAAATAAAAAAAATGAAAATGATAAAA
The DNA here is from genome assembly GCA_035610835.1 of Ophiura sarsii. Lineage (NCBI taxonomy): Eukaryota > Metazoa > Echinodermata > Ophiuroidea > Amphilepidida > Ophiuridae > Ophiura > Ophiura sarsii. The sequence goes on from CM069455.1 coordinate 68,241,919, forward strand.
ATAAAATAACCTTACTTAAAAAAAACATGTGGTCGGGTAATTCATGATTATTTGATGCAAATGTATAGCGGAGATGTATTTGAAATACATTTATTTAGTCAAATCTGTGGATTTTTTGTACTCCTATGCTCGCAAAATGTGATTTTCACTTCATTATCATGCCAGATTCGCTGCGCCATGAGCTGGGTCATTAGGTGTATTGACTTTTCTCCCGTTGGTTTTTATTTACATAAATCCTTATAGACAACAATTTACAAAGGAAATGGGAGGAGTAGTTTTTTTGAGATATGTCAACTTTTTCGGCCATTTAAGTGAGAATCGATGACCTTGATCATGGTGCGTGCCATGATCGGCCGCGCTGCTGCGCGTCGCCATCTTGACAGATCAAGTTTGTTTTTGTTAAAGCGCCATCTATTGTCGAAATTGAGACATGATTTCTAATTTCTAAATTGAGACTTGGCGAGCGAGCTTACTAAAGTGTCATACGCGGTGAAATATCACATTTTAGCGAGCACAGGAGTACCAAAAATGAACTGATTTGACGAAATAAATCTATTTCAAAATGAATCCCGCTATATATTTGCATTAAATAATCACGATTTAGCCGACAAGGTGTTTTCTAAGTAAGCTTTTTTTTTCTTTTTCGTTTTTTTTCTTCTTTTTTTTTTCTTCAATTATTTTGATGAAAAATTTTGGGCACACATGGGCACCCGATTTAAGTCCCACCCCCTAATTTAAGTATATTTTGGGGTAAAAAAAGGGTGGGACTATACACGCGTCAGTACGGTAATTATGAGCTCATGCCGAACTTGCCCCGGCCTATGGATGAACCTGCCCCGTAACGTGTTGTAGTGCGCCATGCAAAATAAATGTGCGCACATCATGAGTACGCTGACACGGTACTACTACTATGCACACGCACCAGGGTTCGACATTAACGCTTGCCTGTTGGCAATTGACAGTTGTAAATGCGTCGGGCAAGTTGTAGTACAGCCTTTATCTATAAGCTTATTATTAATGTTGTAAATTTCCGTTTAATGAACTATCCGTTTAAACAATTATTTTTATGCCAGTTATTTACATCTTGGATTTCATTGCGATCGCGATTGTCACATTTTGTTAGTCGCCATTTTTATTTATTTTTATTCTTAGTCTAAATCCTCAGTCAGTCATTTAACTTGACTTACTTACTTACTTACTTGACTTAGGGCGGATGATTTTTCCGAACCACAATGCCTCTCCAGATCTTCCTATCCAACATAGCTGTCCTAATTTCTTCCACCTGCAGTCCTGTATCACGTTTGAGTATGTCGATGTAGGTCAGGGCTGGTCTACCACGCTTCTTACTCCGTGCTTTGGAATCCAATGTAGCTGCGTTCAGACATGGCTTTTAACTCGAGTTAAATATTTTATGACCCGTGATAAAATACCTGAAATATTTTCGCTAACTCGACCGATTGTCCACACACAGGCAACACGTCGTTATCACGACCAAATTAACCTGTCGAATTTAACTCGACCGCCTGCCCCTGGAGTTAAGTTCCGGATGTTAAAAAGGTGGTGATGCACGTGTTACATACATCTATTGATGCCTTGTATCATTAAACATGGAAACTCACTATTTCCGACATGTTTGGCTCACTTAAACCAAAGCATGCGCAATTCTAAGAAAAGTGAGACGAGTGGGTATTAAAATGTTTAAAATACCAATGTTTAAAGTAAAAAGTGAGCTAGGAGTCAATCCTAAAAGAAGTATTTGTTCGTTTAAGACATAATACATATGAATTTCAATGTGTTTTTAGAAATTCATGAGGCCTACTGTTGAAACATAGTTAATGTATTATAAGAAGCGATAGTACATGTAGCACGACCGTTATTTTGGTATGCTAATATGTATAAAATATTATACACGCGTGGTCTATGTACAAACAAGGATAACAATATTAAGCATGTTAAGCGAGCTATGCGTAAAAACACCGCAGTCTTCAGCAGCAGGTCAATTTTATTGGCGAAAGGTCACATTTACCTCGAGCTATCGAACGCCGCTGTCCAGACAGTACGTTAACTCGAGTCAACTGGTCGAGTTAAGACGTTAAGACTTTACCTCTGACTTTTGTCAGAGGTAAATTGGTCGAGTTAAGGTCGGGTTAAGTTAACTCGACTCTTGTCCACACGGGCACTAACTCGACCATTTTCGAGAATTTACCTCGACTCGACCTTAACTCGACCTTTAGCTCGAGTTAAATAGCCATGTCTGAACGTGCCTTGTATGAGTTTGTGTACAAGCTCCTTGGACCCCCTAAAGCAGTGTCCAGCAAATCTTGCTCTGCGTTCTCTGATCTTGTCCGAGACTTTTGGCATGTCCCCATACAGTTCCGTATTTGTCACAGTCGTTTAACAATATCGATATAATGCAAGTATGATAGGCCTATGTTGATTTCTACCGGGTTTTTATTTCTAGAAATGTTATTGTAATAATCTTGACATGTATACTTGGTAAAAAAATTAAAATCGACCCCTGACACGCACTACCTCCACGCACCCCTACACACGTGGGCGGGCAAATAATGGAAAATATATATTTTGTGATTTGATAAAATGCTGGAATAAATAAAATAGCTTTAGGATGCAGGTCAAAAATCTTCAGCAAATATTAGGTTACCTCAAGGTCTATATAAAGTCATAGACTAACTGTTTGTTCATAAAAAATGAATCAATATTTTAGAGTTCTTAGGAAGCTAAACATATCAACTCACAGAGTAAGTGTTCTTTGGTTGAAAGTGTTGTGTCAGGTGCAAAAACAATCCAACCAGATGTGACGCTGCTGGCGTTTAATCAGTGTTATTTATCATTTAATATCATTGATGAATTGTTTCAAGCGTATATTTAGCTTGAATGTGGTAGCATGAAGTAAGCTTATTTTGGCTCAAATTTACCTGCGTTGTTCCCCGGATTTGTCAATTCTCAATCATATTATAATATTAACAGACGATCTTTGTTGATTGACTCGGTGCAATTTTACACAGCTACTGTTCCAAAAACAAGTACACCAATTTTTTGAATTTTCTTTTTCCTTCAAAAATGTTTTAAGTTTTGTTAATATAATCCTAACCCTACAATATACCCCAATATACCACAACTGGGCACGTTGGTACCCAGCGTGGAAGTTTGTGGATGAAAACATGGACCCAGCCCACATAGTTTGCGCAATACACTGCGCAAACTAACCTTGACAGCCGGGGTGTAGTGGGGAATTCTTCGTCTGGTGCGAGAGGTCCCTGGATCAAATCCCGGGGGATCGGGGGGATATTTTGCTCGATTTCCCACGTTGAAGAAAAAAATCTGAAAAAGTGGGGGTTAGAGTTAGGGGTAAGAGTTCCGATCCCGAATAGCCCAGGTGGTGAGTACATGTAGTTCAGCCTCTGTTTGGCTAAGAGTCACGCACTGAGTGAGTATAGTCACGGGCAACTCTTAAAACTACTTTCATCCGGCACCACTCTGTTGACCATTAGGGATGTGCAATTACATACACTTCCTCACAACAGACTGATGCCAGAAGTCTAATTTTAGACACAGCAGGAAAACAGATCCACTGCAGGCTTCTTTATTGTCTCTTTTTAATAAGGTCAATATTTCCTCAATTGTTGACAATCAGATCTTACTAAATGTACTAGGAGAGCTTATCAAAAGAAAGCTGGCCTACTTCGGGCACATCATTAGAGGCAGTGGTAGCTTACTGGCACTCCACATCATAGAAGGGAAAGTGGAAGGCAGCAGGAAAAGAGGCCGTCAAAGGAAACAATGGTTTGACAACATCAAGGAATGGACTGGTATGAGTCTTATAAAGGCCAAGCGTCTGGCACAAGACAGAGTAGCTTGGAGAAAGATGATCCGGAGATGTGATCGTATGGCAGCCAATCGTCATATCTGACGGAGGCCGAAGAAGAAGAAGAAGAAGAAATGTACTCCAAAGAGTCCAACCGCATCAGTTTTCTTACTGAGTAAATTCAGCTGCAAGCTGATAACACATCAAAAGGTTTTGAGCTATAAGGTACCCTCATCCTAAGTTATTAATGTTATAAACACCCCAAGGTCGTCCTTGCCAAACTACCTAACTCCTCAAATTGGATTTACTCGTTTCCCCTCTTTATTCAATCAGATTCATTTTGAGCAGAAGAGCACGGTGTCGGACTCAAAAATGCTCAAAAAGGAAACCACACTGGTTTTTTTCTGAAATTATAGGACCAAATACAATTTGTATTCATTTCTTCTGTACTATATATGTGTTTGGAAATAGAATATTTTGAGAGAGGATATTATTATTACCCTGATATAGATAATTAGGGTTTTCGAGCTGTATTTCTGATATTCAAAACAATTTATGTGTAAACGGTCTGTGTTTTGAGATGATTTTGGTGCGTTTACAATAGAAATTGAACAATAGAAACTGAACGTGAAGTATGAATATATGAAAAAAGGTACCAAACGTTTTCATATGTGAAGTAATGATATCCATCTGATACATCAAACCCATGTGACACATCATGTGATACCCACATCAAACCCATGTGACACATGTGATACCCACATCAAACCCATGTGACACATCATGTGATACCCACATCAAACCCATGTGACACATGTGATACCCACATCAAACCCATGTGACACATCATGTGATACCCACATCAAGCCCATGTGACACATCATGTGATACCCACATCAAACCCATGTGACACATCATGTGATACCCACATCAAGCCCATGTGACACATCATGTGATACCCATATCAAGCCCATGTGACACATCATGTGATACCCACATCAAGCCCATGTGACACATCATGTGATACCCACATCAAACCCATGTGACACATCATGTGATACCCACATCAAACCCATGTGACACATCATGTGATACCCACATCAAACCCATGTGACACACCATCACCATGTGAAACCCACATGATTGTCAATGTTACACCATGAGTTTCCCATGTAAAACCCACACGTTAAAGTGTATTTGAAACCCATGTAATAAACCATACAAAATTCCTATGACTCCCGTGTGATACCCATGCATTGTGACCCATGAGATCGGAAATATATAGAGCTGATTTATTTGGTTTGTGTGATGGTATGCACTGGCAACCCATCTATGTTTCGCTACATACCTCCTCATGATTACCGCCAAATATGTCACATGTCTATATTATCCAATCACATCAGCAATGGCGTGTTGCATAAGATAGACATGTGCGGACCAGCGTGGTCTGAGGGAAGGCCGCGAGGCAGACGGGTTTCCTGGGGTAAGGGTTCGGGTTCCAGCGATGGTGTAGCACGGACGTGCTATGAGTGCGCCGGGACACAATATAACCAAATAGTACTATATAGTTGAAGATGCTGAACTTGTACTCTATCCCTGTCTGTATTATGAATAAATATATCTCTTGAGAGCAAACATTGAATCGAAGCATATTTCTACGGTATATTTCTATGGTATATTTCTAAGGTATAGTGTCGTGGGACAAATCCAGAGTGTCACGCTACCAATTGAAAATTCTATCCTGATAGACCACGACACGAATACCGTAACAGTTTGGAAGTGATTGAGTTAAGAGTCCTTCGTAAAAAGACTTGCATTAAAATGCATATCAGAGATCTTTTTCACACTTAACCCATGCCATAGAATCATTATACCCAGTCTGCCCTAGCGCCAGCGTGTCTCCAAGAAACCCAATCACCGGTATCCTATATGACCCGCATCCTGATTTCATGCTATTAAAGAAAAAAGAGGTTTCCACGATAACCTTATATTGTCCCATGTGACAACCTTATGAAACCAACATGAAATTCCTATGACTCCCATGGGATCCCCACACGACCCATGTGATACCCACATGACCCATGTGATACCCACATGACCCATGATATCTGGAATACACATGTTAAAAACCAATGTGATACCTGTATTTGCCCTACATGTAGAAGAGCTGGTAATGAGTGCGTTTTTGTTTGGAAGTGAGTGTAGAGTCCTTGTAAAGACTTGCATTTAAATGCACAAATACTTATGGTAGTTTTGCATATCAGAGATCTATTTCAGACTTAACCCACGCCATAGGATCATTATACCCAGTCTGCCCTACAGCCTAGCGCCAACGTGTCTTCAAGGAAACCAATTGCCCGTATCCAAGACGACCCGCATCCTAATTTCAGGTTAACAAAATAGATGTTTCCAGCGATAACCTTTTATTGTGATCAGATTTGAGGATGTTTACTTTTGAAGCTCTAGGTCTGCTTAATGTTTGGAAATTTTGATCGGGGGAGGGGGGAGGGGGGAGAAGGGGAAGCACTTGATTTCATAGGTGGGTGTCCTGCTCTATAATATTGCTCTTATATTCTCATGACAAAATAATTTCAACAAATCTTTCCTAACCTAAAGATATTTCTTCGTTTTACTCTTGTGTTTTTCAATTATTAATAAGTTTTTGATGCCCTAAGAAATGTAAACATGCACATCCCCTCTATAGCTACCCATTAAAGTGTTTATCATTTTAAAATAAGTATGATATCCACCTCAGACTATAAGTGGCACCCCCTGCGCACCCTTGATGTCATATACATGGGGCTATAAGAGATGTACTAGATAGTAATTTTAGTATAAATATTTAGATTATGTTTGCCAGTAAATGGCAAAGGCCACCAAACAGACAACAGTGTATACAAAGATCTGTGAGGGATGCACTGCCCAATTGTGTGAACACTTTTTAAGAACAATAATCAAGTGAAAACGGTAGTTAGAAGTTAGTTCTTAGGCATCCATCCTGTTGTTCACTCTCAGCAAAAAAATGGTTCCTCTATATGGCAAAAATGGTTTTTAGAAAATGGAAGAACCAAAAAAGGTTCATATCAGATCCAAATATGGTTCTTTATACAACTTGTTAAAACTATTTTGGTTCACTAGAGAATCATTAGAGCCTGGTTCCATACAGAAGGGAGTTATAAGAACCCCTTTGAAACTGTTTTTCTGAGAGTGCTGCCACATTTTTATCAATTATTAACCTAGCATTTGAACACTTAAAAAAATATAAGGGTCATTAAATTCCTACCTCATAGCTTTGCTAAAATATAAGCCAGTCTTATGAAATATTCCACAATTGTAGCTTTGTATCTGAGCTACAAATACATAGTAAATCGGCCTAAAAAATGCTTGTACTTTTCTGGAGATGCGATGAAAACCGGATGTCCATTTAGTGTGACGGAAACAAGTGGAAAACAGTAAAATATCTCATAAGTGTGTATCATTTCGACAATTCTAAGACGCAAAACGTACCATTCGGTCAAGTATAACCATTCGTAATTGTAGATATGATACATCTTTAACAGACTATAAACAATAAAGGTGACTGATTTGATATGAAATATATGCCGTCTGATTAGCCAGAAAAAACCAGATCAGGACAACCATTAAGCTTAACCCTCCCCTGTAGGAAACACTGCAAAACTCATATTTGCTTTTCATAAGAACTGGTATTTTTTTAATATACGAGACTAAATGGAGGATTCCAAGTCTCTCCCCAAGAGAGGATTTTCTACTATTTACTATCTGATTGACTATTGTGAAGGTTGCACATAAAGAAAATCATAAAATGACTATCATGCTAAAGATTTTTACATCTGTGGCAGGCATCACAGTGGCAAGAATTATAAAAACGATTTTGACTGATTAGCAGTAATTCAGTATGCTAAAGGCATAGCCATACATTCGAGATGATATTATATTTGCAAGCCTACACGATTTAATATTTATTACAATCTTATTTATACATGATAATGCCATAATAATATAAAGATATCATCCATTGTTTCCCATATTCAGTATCAAAATCGTGCCGTTATATCTAACCATACAATTGTATTTATTATTAGGGTAATTTTCCGTTTCCGTTGTCCAAAATCTCTCTCTGGCTTTGACCACATCAGAACAAAAGTGAAACAGATATCAATTATCATTTACTATAACTGTGTAGCCCCAATTCAGAGTTATAATCATGACAAATGTCATGAGGCTGTTGCGATGTTATGAGGTAGGAGGTAGAACTTATTGAATGACCCTCGTATATTGCCTGCTCCTCCAAAATAAGAAAAGTGTTGAGGAACAACCAAATACTCTAAAACAACTTAATTTCACAGCAATTTAATTTAGCCAATTATAGCATTAAGTCAACTTTTTGCGGCAATTAATTTAATTCATTTGTATATCATCTTCCTATATATAACCATTATAAATAATATAATTAGCGGCAATTTATTTTGGCGAATTGGATCTCCTCGCGAAATTAGTAATATTAAATTGGTAGCGAAATTAAGTTGTTTTACAGTCATTTATGAATTTATTGTCAGGCTTTAGACATTGGATGCAGTAGCTGGTGCACCAAGCAATTATGACAAGTGTTTTAGTTCGCGCCAATATTCATCTCAATATCATCATCATCAGTTACGCATTACGTCTTTGTTGACATGGCGCCCTCACTTATCAGTTAGTAAATGCCAGGTATATCTGTCACTGGCCAGTGCTGCTAGATTTTCTGCGTTTGTATAGTCAATATTTAGTTCTTGCAATTGTTTTTGGATCATTCTTATCCACGTCTGTTTTGGTCTACCTTGTGGTCTTTTAACACTTCTTCCTATTTCTGCTAGGGACATCTTTGCTGAGGTTTTCTCTGGGAGTCTTAGGAGATGACCAAGCCAGGTCATACGCCTAGTTCTTATTAAGTTGCTCCATCTGGTTTGACTCGTTCGTTGATATAACTCCTCATTAGTTACTTTGTCTTGCCAGCTTAATTTCATCATTCTACGTAATAACGATCTCTGGAACACGTCGATTTTGTGTTCAGCTTTCTTGTCCATTGTCCATAGTTCACAATTATAAAGGAAGATGCTGGTTATGAATGAGTTAAACGTTCTTAGTTTTAAGTTCGTTGATGTTGTTCTTGAATTCATGATAAATTTCAGTTTATTGTATGCCATCATAGCCAATTGCCATCATCTCAATAGTCACCACTCAAATTAAAGTATACATATTTTATTTCTCAGACCCTTAGACCATATACATGTATCAGGTCCGGGTTCCCCGTGCACCCTGCCCAGGGTTGTTTGTAGCTACCCGCCCTGGACTAGTAATTTGCACCTGGCACTCACAGTCAATGAAAGCCCCCACACCCGGCACTAATTCACTACGAAATTGTTGTAAATAAGCATACAAAATGTGATTTTAACTGGTGTTGAAGGAACTTGGAAGTAAAAAACTGAGTATTTGTTGGTATTTTCCTGTTTTGTTCTCATAACACATCTATATTTGGTCAATAAATTCACTAAGCTTATGTTACCCTGCCCCCGCCCCTTCACCCGCCCTCACCAATCACAGATCAACTCAGAAGGATTGCCATACCATAATAAAGCAGGGAAATTAGACAACTTCTGTAAGATTTGAAATAATATGTCATGAACTCATTATTGATTACTTATGTTTATATATGATGTGATGTGAAAATTAATATATGCAATAAAACAAAAGATTACAAATAATATATAAAAGATAAGCAACCATGAAACAGAAAAGTAAAACAAAAGACACCAATTTTAAAAGAGTCCACCATGAAATATATTGATAAGTGAACATGCTGCTTTATGCAAACTAATTCAAAGCAATCTCACGCCTTAACACTGTCCACGCGGCTATTGGTTTTACCAACATTTTTTTAAATATATAAAACAGATTTGTCAAAAACCTTTCCCAGCTTTCAAAGTCTATCTCAAGGATTGCTGAACCAATATTTTAATCCCAAATATGGTAACGGAATTCAATATTTTTGATATTTCTGACACATTTATAACATTTTGGAACCATTGTCTTAACACGCCTACAAGTGTTAAGCAAACGGAGTCCCACCAGTGCATAATGCAATGAAATAGCCCTATTAACCAATACTTCAATTAAACTATTACATTTATCGGACATCCCCCTAATATAAGCTATATCAAGATTATTTTCAATAGGGAGTACAAGCTCTAATCGTAATGGCCCAATACGTATTAATCATATTATACATAATCCCTGGTATTTCATTTAGTTTCACTGGTGAGCAGCATGAACTGTTTGCTTATTATATTGGATACACTTTAAACCAATTATAGGAAATACAAGAAAAAATGAATCGTTTACTGTACCTCAGCAGAAAATGCAATATTTTTCCCTTCAGTATTTGCTAAATACCAAAACTAAATTGCTCTGAAATTGAAGGCAGTTTATGGTACCTAAGTCAATGTTATATCAATGTTATATCACATTCATAACCCAAGTTTATTTAAAATCACCTCGTCCCAAAAAATCAAATACAAATTGTCAAGTTGTGGACATTTAAAGATTTTGTTAACAAATCAATGTATAGTAAATTAAATTTGAGTTTTTGATTGGATATAAGATGTATCAAAGATCATAAATAAGACTATTTATGAATTTGAATGTTGGGTCACATATGATAACCCAAAGCTATGTCAAATCCATGTGACACCCATGTGAGAGCCATGGGAAACACATGCGACACCTCATGTGACACCCATGTGAAACTCATGTGACAACCATGTGAAACCCAAGTGACGCACAAACTACAGAGTATAGTTTCAAGACAAACATAATATTTTATCTACATAAATGCCATAATATCCTGGGTGTACACACTACGTGCTGATGCACACTGTATAGCCCATATAGCTATGGGCTACCCATCACCCGTAATTGTTTAATTCAAACGGCTACTAAAAATACTTCTGCTGAAAAAGGCAATATTTTGTCACACAGTATTTTTCATAATCTGGAAAATTCAGTATTCAACAATTCAGTATTTTGTTAAAATCTCGATTTTGCATTTTTACGCATAGAACCTTTATAAACTTAATATGCATATCTGCATATGCATATCTGCACAATTATTCAATGTCCACGCATATTTCAAAGTGCGCCAATTTCTCAAAAATTAATGCATGGGGAAAAAAAATCAAGTTTGCAGTATAGCAATGCATCTTGGAGAAATACAAATATACTCTAATTAAATTATGACAGGGACCCGGGGGAGGGGGGGGGGTACTCAAATTATTTTTGACTGGTGTGTGCCACGGGAGGTTATAAATCCTGACCCGCTTTTAAGGATATTTGTATCTCAAATATGGCTGATTTGAGAGTTGTATATTTTTTATGATTTGGAATCCATGTTTAGGGTTTTCCAGCACAAATCATACCTCATGTTTAGGAATTTTTGCAAAAAAGCGACCCATTAGAGAAGCAAATACCTGTATACCTTCATACGTTTACCCCCCCCCCCCCCCCCCCCCCCCACTGTTTCATTTTCTCCAATTGAAATATGAAAAATTGATCATAATCACAAGAACTCTGTAATACACACTATTAACACCTTCCATGCGGCAGTCGTCTGCAGACTACAGTCTCAATATTTTACAATATGTTTCAAAAATGTCAATATTATTGAGTTTCATCACCATATTTGGAATCGCCATGAGAATCGCATTACAGTAAGTACAAACATGTCTAGTATTGGTTCAGTAAATTCATGAGATAGACTTTAAAAGTTGGGAAAGGTTTCTGAAAAATCTGTTTTGAATATGGTAAAACTAATAGCCTAAAAATGTTAAAAGGAGACTTAATCTTCTTGGTAGGCTAAGCAAATACAGGGTGTATCAGAATGAACTATACCGTGTTTCTTAAATACATACAAAAATACAAAATTATTATTGTTTTGAATCTAAACATGTGAAATATACATACAAAAATACAAAATTATTATTGTTTTGAATCTAAACATGTGCAATATAAAGGTGAACATGTTTCCAACATTATATGTTAATTTCATTGAGATATCTCTTTTTGTTCTTGTGTGGCAAGACTTAATTGAAAATCGATGAAAAACATGTTTTCAATTTTATTAGCTCAAAGAATTCACAGACCTTGAAAAGCCATCGACAAATCTGATTCAACGCATGGTTTCGTATTTTATGTCAACTACTTTTATTATTTAAATTGATTGAATTCGACCAAAATTGAAATCTACCATCTTTACCAGAATTTTCCATCAGAAATGTCAAATTTTCAAAATCTAAAATTCTTATGAGAGCTGGGCGTTTGCGCAAGATATATGTGAAAATGGTTTGAACAATATCGATCAAATTCAAACCGTAATAAATCATATTGCCTCTGTATAGTTCATTCTGATACACCCTGTACCATATTTGCAATTTTGCAAACTTGGCGTCAAAATGTTATTAGCTTATGCTGTTTCATTTTACTATCTTAACACTTTCTATGCGATAATTGGTTTTACCAAAACAGAATTTTCAGAAACCTTTCTCAACTTTCATGGTCTATCTCAAGGATTACTGAACCAATACTAGGCATATTTATACTTATTCAATGCATTTCTTATGGTGATTCTAAATATGGTAATGAAATTCAATAATTTTGACATGTTTTAATGTCGTCTGCAGACGCCTGCTGCGTGGAAAGCGTTATAGATTTCAGGGATGACAACATGTGTAGAATTAGAGCACATGACTAGTCAGGGTACAGCAATATCAAATTCTTATTCTGGGAGACAAACCTAAATGAAAAGTAAATGTGATTGGTTTCTATTTAACTTGCTTGTATACTATTGAAACTTGATCACAGCTGCTCTAATTATTCATATCTTAATTCTCTTACAATGCAAACTGAAGTTTAGTCACAATGAAATAGGTTAAAGTTTGCAATTTTATAGTGCACTTTAATAGGAGTAGTAGGTAGTGTAGGTACCCTTACAGGTGTTTTTCAAATCAAATGCATAATATGCATGGCAACGGTCTTAATTAAAGAGATGTAAAGCATATTGGCTCAGAGAGCCTGGAATTGGATTGAATGAGACTGTTGCATCATGTCACAATGTCTCACTGCATGATCAGGCATAGAGCGTGTTTCTGCTGGGGCACTACAAAAAGTACACACTAATAAACGCTAAGTTTCAATCGGTCAGTTTTTAATCCCCCGTTTCTACTCGCGAAAAGTCACCGCTAAGTTTATCGATCCTATTCGATGGGCCACGACATTTGACCTTTTGTAAAACCAAACAATGCCACCGCACCTGAAAAAGATTGCTTCACAATAATGTGTATAACCCAGCTTGACACGGTTCACGGCACAAACCGCTAAGAATCGCCTTTCTGTTTCTATTGGGTTTATTGCCGATTATTGCCGGTTCCAAACCTGGTTTGTGAAGGTTTTTGGGATTACCAAAAATACCGATTATTGCCGGGTTCTGCCTGTTTCTACTGGGCAAACTTGGCGTTTATTAGCGGTTTGCTCCCCAGCAGAAACACGCTAATATTGTGCAGAGCGAGTCAAACTAGTTACATAATGCTATAGAATAGTCTCATTCAATGCTGTACCAGTTTGAGGCTCTCCTCACAAATGGCAGATCTGTGCAAAGGGTGAATAGTCTCATTCAATGCTGTACCAGTTTGAGGCTCTCCTCGCAAATGGCAGATCTGTGCAAAGAGTGAATAGTCTCATTCAATGCTGTACCAGTTTGAGGCTCTCCTCTCAAATGGCAGATCTGTGCAAAGAGTGAATAGTCTCATTCAATGCTGTACCAGTTTGAGGCTCTCCTCACAAATGGCAGATCTGTGCAAAGAGTGAATAGTCTCATTCAATGCTGTACCAGTTTGAGGCTCTCCTCTCAAATGGCAGATCTGTGCAAAGAGTGAATAGTCTCATTCAATGCTGTACCAGTTTGAGGCTCTCTCGCAAATGGCAGATCTGTGCAAAGAGTGAATAGTCTCATTCAATGCTGTACCAGTTTGAGGCTCTCCTCTCAAATGGCAGATCTGTGCAAAGAGTGAATAGTCTCATTCAATGCTGTACCAGTTTGAGGCTCTCCTCTCAAATGGCAGATCTGTGCAAAGGGTGAATAGTCTCATTCAATGCTGTACCAGTTTGAGGCTCTCCTCACAAATGGCAGATCTGTGCAAAGAGTGAATAGTCTCATTCAATGCTGTACCAGTTTGAGGCTCTCCTCTCAAATGGCAGATCTGTGCAAAGAGTGAATAGTCTCATTCAATGCCGTACCAGTTTGAGGCTCTCCTCGCAAATGGCAGATCTGTGCAAAGGGTGAATAGTCTCATTCAATGCTGTACCAGTTTGAGGCTCTCCTCTCAAATGGCAGATCCGTGCAAAGGGTGAATAGTCTCATTCAATGCTGTACCAGTTTGAGGCTCTCCTCTCAAATGGCAGATCTGTGCAAAGGGTGAATAGTCTCATTCAATGCTGTACCAGTTTGAGGCTCTCCTCACAAATGGCAGATCTGTGCAAAGAGTGAATAGTCTCATTCAATGCTGTACCAGTTTGAGGCTCTCCTCGCAAATGGCAGATCTGTGCAAAGGGTGAATAGTCTCATTCAATGCTGTACCAGTTTGAGGCTCTCCTCTCAAATGGCAGATCTGTGCAAAGAGTGAATAGTCTCATTCAATGCCGTACCAGTTTGAGGCTCTCCTCGCAAATGGCAGATCTGTGCAAAGGGTGAATAGTCTCATTCAATGCTGTACCAGTTTGAGGCTCTCCTCACAAATGGCAGATCTGTGCAAAGGGTGAATAGTCTCATTCAATGCTGTACCAGTTTGAGGCTCTCCTCACAAATGGCAGATCTGTGCAAAGGGTGAATAGTCTCATTCAATGCTGTACCAGTTTGAGGCTCTCCTCACAAATGGCAGATCTGTGCAAAGAGTGAATAGTCTCATTCAATGCTGTACCAGTTTGAGGCTCTCCTCGCAAATGGCAGATCTGTGCAAAGGGTGAATAGTCTCATTCAATGCTGTACCAGTTTGAGGCTCTCCTCTCAAATGGCAGATCTGTGCAAAGAGTGAATAGTCTCATTCAATGCTGTACCAGTTTGAGGCTCTCCTCTCAAATGGCAGATCTGTGCAAAGGGTGAATAGTCTCATTCAATACTGTACCAGTTTGAGGCTCTCCTCGCAAATGGCAGATCTGTGCAAAGAGTGAGTCCCATTCAATGCTGTACCAGTTTGAGGCTCTCCTCGCAAATGGCAGATCCGTGCAAAGGGTGAATAGTCTCATTCAATGCTGTACCAGTTTGAGGCTCTCCTCGCAAATGGCAGATCTGTGCAAAGAGTGAATAGTCTCATTCAATGCTGTACCAGTTTGAGGCTCTCCTCGCAAATGGCAGATCTGTGCAAAGAGTGAATAGTCTCATTCAATGCTGTACCAGTTTGAGGCTCTCCTCGCAAATGGCAGATCTGTGCAAAGGGTGAATAGTCTCATTCAATACTGTACCAGTTTGAGGCTCTCCTCGCAAATGGCAGATCTGTGCAAAGAGTGAGTCCCATTCAATGCTGTACCAGTTTGAGGCTCTCCTCGCAAATGGCAGATCCGTGCAAAGGGTGAATAGTCTCATTCAATGCTGTACCAGTTTGAGGCTCTCCTCGCAAATGGCAGATCTGTGCAAAGAGTGAATAGTCTCATTCAATGCTGTACCAGTTTGAGGCTCTCCTCGCAAATGGCAGATCTGTGCAAAGAGTGAATAGTCTCATTCAATGCTGTACCAGTTTGAGGCTCTCCTCTCAAATGGCAGATCTGTGCAAAGGGTGAATAGTCTCATTCAATGCTGTACCAGTTTGAGGCTCTCCTCGCAAATGGCAGATCCGTGCAAAGGGTGAATAGTCTCATTCAATGCTGTACCAGTTTGAGGCTCTCCTCGCAAATGGCAGATCCGTGCAAAGAGTGAATAGTCTCATTCAATGCTGTACCAGTTTGAGGCTCTCCTCACAAATGGCAGATCTGTGCAAAGGGTGAATAGTCTCATTCAATGCTGTACCAGTTTGAGGCTCTCCTCGCAAATGGCAGATCTGTGCAAAGGGTGAATAGTCTCATTCAATGCTGTACCAGTTTGAGGCTCTCCTCGCAAATGGCAGATCTGTGCAAAGAGTGAATAGTCTCATTCAATGCTGTACCAGTTTGAGGCTCTCCTCGCAAATGGCAGATCTGTGCAAAGGGTGAATAGTCTCATTCAATGCTGTACCAGTTTGAGGCTCTCCTCGCAAATGGCAGATCTGTGCAAAGAGTGAATAGTCTCATTCAATGCTGTACCAGTTTGAGGCTCTCCTCACAAATGGCAGATCTGTGCAAAGGGTGAATAGTCTCATTCAATGCTGTACCAGTTTGAGGCTCTCCTCGCAAATGGCAGATCTGTGCAAAGGGTGAATAGTCTCATTCAATGCTGTACCAGTTTGAGGCTCTCCTCGCAAATGGCAGATCTGTGCAAAGGGTGAATAGTCTCATTCAATGCTGTACCAGTTTGAGGCTCTCTCGCAAATGGCAGATCTGTGCAAAGGGTGAATAGTCTCATTCAATGCTGTACCAGTTTGAGGCTCTCCTCGCAAATGGCAGATCTGTGCAAAGAGTGAATAGTCTCATTCAATGCTGTACCAGTTTGAGGCTCTCCTCGCAAATGGCAGATCTGTGCAAAGGGTGAATAGTCTCATTCAATGCTGTACCAGTTTGAGGCTCTCTCGCAAATGGCAGATCTGTGCAAAGGGTGAATAGTCTCATTCAATGCTGTACCAGTTTGAGGCTCTCCTCGCAAATGGCAGATCTGTGCAAAGAGTGAATAGTCTCATTCAATGCTGTACCAGTTTGAGGCTCTCCTCGCAAATGGCAGATCTGTGCAAAGAGTGAATAGTCTCATTCAATACTGTACCAGTTTGAGGCTCTCCTCGCAAATGGCAGATCCGTGCAAAGAGTGAATAGTCTCATTCAATGCTGTACCAGTTTGAGGCTCTCCTCGCAAATGGCAGATCTGTGCAAAGAGTGAATAGTCTCATTCAATGCTGTACCAGTTTGAGGCTCTCCTCGCAAATGGCAGATCCGTGCAAAGGGTGAATAGTCTCATTCAATGCTGTACCAGTTTGAGGCTCTCCTCGCAAATGGCAGATCTGTGCAAAGGGTGAATAGTCTCATTCAATGCTGTACCAGTTTGAGGCTCTCCTCGCAAATGGCAGATCTGTGCAAAGGGTGAATAGTCTCATTCAATGCTGTACCAGTTTGAGGCTCTCCTCGCAAATGGCAGATCTGTGCAAAGAGTGAATAGTCTCATTCAATGCTGTACCAGTTTGAGGCTCTCCTCACAAATGGCAGATCTGTGCAAAGGGTGAATAGTCTCATTCAATGCTGTACCAGTTTGAGGCTCTCCTCTCAAATGGCAGATCTGTGCAAAGGGTGAATAGTCTCATTCAATGCTGTACCAGTTTGAGGCTCTCCTCGCAAATGGCAGATCTGTGCAAAGGGTGAATAGTCTCATTCAATGCTGTACCAGTTTGAGGCTCTCCTCGCAAATGGCAGATCTGTGCAAAGAGTGAATAGTCTCATTCAATGCTGTACCAGTTTGAGGCTCTCCTCGCAAATGGCAGATCTGTGCAAAGGGTGAATAGTCTCATTCAATGCTGTACCAGTTTGAGGCTCTCCTCTCAAATGGCAGATCTGTGCAAAGGGGGAATAGTCTCATTCAATGCTGTACCAGTTTGAGGCTCTCCTCGCAAATGGCAGATCCGTGCAAAGAGTGAATAGTCTCATTCAATGCTGTACCAGTTTGAGGCTCTCCTCTCAAATGGCAGATCTGTGCAAAGAGTGAATAGTCTCATTCAATGCTGTACCAGTTTGAGGCTCTCCTCACAAATGGCAGATCTGTGCAAAGGGTGAATAGTCTCATTCAATGCTGTACCAGTTTGAGGCTCTCCTCACAAATGGCAGATCTGTGCAAAGAGTGAATAGTCTCATTCAATGCTGTACCAGTTTGAGGCTCTCCTCTCAAATGGCAGATCTGTGCAAAGAGTGAATAGTCTCATTCAATGCTGTACCAGTTTGAGGCTCTCCTCTCAAATGGCAGATCTGTGCAAAGAGTGAATAGTCTCATTCAATGCTGTACCAGTTTGAGGCTCTCCTCTCAAATGGCAGATCTGTGCAAAGAGTGAATAGTCTCATTCAATGCTGTACCAGTTTGAGGCTCTCCTCACAAATGGCAGATCTGTGCAAAGGGTGAATAGTCTCATTCAATGCTGTACCAGTTTGAGGCTCTCCTCTCAAATGGCAGATCTGTGCAAAGGGTGAATAGTCTCATTCAATGCTGTACCAGTTTGAGGCTCTCCTCGCAAATGGCAGATCTGTGCAAAGGGTGAATAGTCTCATTCAATGCTGTACCAGTTTGAGGCTCTCCTCGCAAATGGCAGATCTGTGCAAAGAGTGAATAGTCTCATTCAATGCTGTACCAGTTTGAGGCTCTCCTCACAAATGGCAGATCTGTGCAAAGAGTGAATAGTCTCATTCAATGCTGTACCAGTTTGAGGCTCTCCTCTCAAATGGCAGATCTGTGCAAAGGGTGAATAGTCTCATTCAATGCTGTACCAGTTTGAGGCTCTCCTCACAAATGGCAGATCTGTGCAAAGGGTGAATAGTCTCATTCAATGCTGTACCAGTTTGAGGCTCTCCTCACAAATGGCAGATCTGTGCAAAGGGTGAATAGTCTCATTCAATGCTGTACCAGTTTGAGGCTCTCCTCACAAATGGCAGATCTGTGCAAAGAGTGAATAGTCTCATTCAATGCTGTACCAGTTCGAGGCTCTCCTCACAAATGGCAGATCTGTGCAAAGAGTGAATAGTCTCATTCAATGCTGTACCAGTTTGAGGCTCTCCTCACAAATGGCAGATCTGTGCAAAGGGTGAATAGTCTCATTCAATGCTGTACCAGTTTGAGGCTCTCCTCGCAAATGGCAGATCTGTGCAAAGAGTGAATAGTCTCATTCAATGCTGTACCAGTTTGAGGCTCTCTCGCAAATGGCAGATCTGTGCAAAGGGTGAATAGTCTCATTCAATACTGTACCAGTTTGAGGCTCTCCTCACAAATGGCAGATCTGTGCAAAGAGTGAATAGTCTCATTCAATGCTGTACCAGTTTGAGGCTCTCCTCACAAATGGCAGATCTGTGCAAAGGGTGAATAGTCTCATTCAATGCTGTACCAGTTTGAGGCTCTCCTCGCAAATGGCAGATCTGTGCAAAGGGTGAATAGTCTCATTCAATGCTGTACCAGTTTGAGGCTCTCCTCACAAATGGCAGATCTGTGCAAAGAGTGAATAGTCTCATTCAATGCTGTACCAGTTTGAGGCTCTCCTCACAAATGGCAGATCTGTGCAAAGGGTGAATAGTCTCATTCAATGCTGTACCAGTTTGAGGCTCTCCTCACAAATGGCAGATCTGTGCAAAGGGTGAATAGTCTCATTCAATGCTGTACCAGTTTGAGGCTCTCCTCACAAATGGCAGATCTGTGCAAAGGGTGAATAGTCTCATTCAATGCTGTACCAGTTTGAGGCTCTCCTCACAAATGGCAGATCCGTGCAAAGGGTGAATAGTCTCATTCAATGCTGTACCAGTTTGAGGCTCTCCTCTCAAATGGCAGATCTGTGCAAAGAGTGAATAGTCTCATTCAATGCTGTACCAGTTTGAGGCTCTCCTCACAAATGGCAGATCTGTGCAAAGAGTGAGTCCCATTCAATGCTGTACCAGTTTGAGGCTCTCCTCGCAAATGGCAGATCTGTGCAAAGGGTGAATAGTCTCATTCAATGCTGTACCAGTTTGAGGCTCTCCTCTCAAATGGCAGATCTGTGCAAAGAGTGAATAGTCTCATTCAATGCTGTACCAGTTTGAGGCTCTCCTCACAAATGGCAGATCTGTGCAAAGAGTGAGTCCCATTCAATGCTGTACCAGTTTGAGGCTCTCCTCACAAATGGCAGATCCGTGCAAAGGGTGAATAGTCTCATTCAATGCTGTACCAGTTTGAGGCTCTCCTCACAAATGGCAGATCTGTGCAAAGAGTGAGTCCCATTCAATGCTGTACCAGTTTGAGGCTCTCCTCACAAATGGCAGATCCGTGCAAAGGGTGAATAGTCTCATTCAATGCTGTACCAGTTTGAGGCTCTCCTCGCAAATGGCAGATCTGTGCAAAGAGTGAATAGTCTCATTCAATGCTGTACCAGTTTGAGGCTCTCTCGCAAATGGCAGATCTGTGCAAAGAGTGAATAGTCTCATTCAATACTGTACCAGTTTGAGGCTCTCCTCTCAAATGGCAGATCTGTGCAAAGAGTGAATAGTCTCATTCAATGCTGTACCAGTTTGAGGCTCTCCTCTCAAATGGCAGATCTGTGCAAAGAGTGAATAGTCTCATTCAATGCTGTACCAGTTTGAGGCTCTCCTCACAAATGGCAGATCCGTGCAAAGGGTGAATAGTCTCATTCAATGCTGTACCAGTTTGAGGCTCTCCTCTCAAATGGCAGATCTGTGCAAAGAGTGAATAGTCTCATTCAATGCTGTACCAGTTTGAGGCTCTCCTCTCAAATGGCAGATCTGTGCAAAGGGTGAATAGTCTCATTCAATGCTGTACCAGTTTGAGGCTCTCCTCACAAATGGCAGATCTGTGCAAAGGGTGAATAGTCTCATTCAATGCTGTACCAGTTTGAGGCTCTCCTCTCAAATGGCAGATCTGTGCAAAGAGGGAATAGTCTCATTCAATGCTGTACCAGTTTGAGGCTCTCCTCTCAAATGGCAGATCTGTGCAAAGAGGGAATAGTCTCATTCAATGCTGTACCAGTTTGAGGCTCTCCTCTCAAATGGCAGATCTGTGCAAAGAGGGAATAGTCTCATTCAATGCTGTACCAGTTTGAGGCTCTCCTCGCAAATGGCAGATCTGTGCAAAGAGCGTATATGAGGAATTGTGTAAATGACTGTGCTGACATCCACTACCAAAACTGGACCTACCCATCCATTATCATACCATAGTCCGGCACCCAAACTACAATTCAAATCATTTATTCTCTATATCTAAGATTAACTTTTCCCTGTAGAGTGTCTAAACTAAGGTCACAAATTTTCTGCTTTGTAACTGTCGAATTCCGCGTTTTTCCGCTTTGTAAATTTTGCATTTTTCTGTGATGTAATTTTCCCCAAGAAAGCTTAAAATTTACGTTTTTTTACGATCTATAAAACCAAAATAAACACACTTTACAGAAAAACACATCATTTTTAGGTTTTATTTTACGTATCGTTTTTTAATATTTATATTGTTTTATTCAAGACTATTCATAAATGTTGTGTTTTGGACGTTTTTTGTGCATTTTCTCCTTCTTTTCATCCAAATGTCGTTTTCCGCGTTTAACCTCCATTCCGCGATTTTCGCGGAAATTCCGCAACGCGGAAAATTCGTGACCTTAGTCTAAACCAATTTAAAAGCTGATATGGAATAATTCTGTTATACCCTACACACCAACATAGGTAGTATGCGTCGTTCTTAAAAATCACGCACTATGAATACCCCTGTGAAGGGTATAACAGAATTACTCCGCTGATATAATTATATTCCACCAAGATGGAATAACCTAACCCCTCATGGGTGTTTTTAGCAATCAAGCTAACTGGGGGAAAGACACGATAAAAAAACACAGAACAAAATGGTGGGTGCCACCCCAGGGGATCAAACCCGGGCCACCGCGACCAGAGTCCTGATGATCGTGCATTACGCTACCGGGGTAGGGCTCCCAAAATTAAATTTTCGGAGCACATATGTACCTTTGCGTGATTGTGGTGCTTCTGTTGGATTCTGTTGGATTTAGCAGGTTAGGGCTAAACACCTAATGAGTTTGAGACTGAAACAATAACACCCTACAGCCAAATTCAAGTTCAGTTTAAGATTGAGACTTCTGTAAAACGCTTAAAATTTGTGGGTTCTTTATTTCACGAATCACCAAAAGCCAACATTTTTACGAGGATTTAATTTTGCGATTCCAAAATTTAACTTCAATTTTAAGCATTTACCATGGTTTATTTCGCAGGGATTTAATTTTGAGAATATAAGGTCCTCGCGAAATTCGCACAATTAAATACCTTGCAAAATTAATATCACAACAAACATGATAAAATGTATTAAATTTAAAATGACAAGTATAGTTTATATTATCTGAATGTTAAAGTGTGACGAGTCTGAAGTGTGGTGTCTGCTATTAGGGATACGATAAAAATACCTGCTAATACAAGATTGACATTAATTAATATCTTTGGACCTATCTGCTTATGAAGGGAGGAATCCTCTGATAGTTCTGTTCAATTTCACTGTTGCTATCTTCAGTAGATAGCAAATACTTTAGATGTATTGAAATATGTGCGAACACTTTAAGTAGATTGAGTAAATCCACTGACAAAGCTATTCAAAACATTTGTTATCTTCAGAAGATAGCTATTTTTTTAGATGTATTGTAAATTGCAAACACTTTGAGTAGAATGAGTAAATCCACTAACATAGCTATTCAAAACATTTGCTATCTTCAGTAGATAGCAAATTCTTTAGATGTATTGCAATGTGTGCAAACACTTTGAGTAGATTGAGTAAATCCACTAACATAGTTATACAAAACATTTGCTATCTTCAGTAGATAGCAAATTCTTTAGATGTATTGCAATGTGTGCAAACACTTTAAGTAGATTGAGTAAATCCACTAACATAGTTATACAAAACATTTGCTATCTTCAGTAGATAGCAAATACTTTAGATGTATTGTAATACATGCAATCACTGTAAGTAGATTGGGAAAATCCACTGACATAGATCAAAACATTTGTTATCTTCAGAAGATAGTTAATTCTTTAGATGTATTGTAATACATGCGAACACTTTAAGTAAATTGAGTTAATCCACTGACAAAGTTATTCAAAACATTTGCTATCTTCAGTAGATAGCAAATTCTTTAGATGTATTGTAATATGTGCAAACACTTTGAGTAGATTGAGTAAATCCACTGACATAGCTATTCAAAACATTTGCTATCTTCAGTAGATAGCAAATTCTTTAGATGTATTGTAATGTGTGCAAACACTTTAAGTAGATTGAGTAAATTCACTAACATAGTTATACAAAACATTTGCTATCTTCAGTAGATAGCAAATTCTTTAGATGTATTGTAATGTGTGCAAACACTTTAAGTACACTGTAAAAAGTGGTGTTAATATCTAAACGCTAAATTAGCTTATTTTTAACGTGTTTGGATAACACTTAATTAACATGTTGAAGTGTTAATAATTCTAGTTTTTAACACGTTGTGGTGTTTATTTGTCAACGCTATTTTTAACGTGTATGGATAACACTTAATTAACATGTTGTAGGCATAGTGTTAATAAATCTAGTTTTAACACGTTGTGGTGTTAATTTGTCAATATCATTTTTAACGTGTTTGGATAACACTTAATTAACACGTTGAAATGTTAAAAAATAACACGTTAAAGTGTTAAAAAATAATAAGACATGTGTGTAAGCTTATAGGCTAATATTTTTATAAGCCTATAAATTAAATTTATAATAAATCAACCGATCATACACAAAAAATAAGAAAACAAAACAAAAACAAAGGTACCTTGCATTCCATGATTCCGTGATAGCCTTTTTATGCAGTGACGACTAGTAAATAGTAAAATCCGCCGTGTTGCTTTTTGTACGGTTTAGCAAGGGGACAACCGACATTGCGTGGCAAACAGTATAGTGAAATACACCACTCATTGTCGATTATTCCATGGCTAACCGTGTCACTATATCAGCAATTTCTGGTTCTAAACCCCCAGTCTAAACCACTGCCAAAGTCATATTTATCTTGATTGCGAAAGCACTCAAAATCAGCTTTATTTTCATCACCAGAATCGTCTTACGAAGTACGCAACAATAATTATGGCGTGTATGATTTTTGACGTAATAACACATCGGGTTTCCCGTATCACATTTCAAGGGTTTATTAACGCGTTTGCATGTTAAAAGTTATCGAATTACTAGTTTTTATTAACGCCGTGTTAAAACTAGCGTTAACATTTGCAAACGTTGCGACTTCTTTCTAAAATGTTAACACATTCACGCTATATTGACATTAGGCGTTGACGAAGACCATGTTAATAATAATTACGAAGGTCAGTATATACACTAATTTTAACACCATCGTATTAAAAACTTGAGTGAATTAACACTACAACGCGTTGGAATATAGCGTTGATATTTACAGTGTAGATTGAGTAAATCCACTAACATAGTTATACAAAACATTTGCTATCTTCAGTAGATAGCAAATTCTTTAGATGTATTGTAATGTGTGCAAACACTTTAAGTAGATTGAGTAAATCCACTGACATAGCTATTCAAAACATTTGTTATCTTCAGAAGATAGTTAATTCTTTAGATGTATTGTAATACGTGCGAACACTTTAAGTAAATTGAGTAAATCCACTGACAAAGCTATTCAAAACATTTGCTATCTTCAGTAGATAGCAAATTCTTTAGATGTATTGTAATATGTGCAAACACTTTAAGTAGATTGAGTAAATCCACTAACATAGATATTCAAAACATTTGTTATCTTCAGTAGATAGCAAATTCTTTAGATGTATTGTAATATGTGCGAACACTTTGAGTAAATTGAGTAGATCCACTGACATAGCTATTCTAAACATTTGCTATCTTCAGTAGATAGCAAATTCTTCCAACCTGTTCATTTTAACACTTACCACAGTTGTTTCAATTCCTAAAGGGCATTTTTTTATCTTCAGTGCATAGCAAATAATTAGTGTATATATCTAATTTTCTTATTTCTGTTCATTAACATTTCTTATCTTCAGTAGATACATACAAACGACACATCCGAAGTGAGAAGGGTGACGCATCACATACCAACATATAGAGGATCGCATGTGATTCAATAGGGAACTTGAACAATGTAAACCACTAACAGTAACAATGCTTACAATTTGTGATGCGATCTGTGAAAACCCGCCACATGGTGGGAATTTTCATATTGGAGTTATTTTTATATCATAAGAAAGCTGAAACTGTGCTAACTACATAACTGTTTCGATCATTTTTCTACGATCACCACAAAAAAAGTTATGAGTGTATTATGATTGTGATGTCATAAAAAGCTAAAAAACCAAGAAATCATGTAAATAGGCCAAAAAGATCCATAGTTCAACAGAATAACATTAGACAATTAATTTTTTAAGGTGAAACTTCATGAAAGATGGTGACACAAAGTATTAGAAATGAATTTGCTAAAATAAAAATCTTAAATAAATCGATTACATTTTTTTTCTTCAACGTTTGTTTTTACCCATAATCCCTAGTTCCCATCTGGTGACACCCGATGGGTTTTCACAGATCACATCACATATTTGATGAGCCATTTTTTTAAAGTAAAAGTATCCAATATTTCAGCTAACATATGCCATTTTCAGAAGATGGCAAAATGCTTATAACGCGAATACATTAAACACAAATTAAAGCATCTGGTATTTCTGTACATTAACATTTGCTATCTTCAGTAGATAGCAGTCATATACTCTCTAAATGTCAAAGAGCTAAATCTCACCCTTTGAGAGCTCGTGTGGAGGGACAGCTTATTATAGGAGTGAAGGTCGCTCATTTTGGAATGATCTTCACTCTTTTTAGAGTGATTTCCACTCTCTTAAGAGTGATTTCTACTCTGAAAAGAGTGGAAATCACTCTAACAGAGTGAACTTCCCCTCTGAAAAAAACTGCCCCTGAGTGAGTTTTAGCTCTTTTACATTTAGAGAGTAGCTGGTATATATTTGAACTTTGATCAAGAAAAACCATTGGTAACTCTGATCCATTAATGTTTGCTATCTTCAGTAGATAGCCTATGTTTACAATTCGTTAATATTGTGTCAGCACTTATCTAGACAATTATTCAATATGTCTGTTTGTTAACATTTGCTATTATATGCAGTAGATGACAAGACACTGATGCATACATTTGAACACTAACCAAATAAAGCACCGGAGTATCTGATCATTAACATTTCTTATCTTCAGTAGATAGCAGGAACATAATGAGTATATATTTGGACATTTATCCATTTAAGCAGTAACTTTGTTCAATAATCCTAACCCTATACTATACCACATGGCAACAACACGGCCAGCAGCACTTGGCTTGCGCGCACACAAGTTCTATCTCATGTAGCACTAAGCCCCGGGTATATATATGGTCTCAGATTTTTTAGCCTGGAAAGCCCTCCCCCGTGGCTAGAGTGGTGATGTACCTCAACGCCGGCGGCCCAGGTTCACTTTCCGGGGTAAGCAAACATGATTTTTGTATTTTGTTATTTAACCCCCTCCCCCTGTTCTTCGTTTCTGGGGTTAGGGTTAATAAATAGTATATATCTTCAGTAGAAAGCATACGCTTATACAATGTGTATACATATTGTCTGAGCAAGTAAAAGTATCCAATATTTATGTTTATTAACAAAGGAAACTGCTTCTAACCTGTATACAATAACATCTGGTAGTGTGGCAATTTACATTTGCTATCTTCAGTAGATAGCAGGAATATAACTTGGACATACAAGAATGTGTATGGAGTTAAGCCATGGTTACCCTCTTAACACTCGTTAATCATCAGTAGAAAGTCTATACTTACATTTTGATAATCTTTATATTTCCATAATTGACAGATAAGATTTTATTTTGTACATGGCATATGGGATTTAAGTTCTCTAATTCCATTAACACAGCGTTAATGAGCGTGTGTGACCATGCGGTATCCAGTAATTGAAAACCATCAAAGATTTATTCAAATATGCAGCAAAACCTTGTGCACTAACTGTCCCTTCATCACCCAAGGGGTTCCAAGTATTCTAACACAGATTTTGATCATATCTTCGCTGTTCCGTCAAATTTGTGTATGTTTTTTCTGGCCCTTAAGCATGTATAAAGTAAAAGAGCCTAGCAGTTATGCATTGGAAATGTTGCTTTACACATGTTCAGGGGCAAAGGCCCTTACAAGGTTCTGATAGATGTGTTTTTGGCCCTTGAACCTGTTTAGAGCATAATGCCCCAAAGGTTATACATATATAGAAAGCATTACTTTATACATGCTGGAGGGCTGGATGTAGATACGAGGTTTTGAAAGAAAGATTAGGGTAAGATTCAATTAACAGTGTGACCTAGCATCTTATTCGTGTGATGGGTTCCCCTGGGTGGTTCCCCCCAGTGATTTCGCTCTTAAAATACCGCCAGGCAATTCTTTTTATCTTAATCCTTGAATCTAAGCTACAAAATGTTGAGCACCGGCAATATGGGGTTTTATTTTCTGTACAATGAACACTAATTAATTTTGTTTGGATTTATTATAGTGTGCTGTTGGGAGTGGGTTAAACCTTATAGCGGGGGGGGGGGGGGGGTGGGGGTGGGGTGGGGGTGGGGGGGCGGGTGTATTATAGTGTGCTGTTGGGAGTGGGTTGAAACCATAAAGCAATACACACTTACTTGTAACTCTTTCAAGACATTGTGTGCCCAGGTTTGCCTGGGAAGGGGTGGGGCACTGGCATTGGAAAGGGGTATAGGTATGCTGTGACCCCATGTTTCAAAAAGCTGGCTATGCAACTGTTGAGGATTTTAATCTAACACCAACATGTACCACATCCATGCTTCCTAGCAGGGATGTGGCGCGCCAAAGTATTTGTATATTATGCCTAGTTATTTCAGTTGATGAACTTGTATCAATCAATCTGCTTTAAAAAAGTAATCATCCACACAAGTGTAATGATATCAACTAGAACATTGAACTCTCTTTGGAAGTTTAATATCAGTTTTTAATGCTATGGATTTACAAGGGCTCTGTTTGCTAACTGACAGTGTCATCAGATGGGGTTTACATTTTGTAATTAATTATACTCAATCATGTGTTATTTAATCTGACAATTTGGGAATCGATAACTGAAAAACACATCCCTTGATACTACAATCATAGACAAAAATGTGTTCGCACACTGACCCTTGTTTGCACCTTGTAATCACCCTATAGCACACGTTATTAGAGTCATGTGAAAATACCGATTTATTCATGATAGCATGAAAGTTCCCCTTTCCACATACCCCTCCCCTCCCTCACCAATCAATGTCGCTAGGGCACGGGCTGATGGTTGGCAAGTTTTGTTGACTGATTTGATTTGATTTGATTTGATTACATTTGGGTCCTACGACCCTGGATAACCCAATAAGCCTTTTATTAGCTTATTTCCATTCAGGTCCGTTAGATGTGTGAACAGATACAGATCGGGATGATCCCCTACTCTTTACGAACTTAAACTTATGTTTCAACATACAAAGCACTAAATAACCAGGCTCCAAAGTACTTATGCCACCTTATTTCCATCAAGGAACCCACACGCACTCTTAGGTCAAATGCATCTGTCATCTTACAACGGAGGAAAGCTAACATTATATACCGCATACATAGATTACTGTCATTTGATTGGTTAAAAGTGAGGGGATAATCAAGCTATGCCTTTAATTTCAATATGACGACATGAAAAACAACTATGCCCGGGCATAGTCGTGACTATGCGTGGGGCATAGTCATTTTTGATGAGCTCGCTTTGTTTCAAAATCTTGGGTATCGGTCGAATAATAAGCAAGAACAAAATGGTCATGCGCCAGGAAATGTGGTCATTTCTGGTGCACGGATTACGGCTATTTCGAACGCTGCCAGTTGGTCAATGGTTCATTCATTAAGATTTCCTTTAATATACTGCATGCCTTCAATGGGTTTTTTAATTTTTTAAAGAACGCCCCATTACACAAGTTTACACAGTGAGGAATGAAAATGGTAGGGTATGATAAAGCTCACCTATTCTGTTTCAATAAATTATATGTTCACTCCCCGGTGTTCATTCATTTAATTATTTATTTGCTGCTTCCACTGTCACTGATTAGGGAATTGACATCCCTGCAACTGGAATACGACTCAAAATATATTTTTTTCTGATTACAAGGGTTATTTCATTAGATTTCACAAATAGTAACCCTTGTGTAAAAACATTATGCTATTGACAAATTGCAACAAGGGCTATTTTGTAGATTACAAGGGCTATTTTGTAGATTACAAGGGCTACATGTATCACCCTGTAGCACCTGCGTATTTTGAGCCGTGCACTGGAAAACTCTATCATAATTCCAAGAAGGTAATAATGGCTTTCTGTGTAAGATGGAACCAAACGAAGATATGATAGACGCAAACAATCCTGAAGGACAAAAATAATTGGACATACAGTATTGATAGTGTCGTCTCGTATCGATCACATCCCCGAGCTCATAATGATCTCACCCACGCACATGACTTGTTTGGCGTGATTTAAAACTAGAATACATCGATTGTTGGTATCGCCCCCAAGGGTACCATGATCTCAGAAGAGCTGACTTTACTTGTGAGTAACGTTATGAGAAAAGAAACCTGCTTTGTTGTATGGTTATAATACAAGATTTCAATCTAAACCTTGAAATAAAATTGGAGCCTGAAAAGACAAGAAAAATCTGATCAATATAGACATGTCTTTCAGATTTTATACCAAATACCACAAATTACCACGGCAGAGACCAATTTCAAATTTGGGTCTATTGCCATATGGTCTTAACCCATTTGGTCTATAATGCCATAAGGTCTAATCCAGTATAATAGCAATTTGTCTAATACCCAATAGGTCTAATATCCAATAGGTCTAATACCCATTTTGTCTAATAGCAATTTTGTCTAAACCCATTTTGTCTAACCCCATATGGTCTAAGCCAAGTTGGTCTAATACCCGTTTGGTCTAATATCCAAAAGGTCTAATATCCAAAAGGTCAAATTGTCATATGGTCTAAACCCATTTGGTCTAAAACCCATTTGGTCTAAACCCAATTGGTCTAAAACCCATTTGGTCTAATACCCATTCGGTCTAATATCCATTTGGCATCTTTTTTTATTTTTTATTTATTAATGCTTTCTTTATTGAGGGTAATATGCTTCAGTGACTTGCACTGCTTTCCAAGCAGGCCCTCATTTCGATACATACATAAATACATCAAAATAACAATTAACAGTGTTTAAATATAATACAAATTATTCAATTATGATACAGTGGAAATATAGGATTTGAATTGACCGAGTGACATATTTTCTAAATCAATTCGAATAGATGGTGATAAATTGTTCCACAGATGACCAGATCTGTAAAGAAATGTGCGCATACCAGAATTTGAGTTGATTTTAGGAATAATTAAAGTATTACTTGAATGATTCCTGGTAGTATGATTGTGATAGTTATGTACAAATTCAAAATTGGATGATAAATAGGTTGGACTTATATGTTTTAAACATTTGAATAAAATAATAAGTATTTGAATTTTCCATCTATCACTTAGTTTTGCCCAATGAAGTAAGTTCATCATGTCATTTATTGGTGTTCTGATATCAGCAGATAATATTGTTCTGGCTAAACGGTTGTGTAAGACTTGAAGTCTTGCTTGATATGAATTTGAACAGTTGGACCATACTGGGCTGGCATAATCAAAATGAGGAATCACAAGAGGCTCAAGAGCATTGGATAACATTATAAGAGTTGGATGTGGAAGAAAATGCTTTACAAGACGAATAACACCAATTCTCCTGATCAAAAATACACTGAATACACATGTCCCGCCTTCTCAGGCACCCGGGGGCAGGGGGCACTCAACCTTTTTGGACAGCTATGGGGTGCCAAATTTCTGTATGTTGAACGAGTGAAGTGATCATCACTGAGAAGGGTATAATACTTGAGCTGCTAAAGGATGAAATGGTCTCCTACCGAACTATTGATTTCAAAATAATTGCAAAAAAATGCTAAATTTCACTTAAAAATGACAGAAATGAAAATGTTGACCATGAGAATGTATTAAGGCTGAACTGGGGGTCATAGTATGCCGTAGAGAACATAGCGCCCCACATACCCATATCTTTGTTGTTCGGTAAGGTTTCTCCATCTAGCCCTTCAGCATGTACATGTATACAGTAATGCTTCCTGTGTACAACCTTTGGCAGTCTGCTCTACTTACTTACTACTTATGTCGTTCTCGAACGGTCTTCGTGATGGCTCGCCAAACTACTCTGTCCCTCATGCATGCTTTCATCTCCTCATCATTCTTCAGTCCTGTGTCTTTGGCCAAGTTGTCCAAGTATGTTAAGGCTGGGCGGCCGACAGATGTGTGTCCGTGTTTTGGTCTCCATAGCAGCAGGTCAGATACAATCTCATTTTCTCTTCTCATGCAATGTCCTGCAAATCTCATCCGTCGATCTGTGATGTTTTCTGATACCTTTTGTAAGTTTCCATACAGGTCTTTGTTTGGTACCTTATCTTTCCAACTAATGTTGAGTGCAGTTCTCATCATTCTAGTGTAGCATCCATCTAGAGATTTATTCAGTCTGTTGGTGATGGTCCATGTCTCAGCTCCATACAGTAGAACACTTTGAACAGTAGTTTGGAAAAGTCTGATTTTGATTTTTCGACAGAGGCTGGATTTCCACACTTTGTTCAGAGCATTGCAGGCCTTCCAAGCAAGTGCTTTACGTACTTTTATGTCATGCTGGCTACTACCAACCCAAACTCCCAGGTACTTGAAGTCCTCTACGTTGTCTAGGTTACATCCATCAGAGGTTTTTAGCTGTACCGCTTGTGCTTGGTGGAATATCATGCATTTGGTTTTCTTGGCATTCATGTGGAGCCCAGTTTTGAGTGCTGCTTCCTCAACATATTTCAGCAACTTCTGTGCCTGCTCCTTAGTGTCAGAAAGTAACGCTATGTCATCTGCAAAGTCAAGATCAGTGACGTTCTTTGGCCCTATTCTTCGACTTTGTCTAGGCTTGATGGTGAATCCTAGTTCCTCTTCTCTCCCACTGATAGCTATTCTTAAGCAGTAATCAAGGATGATTATGAATAGGTAGGGGGCAAGGGTATCTCCTTGGAGTACTCCTGCTAGGATGTCGAACAGTTCCGTGTCGCCATCAGGTGATATGACTTTGGCTCTTGTGTTTCTGTAAGTTTCATCAATTAGTCTGCTCTAAACATCTATTAAAGCCTTGTTAGTTTTCTTGCCCCTGAACATGCATAACCATTGGGCAGTTTTACTAATACATGTTGAAGGGCCAGAAAAATAATCAAGGTTTTGACAGAACAGTGACAGACGATATGGACTTTCAATAGGTCCGCCCGGAGTGACGTCAAAAATACCCGGATGACCGGGGCAACTTATAGGAGCATTCAGACAATGGGTGCTAACCTAGAGATTAGCATCAAATGCGCTAGTCTCGAGTCTAAACTCTCGACAAACGGCAGTGTGAATCGTGTCATGGTTTACTAACCTCGAGTCTAAATCTGGAATTTTAACCTTTTAAAAGATCTAGCGGATAACTAGTCCTGAAGCACTAACCGAGAGTTGGCCAAGAGCTTGTCTGCCATGTGAATCCTTCAACTATGTTATTGTTAACCTCGAGTGAGATTAGCAGAGAGTCAACGCATTACTTCCCGCAATTGGAGAATCGCGCGACCTTGAGTTTTGAATCTAACGCAATGGTATCGCTATAGACACGAGGCTAAGATTGTCGTCTGGACAGGCACTCGGAATAAGTGGTATAATTATTTTATTAAACTCGAGACTAGTGACTGTCTGAAAAGGCCTAATGTGAGTGCCCCTACCTCGGTCTCAGACATAGGTCTGAAATAGAATTGGTTCCTCAGGCAATTGAAGGTGATGTGACAAACTGATAGTTTTCATCTGCTAATGGGGGCTAGCCATCACTTGATGAGCATCGATGGTATTGAATTCATAAGCCGATATTGGTCGTACATTGCTACTCGCACGATATAAAGATGTGATCGTTACCGTGTTGCATCAAATATGCAATGTTTGTATCCTTTGAGGCCATTATCAACAAACATTAGACATACAGGGTGAGTCAGAAAGAAAGGGCAGTACTTATACGAGGGTCATTCAATAGGTTCTACCTCCTCCCTCATAACATCGCTAATATTAAAGTCAACCTCATGATATTTGTCATGATTATAGCTCCGAATCATAGCTACAAATGTGTAGTAAATGATAATTGATATCTGTTTTACTTTTGTTATGACGCAGTCAAAGCCAGAGAGAGATTTTGGACAACGGACACAGAAATTTACCTTAAAAATATACACATGTTTTCGGGTGTTTTTTCGTATTGTATGGTTAGATATAAGAGCATGATTTAAATACTGAAAATGGAAATGATTGAATGATATATAAATATATTACAGTATTATCGTGTATAGATAAGATTGCAAACAATATTAACTCTTGTAGGCTTGCAAATAGTGTACTATCAACTCAAATGTATTGCTATGCCTTTGGCATACCAGAATACTGCCATCAGTCAAATTTTCGTTGTTACCACTTAAGCCACAATGCACTGAAAACATTTTTCGGTTATCTGTACTAAAATAAATTAGTAAAAACGATGTCTGTTTCTACTAACTTAATATTAGTTCAAGCATTCTCTAACCAACTTATAAATTAGTTGACCATGTTAAACTAGTTTTTGAACTAATTAAAATTAGTTCAACAATTGTCAAAATTTAGTTCAGTGATGTTCAAAATTAGTTCAGTATGATAAACCAATTTGTTCTACTAATTTTTAGGGTCGCTCTACTAACTTAAATATTAGTAGAAACGATGTATATTTCCACCAATCTTGCTTAGTTCATTCAGTTGAACTAAGATGGTCTACTAATTTTATAAATTAGTTAACCATGGTCTACTAATTGTGTGCAGTGCACGTGAAGCAAGCGTTGACTCCCGATTACTGAGCGAAGAAAATAGTTCAAAGATACGTAAAATAATCTTAAATGTATGTCAAATCACAAAATACTATGTAGCTTTTTTTCTACCATGCCTGTCATTTCTCCAATAATTCCGCTAACGGCCATCAAAGTTCGAATGACATAGCGTGAACAACCAATACTAGAAAATCTTTGGAACAACAGTATCACGACATGCAATGAACTGAGAATTATGCTGTGGTCGGTACGTACATTCATGAATTAAAACTGCACGTCACACAAACGTCTGTCACAAAAATTGAACTGTCCAGAAGCATCTACATATTTATACTCTTTTAAAAACAAATGATTTGACATACATTTTGCATCATTTTACGTACCTTTGAGCCATTTTCGTCGCTCAGTTTTCGGAAGTCAACAATCGCTATCCCTTGTACTGAACAAAATGGCGGCTGCAACAGTCTGTTTTCGAACACAGCATCGCGGCGCTAAAAAGTTAGTTGACAAATTAGTTGCCAACAACTTCTACGAACATATGTTAGTCGCGGACAGTATTTGTATTTTAGTTCGGTTGGTTATACGAATATTTAGAGCTAAACTAAGTTTACCGAGTCGCACTTTATTAGTTCCAGTGAATACTCTTGGTAGAGGTAGATTAGTTTGGATAGCTGAACCAATTTGGACATTACTATATGTAGTATCCTGACCCTGCCTCTGACACCGAACACCAATGACCTATGACACTTACAATACTAAGGCCACGTGTGGGCAGAACTCTACTGTGTGTGACCGTAGCAAGACGTGCTTACCGATACAAGAATAAATAATCAGTTATAAATATATATTACTATTTCTCTGAGTGAGACCTTTATTGCATTATTACACTGGCGACGAAGACGGGATACCTTTAAATTATTTGTGGAAGAGAAAAAAACCGGAATTCGTGGATATTTTTTTCTTTGAACATATAGTGCAACCACTTTGCAACCAACACGTGTACAATGGCTGGTATGGGTATGCCACGGGAGGAACGACAATACGTACGCTACGTGAACGAGCTAAGTCATAGTGTGAATAAAGTTCGTGCACAGCAGCAACCAAGGCGCGGTAATTTGACCTGCTGGCAATGTGGGGGAGAGTATCCCCATAGCGATGAGCGTGCCTGCCGAGCTTATGGCAGGAAGTGTTATAAATGTGGTGGGATGAACCACCTAGCGGCGTACCTAGCGGCGTTTTGCAGATCGGACGTTTTTGACAATGACCATGACCGAGATCGTGCTGAGAAAACCACTGAGCAAGAGAGAGTGCACAACATTATGTCAGCGACTCCACCGGTTGATACCATAAACCTGGATGGTGGATTGGATGAAGACTATTTGTTTTAACATTCGTGACAACTCTACTTTGTGATCTATATCTTCGTGATAGTGGAACTCTTTGTGAAACTTCGTTGGTGACAACTCTGTGATCTATCTTCGTGATACTGGAATTCTTTGTGAAACTTTCGTTGGTGACAACTCTGTGATCTATCTTCGTGATACTGGAATTCTTTGTGAAACTTTCGTTGGTGATAACTCTTTATGGAACTCTTTGTGAAACCGTCGTTTGTGACAACTAGAACTCTTTGTGATCTGTGTGGATGAATCTTCGTGATACCGGAACTCTTTGTGAAAGTGAAATAAGTGATTCGTGACAATTCTTGTGAAACTGAAAGTTTGTGATGGATATTTAATCAGAGGTCGAGTAAAGTCTTCGTGATAAACGCTTCGTGGAACTCTTTGTGAATCGAGATAGGCGCTCGCTCCGTGGAACGATTTGTGATGGTGTGAAGCTGAATCTTATTCATTGCGACATTCGTTGTCATTAACTTTTGAACACTGTTTATGTTAATATTGTGTGGCAGTAAAATGATGGTTTGTTGTTCTATAAAAAAGGGGAGTGATGTAGTATCCTGACCCTGCCTCTGACACCGAACACCAATGACCTATGACACTTACAATACTAAGGCCACGTGTGGGCAGAACTCTACTGTGTGTGACCGTAGCAAGACGTGCTTACCGATACAAGAATAAATAATCAGTTATAAATATATATTACTATTTCTCTGAGTGAGACCTTTATTGCATTATTACACTATACGAAATAAAACTAGTTATCAATTAACCTACTATCCTACTGAAAGATTGGAAAGATTAGTTGCATGTACTCTCTGAACTAATCATTTTTACTAACATTTCTTAGTTCAGCATTGGCATTAACCGATAAATGTTTTCAGTGTATATAGGTCTTCTCAATCCCACATATATAAGGCCAAACAAAAAACCAAGTTTGTTTCCAGTAGTGCACGCGCATTTCACTGAGACGCTTGATTCTTGCGCATTTAAAAAGAATTATAGAAAAAACACAAAAACAAATATTGTTAGGGCGCCATCTTTTGTCGAAATTGTGTCCAACATATTTCAAGATGGCGATTGGCCACATACGGCAAACACGAAAGTGAAAATCTGCGGTAAATATCACATTTTAGCGAGCATAAGAGTAACAAAATGCACAGATTTGACTAGATAAAACCATTCCAAGTGAATCTCCACTGTGAATTTAAGCAAAAAAATAAAAAATAAAAAAATGCATTTCGCATTCGACTTTTCAGGCTTGCTACTGGAAACAAACTTGTTTGGTTTTTTGGCCTTATCATGTTTGTCTAATCTTCATCAATGTCAGCAATGATGTCAGTATATCAGGAATACATCTATGACAGTGCTTTCACTCCTAAAAAAAAATCCTGAAATTGAATCCCAAATTTCCTGGAATTTGATAGGATTTCCTGAAATCTTCAAAATTAATATATCCATGCTATTTTGGGTTGTTTATTACATTTTATGGAGGTCCAAAGGATGGCACGGATATAAAACTCTGGAATCGGCAACAACAAAAATCAACATGTAGGGGAGTAGGGTTGAATTGAATGATGAATGGTCTATATAGAGGGCGTTCATTATGTGTTTTGAAAAAGCAAAATGGACCAGGGGGTGATTGTCAACTAAGGTTTTAATAGTAAATGTTTAATATTATTACGGGGCACCAAACATAAATGAAAAAAAAAATACAAGAATGCTCGCACATTTTGAAAAAGTCCCAGATTTCCCAAAATTACCTAAAATTATTTCTTTTCCTGAACATTACCTGCAAACAACTATAATGTTATTGTACAAAAATGTACAGATTTGACTTAATAAACCAATTTCAAAGTGAATCTCCACTATAAACTTGCATTAAATAAGAGTGATTTTATTTAGTAAGCTTATTATTATTTTGTCAATGTTTTATTTTCAGGTTTCGGAAAGGTGATTTTTGTTGTTGTTCTACTAGAAGTTTTCGAGCAGGACTCGGATTTCCCAGGACTCGCTCCCATCCTTAGCCTGATTTATGCATCCCACATTTATTGAAGTGCCTGTCCCCATCCCTAATCCCACCATAAACTATAGAAGGAACAGTCTATGGTCCCACCACCCTCTATCCATACACCCACCCCCTAGATAAAGTACTGTAAAAGCTGACATTTTTGCTGGTTTTATTTTCGCACTTTTCGCACAAAATATTTTGCTGCGAAAATTATAACACACAAAAATATGGTTTTCAACTTCACTGAAAACATTTATTGGTTAATGACATGTTGTACTAAGGAATTTTAGTAAAAATAATTAGTTCAGGGAGTACAACTAATCTTTCACTGGTGTCGGTATATGTAGGATTGTGATAACTAGTTTCTTTTTGTATAGCATATGTCCAAATTGGTGCAGCTATCCAAACTAATCTACCCCTACTAAGAGTATTCACTGGAACTAATTAAGCGCGACTCAGTTAACTAAGTTTGCTTTAAATATTCGTATAACCAACCGAATTAAAATACAAATACTGTCCGTGACTAAGATATGTTCGTAGAAGTGGTTGGCGACTAATTTGTCAACTAAACTTTTTAGCGCAGCGGTGCTGTCTTCCAAAACAGAATGTTGCCGCCGCCATTTTGTTCAGTGTATGTGAAGCGATTGTTGTGTTGACTCCCGATAACCGAGCGAAGGAAATGGCTCAAAGGTACGTAAAATGATGCAAAATGTATGTCAAATCATTTGTTTTTAAAGAATATAAATCTGTAGATGTTTCTGGACAGTTCAATTTTTGTGACAGAAGTTTGTGTGACATGCAGTTTTAATTCATGAATATACGTACCGACCACAATTCCCAGTTCATTGCATGTCGTGATACTGTTGTCATTCACGCTGTGTCATTCGAACTTTGCTGGCCGTTAGCGGAATTATTAATGGAGAAAATGACAGGCAGGTAGAAAAAATCTACATAGTATTTTGTGATTTGACATACATTTAAGATTATTTTACGTATCTTTGAACCATTTGGTCTTTGCCATGGTTACCTAATTGATAAAATTAGTAGATCATCTTAGTTCAACTGAATGAACTAAGCAAAAGTTTTGAGTACATTTTTTTACTCGCCCTGTATACCCCAGACTGCCCCTTGTCATATAATGCATTAAAGAAAATCACATTTGATAATTCAAACATATGGTCCATATAATTTAATATGGATTTCTTATATTATTGGACCAAGATGAGCAGGGACAAACTCATCCTAATACTATGCTATATCATTTTAGTTTAATGTATGTATAACCGGAAACTTTCACGAGTTTAAAATTTCATGAATCAGCAATAGTGGCCTAATTCAGGTCATTTAAAATTTCACAAATGTAACTTTGCAATGCACTGCTACAAAGTAGATTGGAAATATTTGTGGCATGACATTTTTGCGAGTAAATGCTCTTTGTGAAATTAGATAAATTTAAATGCATGCAAACCTTTCTGGTTTTACAGTATTCAATTCAACAGTGTTATTGATATATCTGTTCAAAAGTCCCGCCAACAGACCATAAACCATTTCAATGGCTATACATCGTCGCTGTTCTGACATACCGGCACATCACAACAGATATAAGTAAAGAGATGTGCCGGTATGTCAGAACAGCGATGAATGATCGCATTAGGCTAAGCTAGGATAAGGCTCTCTAATAGGATTGAATCAGTGTTAAAGATCTGCAATTTGATTGGAGCTTTAATCATATGGATCATTGTTATTGGTAAAAGGAATTAGGGATTTCCTGTTGCTAGTATTTCCATGGTCATAAAGAATGAAGAGGGGGGAGGGGGCTCGACTTTGATATGGATGTGCTACGATGTATAATCAGGGTTCCCAAAAGTGACAGCCTTGGTAAGCAATTTGAATAAGAAGATTAGGTGTCTAACTAATACAACTTGCAAATGTAGGTATCGAAAAGACCATCAGAGGCATCTTCAGGCTGTCATATGTATACTTTAAATGTTAGTACTACCACCTTACCCCTGGGTGCCTCCCCACCTGTTGGCCAAGCAGGAATGCAGAAGCAGTTGTTGGAAATAGATACATCAATTATTGTTGTATCACTTGAATTTTAAAGGAGGCCTATTAAGTGCAGTGATACAAACAATTCATTCATTCATTCATAAGATTTATTTACACAATCCAACAACATACAGATATAACAATATAACAATCAAATCAAGAAACATGTTGATGGATTATTCATAAATATTTGTGACTTTGTTATTTAAAATTCTCCATTGTGAATACAATAAGTATTGAAAATTAGCATTTTTTTAATTTATAGAGGGCCAATTTTGGATATTGACATGGTCTTCACTTGTCATGCTTGTATAAAACTTCCCCCAAACATGCCAAAACACCATAGATTTCATATGCATGGTATTTGAGTCCTATATAAGCAAGTTATGTATGTATAGTAAAGTAGGCTGTGTTGCGGACTCCTCACGGAGTGATGATAGTCTTTTAGACATGTTTAGCAATCCGCGGTAGCATTTAGTTACACATAGCCAGTGTTTGGTGGTTACTAATGGTGTCTGGGCACTCTTCCCAGGTACACAGATTAGATACTAGTGTTGGCAACATACATGGTCTAGGGGCCGTATCTAATCTCCCTTAACTGTAACCACGTCCAGTCAAATGTGGAGGTGAACCTAAACATGTCGGTGTCAGAACCACGAAGGCTGGCTTCGCAGTACAGGGAGCCTCGTCGTACAAGGCATACGGTTTATCTTTTGATATTTTTACAATAGTATTAGTCAAAATGAGGTACAGGGCCTACCTTTTCATAGTACTTGGAAATACATCTATGCACATGAAAGACAGGATAAAACAGATTTTCACGAAGACCAATAATGAAACAGGCCTCCCCGTGTATGCTACCCAATTTGTAAATGAAACAAGTGTGGTATTGCCTAGCCCCCCCCCCCCCCCCCCTCTCCCCTTGGCATGAAATGTAAAATAACAGGTGAGGCGGAGCCAAAGTTGTTATTCAAACATTAACTCATGCCAAAGGTTATAGCGTTGGTGTATTTGCTCCCTCCTCACTTGCACTGCCAATACAGGAGTTAGGTGCGGTATTGTAACATTTGTGTATTATTTTAGATAATTAGGATAATTTGTGTGTTAAAGTATAGGGTAAAAATCCGCTAATTTAGATATTTACAACTTCATTTTAGCTATTATGCTAATTTGGACTTAGACTTTTTTTGAATTTTTTTGAATTTTTTTATATGAAAGTAGGCGCTAATAAGATATTAGCGGCTAATCAGCTATTATCTTAATAGCAAGAATATCCGATATTACGCTAATTTGGACCTTAGACTCTTTTTTTGAAATTATTTTAATTTTTTTATATGAAAGTAGGCGCTATATAAGATATTAGCAGCTAATCAGCTATTATCTTAATAGCGAGAATATCCGATATTACGCTAATTAGGACTTAGACTTTTTGTGAAATTATTGAAACTTTTTAAAATGAAAGTAGGCGCTAATAAGATATTAGCAGCTAATCGGCTATTATCTTAATAGCGAGAATGTCCGATATTACGCTAATTTGGACTTAGACTTTTTTTGAAATTATTTTTTAAAAATGTATATAAAAGTAGGCGCTAATAAGATATGAGCGGCTAATCAGCTTTTATCTTAATAGCGAGAATATCCGATATTACGCTAATTTGGACTTAGACTTTTTTTGAAATTATTTAAACTTTATATGAAAGTAGGCGCTAATAAGATATTAGCGGCTAATCAGCTATTATCTTAATAGCGAGAATATCCGATATTACGCTAATTTGGACTTAGACTTTTTTTGAAATTATTTAAACTTTTTTATATGAAAGTAGGCGATAATAAGATATTAGCGGCTAATCAGCTATTATCTTAATAGAGAGAATATCCGATATTACGCTAATTTGGACTTAGACTTTTTTTGAAATTTTTATATGAAAGTAGGCGCTAATAAGATATGAGCGGCTAATCAGCTTTTATCTTAATAGCGAGAATATCCGATATTACGCTAATTTGGACTTAGACTTTTTTTGAAATTATTTAAACTTTTTTATATGAAAGTAGGCGCTAATAAGATATTAGCGGCTAATCAGCTATTATCTTAATAGCGAGAATATCCGATATTACGCTAATTTGGACTTAGACTTTTTTTGAAATTATTTAAACTTTTTTATATGAAAGTAGGCGCTAATAAGATATTAGTGGCTAATCAGCTATTATCTTAATAGCGAGAATATCCGATATTACGCTAATTTGAACTTAGACTTTTTTTGAAATTATTGAAACTTTTTTATATCAAAGTAGGCGCTAATAAGATATTAGCAGCTAATCAGCTATTATCTTAATATCTAGAATATCCGATATTACGCTAATTTGGACTTAACTTTTTTGAAATTATTTAAACTTTTTATATGAAAGTATGCGCTAATAAGATATTAGCGGCTAATCAGCTATTATCTTAATAGCGAGAATATCCGATATTACGCTAATTTGGACTAAGAATTTTTTTGAAATTATTTTAACTTTTTTATAATCTAGGCGCAATTAAGATATTAGCTATTAGCTATTATCTTAATAGCGACAATATCCGATATTTAGCTAATTTGGGCTTAGATTTGTTTTGAAATTATTTAAACTTTTTTATATGAAACTAACTGCACTGTTAAAAATAATTCAAAATGGTGCACTCCCGTTGACATAATAGATAGGTCGTCTGAGAGAGGAATTATTTTTAAGACGCCCCCGCCCGTTTGATTTGTTTTGGTTTGTTCATTTAAACGCCGATACCGAGAGTAACCGTTATATGTAAATTAATCAACATTTAAATGTACGTTGGTGTAAGTGATGCTGTTTCAAGGTAAGGAGCACATCAAAACTCGACCGCCTGGCAACCGCCGGTTCCGTGGGGTTCCATGCGGTTGCAGCCAGTTTCTATTGTTCTAAACAATGATATGCGGTCCAACCGGGCGGGACCGGCGGTTGCCGCGCGGTCGAGTTTTGATGTGCTCCCTATGAAAAACATTTGTTATGATATTTTCATCGTTAACTGACTGTTAAAAAAGAAAAGTTTCAATAAATAGCGATGGTTTTGTTTTTATCAAGTGTTATTGTGTTCTTGTGAGTAGAAACAACAATAAAGGTAATTTTAATTTAATATTTATCTTGAATTCTATCTAAAGTTGTTGTTTTTTCTAAGAAAGGTTTCAATAAATATCGATGGTATTGTTTTAATCGCGTTTCAGTGTTTTTGTGAGCAGAAACAACAAAAGTATTCTAGAATTCTGAAGTCATTTTGTTTCTAAATCTTCAACACTACTTCGTGTCCTTTAAATTGGTTGGTTGGTTTATCGATGTTTTGATATATAAAAAAAGGTTTCAATAAATATCGATGGAATTGTTTTATATGCGTTTTACATTGTTTTTGTGAGTACAAACAGCAAAAGTATACAAACAGCAAAAGTAATTTTAATTTAATATTCATCTAAAATTCTGAAGTTGTTTTGTTTCTAAATCTTCAACACTAACCCGTATCCTTTGAATTGGTTGGTTGGTTTATCGATGTTTTGATCTTAAGAAACTGATATAATTGATCTTTATGTTTTACAAACCCAGCCATTTGTAAATGCTTTACATTCAATTGATACTGTAAGTATTGGTGTGGACTGGTATTATTGCGTAATGTGATTTATCCCCAAAATGTTGTGCTTATACCTTAATTGGTTGGTTTGAGATGTATTAGTCTTTAAAATTGATTCGGGAATTCCTTTAGTATACCCTACCACTGCATGTCTTCAATGGGGACTTTAAAGAACGACCCATACACTTATAATGTGAAGAAAACCAATGGTAGGGTATTCTAAAGCTTACCCAATCTGGTCCCACAATGCATAGAACGTGGCTTTACATTTAAAGAACGACCCATATCCTATGTTACAAACCTCTCTACTTTGACAAACTTGTCACATAATACGGAGCTTTTAAATTTATAGGCGGGGCTTTTAAAGAAAAACCCAAAATATATTTCATTTATCGTTCCCTCAATGCAAATATCATTTATATCATTTTTTAAGGCACACATTTGTACCTAAATTCAGTCCCACAATGCATTGAGCGTGGCTCTTAATTTAAAGAACGACCCACAGTATATTTTGGCCAGCCTGTCACATGATACAGAAATTCGGTCCCACAATGCATTGAGTGTGGCTCTAAAATTTATAGGCGGGGCCTTTAAAGAAAGACCCAAAATATATTTCATTTATCGGTCCCTCAATGCAAATATAATTTATCATTTTTTTAAGGCAGACATATGTACCTAAATTCAGTCCTACAATGCATTGAGTGTGGCTCTTAATTTAAAGAACGACCCACAGGTTTTTTTGGCCAGTCTGTCACATGATACAGAAATTCGGTCCCACAATGCATTTTTAAGAGGCAGCCGCAGATACCATAACAATACGGGGCTTTAACAATTTATGCGGGCCGTTTAAATTTAGCTTAGTATTTTAAAGAACGACGCATAATATATTTTAGCTGTCGTCCCACAATGCAATATCACGAGGCAGCCACATAAACAATCTATTTTGAGCAACATATGACCCGTGGCCACCGTCTCATGATACAGGAATTTGGTCCGACAATGCATTTTTAAGAGGCAACCGCAGATCAATGTATACGGGGCTTATAACAATATTGACGTGGCCTTTCATTTTTTAAGGAAGACATTTGTACCTAAATCCAGTCCCAAAATGCATTGAGTGTGGTAGTTTTTAAAGAACGACGCATAATCTATTTTAGCTGTCGGTCCCACAATGCAATATCAAGAGGCAGCCACATAATAATCTATTTTGAGCAACATACGACCCGTGGCCACACCTGACACATGATACAGTAATTTGGTCCGACGGGGCTTAAATTTAGCTGGGCATTTTAAAGAACGACGCATAATATATATTAGCTATCGGTCCCACAATGCAATATTAAGAGGCAGCCACCAAATATAACATATTTTGGCCACCTCACACAATACATTTAAGGAAAGTCATTTGTACCTAAATTCAGTCCGAGTGTGGCTCTTAATCTAAAGAACGACCCATAGTCTATTTTGGCCAACCTGTCACATGATACAGAAATTCGCTCCCACAATGCATTTTTAAGAGGCAACCCGCAGATCAATGTATACGGGGCTTATCACAATTTTGACGGGGCTTATCATTTTTTTAA
This sequence comes from Ophiura sarsii, assembly GCA_035610835.1. Classification (NCBI taxonomy): domain Eukaryota; kingdom Metazoa; phylum Echinodermata; class Ophiuroidea; order Amphilepidida; family Ophiuridae; genus Ophiura; species Ophiura sarsii. The sequence continues at coordinate 68,286,386 of CM069455.1, forward strand.
CGAAGACATTTGTACCTAAATTCAGTCCCACAATGCATTGAGTGTGGTTATAATTTAAAGAACGACGCATATTGTATTTTAGCTGTCGGTCCCACAATGTACGGAGCTTATAACAATTTTGACGGGGCTTTTAAATTTAGCTGGGTATTCTAAAGAACGACGCATAATATATATTAGCTATCGGTCCCACAATGCAATAATAAGAGGCAGCCACCACATATAACCTATCTTGGCCAACCTAGGACCCGTCACACAATGCATACAATTAATTTGTACCTAAATTTAGTCGCACAATGCATAGAGTGTGGCTCTTAATTTAAAGAACGACCCATAGTCTATTTTGGCCAACCTGTCACATGATACAGAAATTCAGTCCCACAATGCATTTTTAAGATCAATGTATACGGGGCTAATAACAATTTTGACGAGGTTTCTCATTCCTGCGAGAAAAAAAAAATTGGCGACGGGCATTTATTAAGGAAGTCCTAAAGGAAGTACCTAAATTCAGTGGCCAAAAAGCGCAAAATAATTTTCTGCAAAAATATTGTTTTCAACATTCATGCACTTGCATCCAGAGGTCCCCCGCAAAAAAAGCAATTCGCGAAATGTCTAGATATCAAAATGCTCGAAAATATCTTTACGCGAAAATATTGGCTTTTACCGCTACCAATCAGTTTCAAAGACAAACAGTTCTGAGTTTCAAAAAGATTTATTTTAAATAGCATGATATCGTCAATATCGGATATTTTTACTATTAAGAAAATGTCTATGATATCAAAATGCGCGAAAATATCTTGTCAGTTTGAAAGACAAAAAGTTCTGAATTTTAAAAAGATTTATTTAAAATAGAATAATATCGTCTATTAAGATAATATCTGATTAGCCGCTAATATCTGATTAGCCGCTAATATCTGATTAGCCGCTAATATCTTAATAGCGTCCGTTTGAAAGACAAAAATTTCAGAGTTTCAAAAAGTTTTTTCTTTTAAAAATAGCTAAATTGCGTCAATATCGGATATTTGGGCTATTAAGATAATATCTAATTAGCCGCTAATATCTTAATAGCGTCCGTTTGAAAGACAAAAAGTTCCGAGTTTCAAAAAACCAAAAAATATCTAAATTGCGTCAATATCGGATATTTTGGCTATTAAGATAAAAAGTTCCGAGTTTAAAACAAAACAAAAATATCTAAATTGCGTCAATATCGGATATTTTGGCTATTAACCCTAACCCCCCTGAGTGCTAAAAATGCTAATCCAAAGTCCCTCTCCAAACGCATGCGCCATCGGTTTTCGATGACGTAGTCAACCGAGCCTATATAATGAGTGCAGTATACTGCACGAATGTGTAGCTGAGGGCTGTGGCTTAGTGGTTGAAAGGTGGGGCTTGAGAACGGAGGGTCCCCGGATCGAATCCCGGCAGGTTCCCGGAGATTTAGTTGGTGTTTTTTCCTCGAAAATTGTGATCCTGGTCAAAAATCCTAAACCGGGGTTAGGGTTAAGATAATATCTAATTAGCCGCTAATATCTTATCTAAATATCTAAATATCTTAATAGCGTAATAGGCCTATCTTAATATCTTAATAGCGTAATATCCTAGCTAATCAGATATTCATGAGGTTAATATGTAAATAGCTAAATAGCTTAAAGGTAGATGACCCGATCACATTCCGATTTTAAACTTGAATTTTTCTATTCTACATGAAAGGTCATCCTTAAAAAAGTCGTGTTCCAAAGTTTGAGTTGCATAGCTCTAATGGTTCTTATTTTAGACGCACAAGATGCTGTAAACTGTACCCATTGAGTAGTACACAAACTATATTGGTGGTTACCACCATTCGCGGTAATTCGACGGTATTTCATCGATTTCTCCGTAATTATACTGATTTAGGCCGTCAAATTTCAGTATGATGATGAGAAAAATATGAGCTTTCATATGATATGAAAATCTCCGTATGTTTGGAATAATTCTGTGTTACGAAAATGTGATCGGGTCATCTACCTTTAATATCTAAACCTAATTTCTAAATATCTTAATAGCTGAATATCTAAACCACTTATCTAAATATCTAAATATCTTATTAGCGTAATATCTTAATATCTTAATAGCGTAATAGCCTAGCTAATTAGATATTCTTGAGGTTAATATCTAAATAGCTAAATAGCTTAAATATCGGAAAAATATTTTGCGCGAAAAGCGCGAAAATAAAACCGCCGCGAAAATGTCAGGTTTTACAGTATCACTGACCAGTAGGGCCAAAGTTTTCCACGTCGCGGAAAACGACAATTTGATGAAAAGAAGGGGGGAAAATGCACACAAAAACGTCCAAAACACTATTTATAAATAGTCTTGGATAAAACATTATAAATATTTTAAAAAAAGATACGTAATAAAACAAAACAAACAATAAAAATGATGTGTTTTTCTGTAAAGTGTGTTTATTTTGTGTTTTTCTGTAAAGTGTGTTTATTTTGGTTTTGTAAATTTTAAGCTTTCTTGGGGAAAATTACATCACAGAAAAATGCAAAATTTACAAAGCGGAAAAACATGGAATTCGACAATTACAAAGCGGTAAACTTTGGCCCTTACAGTAGTAGCTACTAACAATACAAGGCCAAAACTATATAATGATTGTTTTTAAATAATTTACAAGTTATAGACCCCATATAAAATTAGTAGAGACACCTTTACAAATTAGTAGAGCAAATTAGTAGAACACAGCCTACTAATTTATAAGCTAGTTAACAAATACTTAAACTAATCTATAGTTGGTAGAAACAGACATCGTTTTTACTAATTTATTTGAGTACAGATAACTAACAAATGTTTTCAGTGTGATGCCTCGAATGTTAAATCTTTACCATAATAGTCAGTCAATCATCCCTCCATTTAGTTCGATATATTGAAGATTGCTTAGTTATCATGAAAGTCAAATATGACTTTTACAGGGTTCTCTAGGGGAGGGGTAAGCTGAATGGTTGTCCTGACCTGGATCTGGCTAATCAGAGGGCATATTTCTTCCAAACCAATCTGTCAACATTATTGTTTACAGTAAAGAGATATCTGACATTTAGGATGGTTATAATTGAGTCACATATCTTGGCAGTTTTCATTTTGATATTTGTTCACCATTTTAAAAGCAGGTGGAAAATGCTACAGTATGGTCCAAACCCCCACTTAAATCAAACTTCTAATTTTAAAATTACAAACAATTTACCAACTCAAAATCAATATTCCCGACATACGACTCATTTCGTTTGATCGCGTCACATAGTAAGTGCCATTGAAAAACTTGCTATATATTTTTTCAGATATTGTCAAAATCATATTTTTAAATAGTATAACCATGGCAGGCTGATCAAATCGCCTGCCCGATAGCCTGGGGCAACCATTTTTTTGTCCGGGCTAGCTGAACCACAGGACATGCTGCCCGATCGGGCAAGTACAAATGCTCACAAGAAAGCAAAATAAAGTCGCCAATTTGTCAATAATATCACAAGTTTGTAGTCAGTTTTACCTTTGTAAATATAATGAAACACAAAGATGTACCCATATTCCTTCTTTAATTCCCTTCCGTTATTATTTAATAAATAATCGATGCCACTCGTAGCTTTTCATTCATAAAACAAGAACCTCGCTATCAGAGACCGCAATTTCGGCAATCGAAGGCTTTATGCACATGTTTTGAACCGCGCATCAATGCGATTTTGCAAGATCTCAGGAAATCTTGAGTAATGTCGTGTCTAACATGTGGTCTCAATTTATTAGCATGAGTTTCTCTGGCTTTGGAAAGTCAAAAAAATTGGAAAAGAAATTGTAAAATGGACCTTTCCCACGTTCACAACGCATGCGTAATGATGATATGGGTCAGTTGAATAAAGCGGCTATTGCATGATGGGGAAAATGGTGACTGCCGCCATTATGTAGTTTGCTACCGTAATGGCATAATCGGCAAGAAATCTGACCCATCAATACCATTTTTGAATTTTTACAAATATCGCAATATTATTTGGGCATAATCGGGCGAGTAAAGTTGACCTAGCCTTGCCCGATCGGGCAATTTTTAAAAAAATCATCGCGGCCTGAACCATGGTATAACACAAGTTCTATTTGATGCGTTGCATCACAATCACAATTATGTCTAATACTTTGGCCATGTCATTATTAAGCAGGTGTTATTTTTGAGAACTTCGTCAAATGGTGAAAGTGGAAGCACATACATTTACGGGGGATCAGCCCAAACACATGCACCCTTTTTTTTAGGGACACCATGTATAATGTTGAAACATGTTGACATTTTTTTAACATATTTTAAAACTAAAATGGTCCAGAAACCTGTTCTTGAAAACGTACAAGATGGCCTTGTGTGACAAATTGAGTTCGTTTATAAAGCTTGCATTATGCACTCATCCATTGCAAGTCTGGCCCCTGGTGACCTAGGAAATGGCGGGGGAGTGTACAGGGACGTACAAACTGTGCCCCCGCTAGCCGGGGCGCAATATTTTTACCGTAAACAACAATTGGATTGAAACTGATATACATGTATGTATACAAGTGTTTTACACTTAAACTTACATTACATTATATCCTATGTCGAAAAAATATCAGACAAGGTTTAACGCAAAATTCCACGATACTAGGATTCGAACCAGTAACCTTTCGTTCATAAGACCTGTTCGATAGCCATTAGACCACAGGAGTTTGCTGACAGCGATTGGAATTTTAATCGATATGATTTTTACGGAATAAAGCTAATCTGTTTTGACAATATATATAATACAATATCATCATCATTGGTCGTCCGTGGACGAAACGGAGGAAGCAATCGCAACGTACTGGGCCCAGACTTTCCTGTCATTCATGAGTTGGCGGATCTCTGGAGGATCTAAACCCATATCATTCTTGACGGTATCAGGATACTGAAGGTGTCTTCTGCCTCTGTTAGCTTTCCCACCAGGAGGAGTCCAAAAAATTAGACGGGAGATAGGCTGGTTGGTTATTGTTCGCAGGCAGTGGCCAGCGAAACACAAACGGCGCTGCCTGATTATTGATGTTATAGGGGGGATATCGCCATATACCACGCTGTTTGGGATGTGATCCCTCCAACTGATGTCAAATATTCTACGTAACAGTTGAGTATAACATCCATTGATTCTGTCTTCAATTTTCCTGCTGATAGTCCATGTTTCGGAGCCGTACAACAAAATGCTTTCTACGCAGGCTTTGAAGAATCTGATTTTTGTCGTTCTTTCGAGATCAGATTTCCAGATCTTCTGCAGTTTATTGCAGGCAACCCATGCTTGTGCTTTCCTGCATTTGAATTCCTGGGAATGGTCTAGAACGTAGGCTCCCAAGTATTTGAAATTGGAGACATTTTCCAGCTCTACTCCTTGATGGTCTTTACACTGGCTGAGGTGGCAATATTTATAAGGAGGCTTTTTGTTTTTCCTTCATTTAAATGCAGGCCAACTGCATTTGATGCTGCCTCAACACTCTGTAACAGTAATTCCGCTTTACTGATTGATGTTGCTAGGAGAGCTATATCATTTGCGAAATCGAGATCGTGAAGACGAATTTCAGGATAGCGTCTACTCCTCTAAGGTTCCAGCAGTATACCTGTTTCATCATGGATATCTGTCAGGGCACAGCGCATTACGTAGTCAAGAATTATGATGAAGATGAAGGGTGCCAAAGTGTCACCTTGAAGAACGCCGGCTAAAATCTTAAAAGGTTCCGTCTCCCCATCGGGTGATGTGACAATAGCCGAAGAGTTGTCATACATTAACCCTAACTGTAGATCACCACACGGCAACAGATTTCTTTTCCGACCCCCAAAATTCACCAGAAAGGTCACCCAACCCCCGGTATTTAAACCACGGACCTCCAGCACTCGGGCTCAGATCCTAGCCACTACACCACGGCTGTCAGTCGACACTCGTCGAGTATATTCGCCTCGTAATATAGCCTGGGTCCGTTTTGTAGCCCAAAAACCTGCACGCCGGTTTATAAAAACATTTTTTTCCGCACAGTTGCCGTGTGGTGTAGTAGAGTTAGGGTTAACTTTATTGCCTTGACAATGGTTCCAGGGATACCATAGGCACTGAGGATGTCAAATATGCGATCGCGGTGTACTGAGTCAAAAGCCTTAGAGAAGTCTATGAACACGGCAGCCAGTGGAAGGTTTCTTTCTTTCATTCCTTCAATTATTCTTCTCAATGCTAGAATCTGGGAGATTGTGGATCGTTTCTCTCTGAAGCCATTTTGATTCCATCAAAGAAGAGGGTCCACAAATGGGCGTATTCGGTTCAGTAACATACGGTTGTAGACCTTAGCCCCAGGAGAGGCTAATCCCTCGGTAGTTGGTTGGTTGAGAGAGATCTCCCTTTTTGGGGATAGGAATTATGGCACTCACTAACCACTGGCTAGGGATTTCATGGTGAATCAATGCTCTGTTGCAGATTTCCAGTAGGTGAGATCGGAAATGCTTTGATTTCCAAAGCTCAAGTGGAATGTTGTCCAGTCCAATGGCCCCTCCTGGTTTAGCTTGATAAATACTAATAATACAATATAGAACGTGCGTAAGTCGAATATGCATAGCGTACGGCGAGCTTTCTGTGAACTACGCCCGCGCTACGAAGTTTATTACGCATTTTAACTATCCTATCCAAATGTTGGTTACAGTAAAGAATTTCGCAGCCGGAGCATGTAGTGGGGATGTACTCCGTAAGGGTACACAATACATTCCCTAGAGATGCGATGCGCTTGACAGAATAAGCCTAATAACACATAGGGAACAATTGGAGCCAGGGATGCGATTGATAAGTGCATTAGGAAATATAAAAATTAATTGGCGCGAGGCACACACAAATTGGCAACTTTAACTCAAAAAGGGTCCAGTATGACATCAAAAACATGTCACATGTAATTTGGCGTGGTTTTGGGGGAGGGACATTTAGGGTGGGATATGCTTCCAGCAATCAGAGAATTGTGCTTTGTTATTAAACTGTCATTTTAAAAGGAAAAGATACAAGACAATTAAATCAAATCAAATAACTAAACATTTACCCGCCCATTTTCTATTTTGGGCGAGGGCGGTTAACAGAAAACTCAAAATAAATTGCAAAGGGCCTTATCAAAGTAAATGAATAACATCCCAACATGTCAGAGGGAAATCTCTAAATTGGTGCCATTAAAGCTAACAAAATATCAATCGTCATGACTACTTCCGCTAGGAAATTGAAGGACAACATCAAACGTAATACCATTTCGCTTTACATAGTCCGCCATTTCCAAGGAAAGCCTCGAACTGGTACTGGTACTGCATTGAATCAAACTATTCTATAACTATCTCGACTCACTCTGAACAATATAACTGGTCATACAGTGAGACTTCAAGCGTGTTTCTACTGGGCAACTTAACGATAATTAAGTTGCCCAGTAGAAACAGCCAAATACTGCTATTACCGTTAATTTTGCTAACGGCAAAAACCTGCACAAACCTAGCCTTGATCAGGCTTTCAAAAATTTGGATCGGGTAGTAGTAGTCCGGGCTATTGTATACTGACATTAATTAATAATAACAAGTCCTACAAGCTTATTTATTTAGTCCGATAAAAGCATCCAAACTGAACAGCGAAAATTCATCAGCCGCCGCCCCCTTCACTGACCCACCAATTACTCACTGAACACGCCGGGCAAAGCCCAGTGTATAAACTGTAGTGATCACCATTGAGAACCATCGCGGGAGAACGAAGTTCGACTGAGGGCGCTTGCGCCTGAAAGCCTTGTGCAATCTGTTATGACTGGTGAAGTAATTTATGCTAATTGCATAAACATGTTGACCCGCCTCCACTAGTGTCGTAATAGCGCAATTTAATGAATATTTACGATGTTTACCGGTCAAAGGCTGCTTGTCTCTTCTGATTGGATGTTATACCTTATGAATAGTACATATTCGCCATATTTGGGAATATTACCTCCCACGAAAAACCGTTGGATTTCCATCGGTTTTATAAAGTGAAACATTAGATTGGCAATGCAGAAAGTGCAAGGCTTTGTGTTTAGCACAGCTCTCAGCTCGTAAATCCTATGTCACTTGTCTTAGCACGCTATATTCAGCTTAATGAAGAAGGGTGGGATTTCCGTGTTACGGTGTTAGCAACGTCTGATGGTTACGGACAATAGGGGACTGCGTTATTTTAAATAATTTTAGAAGCCTGTCCAAGGCTAGGCTAACTTGCCCAGTAAAAACATCAACTCGATAAATCTTACCACTACGGCCTAAAAATAAAAAGAAGTTTGATTGGCCTGACACGACCGACCCTAAATACATCGCCGACCCTGAATGGTTTTTTTATTATTTTGAGGGAGAAAAAATAAATAAATAAACAAAACAAAAAATTTTAATTTTAAATATAAATGTGAACAAAGTATAAAAGTTTCTGATTGTTTGCTTTCATTTTCGGCTATTTTAAGTCCCCCATCGAGATGAAAAGTAGGTGATTTAAAAAATAATTTATAAATAATAATCCTGACTGACCTACCCTATTTGTTTTTGTCATGTTAGGCCAATCAAACTTTTTCCTCTTTTTTTTAGGCCTAAGCTCTTGTGACCCGGAAGTAAACATTTACACACTAGATGCTACGCATTGTGACTCTGCGTTTACGATGAATTTCATGCTCATTTATCGGCGGCCGTCTTTTGTTAAATGTTGTAGCCCATCAATTAGGACACTTGTAAACTTAGTGGTAACATTTCGTGAGTAGAAACAGGGGGGGGGGGTTAAAAAGTTAACGGTAATTACCGTTATTTCAAATAGTGTTAACTTTCCAGAGCCTCAGTAGGAATATGCTCATTGTGAAATGATGCCACACGTTCATTCAATCCGATTCCAGTTCGACCTTCTTGCAAATGGTGGATCCACGCAAAAAAGTGAATGGACTATAATCTTGTAATCTTGCAACAGGTTAAGAGCATTGTGGATCTAATAGTTGCGGGTTGTTAACCAGGGGGTTGCATTCCAAAAATGTGCCTAATTTTCCTCCCTCTCCCCCATAAGAAGGGTAACAGTTTGGAAAACGGTCCACTTTTGACAAAATTCATCTCCCCAGGAAAAAAACTGGGGTGGGGGTAGGGGCCAGGAACCTACCTTTTTTCAGTGGCTTTCTCGTGAACATCAAGTCTGTCCAAATGAATTGCAAATGTCAACAATTAGTCAACAATGTATTGGGTAATTACTGAAAGGAACCAGGCTACATTTGATACAAATATAAGATGGAATAAAACATTAAGATATCAAATCAAGTAATAAAAGGAGACACTGGGAGTATAAATATATCGGATATTAATCCTGACCTTTTCACATATTTCCTATCCGCCCATAAATCAAAACGGTAATTAATCGTCACATATGGGCATCAATCTGCTTGACAAATTAATGACGGACAGCGAGTGGTAATAAACTACATTGCATTAAGTATTTATTGACAAAAAGTACCTCCAGAAATTATTATAGAAATTAATTTTATGTTTACTATCAGTGCGTGTGTTATATTAACTTCAACAGAGATCATAAAGGGAGGTGTTATGACCTACTTTTTAGCAAATATGTATGTGTTTCTACTGGGCAACTAAACGGTAATTTTCGCCTAGTAGAAACGGTCAAATAACGCAAATTAACAGGAAGTTTCTCAACAGCCAAAACCTGCAAAAACCAGGTTTAGTAACGGTCATTATTACTAACTTGCCCAGTAGAAACAGCAACCCTATAAATCTTATCGCCAAGTTTTCATGACCCGGAAGTATATTAAATATGTGTACTTTTTGATGTAAATCTAACAGATCTGATTTCCACATTTCATTGACATCATATTTTTATTGCGATGTGAGACCTACTGGATTACAAACATACACCTTAAAATTGTGGATTCATCACTCATGTGATCTTCCAATGTGAAGGGGTGTATACAGTCCTCAAAATAAGTAACTGACCAGGTAATAAATATGCTGCTCACAGCTCTAAAACTATAACTCTTAAGTAAAAATATTTGAATATAAAGTGGTAAGGAAATTTCCTGTCTTTAATTTGAGATATTACACATGAAGATTGAATGAATATTAACTCGGTTATGTGCCCTAAACCAAAACAAAGTCTATTTTTCATTTTAACATTTCGTTCGTCTACACGCAGCCTCGGACTAGCAACAGGCAGATTATTGATTAACTGTACCGTTAACTCACGGGTCGATAGTAAGACGGGGATTTGGTATGCATCAATTGATCAATGCAACACATGCACATACCTGGCACACCTGTTCAAAACCCAAGTGTTAAAATGTAAACACCGCTTTGTTCTATCCTTTTCAACGTTGCGTTCTTAATTATTAACCGATCTTAATGAAAAATATATCAAGTTATTAAAGAAGAGAAATTTCTTTACAACTTTATTATTTAATATTTTTATGTGGGAGCTATAGTTTTGGAGTTAGAGTATATTTATTACCTGGTCATCACTTACTTATTTTGAGGACTGTATGTACTAGCCTTTGCGGCATGACAAGCAGGTGAACTTACCGTTAAAGTAACTTTTTGCAAGAAGAAACTGGGGTGATTAAATCATTAACGGTAAATACTGTTTTGAAATAGCGTTAACTTTTCGGTGCCTCAGTAGAAACACGTTCATAAAAGTAGAACAACCTTGTCTGATCTGTCTTGCAACCACTTACTGCCTCAGAGATCAAAGAATCAACACATGATATGGACAATGAATATCCACATGTCCATTCCTTTTCAACATGAGTGCCTGCCCATAACCCTAACCCCCGAGGCACCTTTTCCAAAGATTTTTTTTTTACGGCCAAATAGCGAGGGGAAAAAGTGCCCCCACTCCCCCGTGGCTCGAACCCCGGACCTCTGGGTTCAGAGGCAGACAATCTACCGCTAGGCCACGGGGGAAACCATACATGGCGGAGTATATTCTGCCCTCTATATACCCTGGGGCCATTATTTCATCGAAAAACTGCCGAGCCGGGTGACACAAGAACACCGCATCGTAGTAATTCGTAGTACTCATGAGTGCCTGCCCTTAATAGATCTAATAATAGATACTCTACCCCAATCCAAAGTCCAACCGAGGGCGGCTTGTAAACATCGCATTAGTATTTTAATGCATATATAGAGACCTCTGATAAAACATTGTATTTGAAGTCGTAGAGAGTTTGATAATCATAGTTAGAATGCCCTGTCCACCTCGAAATAAGTTTGTTCTTAACATTACTAATATGAATGTCAGCCTTGTGGCATTCTAATGTGGTCAAAGCTAGAGAGATATTTTGGACAATGGAAACGGAAAATGACCCTCAAAATAAATACATGTTTTTCAGGGCTTTTCTCCGTATCGTATGGTTAGATATAAGAGCACAATTCTAATACTGAAAAATGAAAAACAATGCATGGTATCTAATGGCTTAATGGTTGTCCTGATCTGGTTCTATAGCTTAACAGACGGCATATTTTTCATATGAAATCAGTCACTTTGATTGTTTATACTCTGTTAAAAAATATATCTGAAATTTAGAATGGTTATACTTGACCGAGAAGTACGTTTTGTCTCTTAGAATGGGCGAAGAAATAATAAGCACTTTAGCGATAGTTTGCTATTCCGTTTCGGTCACACTAAATGGACGTTCGGCTATCACTGCATCTCTAGAAAAGTAAAACCAGTGCTCAGACCAATTTAACTTGTATTTGTAGCTGAGATTAACAGCTACAATTGTGGCATACTTCATAAGACTGGCTTATATAATAGCAATGTTATGAGGTAGGAGGTAGAACTTATTGATTGAATGACCCTCATAGTTGCCATTTTCATCTCAATACAGTATTTGAGTCTATCTATTGCTACCAGACCATGCGTGTGTATTATTAAATAAAAGTAGGTACCTAGTATTACAAGCACTCCCTGATGCAATTTATAGACATGTACAAACCCCTTTCCCCTCCAGTCATTGAGTCATCATCACGATATGACGTTCACACACGTACATATAGTATAGTACATACGGTAAAAGTGGTATTTTCACGTGATTCATTTTTTGATCTTTGTCGATTTTGAACTGTTTTGCATGTTTTTAAACTTGCGATTTGTAGCTTCATCACATACACAAAGAAATATATTTTTGTGTTATTATTTTTGTGGTAGGTAGCTCATTCGAGCGTGAACATTTCTACAGTATTTCATTCATAGTGACCCCTTGGTCCCTATACGTATGGTTAAAGTTTGTGTTTAATATATTGTTCATGCCCCCAGCTGGGCATGCATTTATGTGGCGCATTCGTTAACAAAATCATAAACAGGTTGCATCAGATTTATCAGGAGCAGGATCCGCATTAGCCAGTATCGCATCGCAGTTTGCGCCACAATCAATCACAACAGCGACGCAAATTTGTACATGCATAGCAAATTTGCTACACTCCTTTTATGCCGAGATTTCTCGGAACTGTTAGTGTTTTTTCAACTAAACAAAATTTGGAAATTCTACCCAAAGATCATCAACCATACATAGTCCGGGAAAATCTTAAAATATCAAGTTAAATACTTCATCGTACCTTGCGAACTTGGCTGGGGGAATACATTTATCGCTGTAAACAACTTTTAAGTTGACGTCTTCCCGGTATGTTATTTTCCCCATGTTACACTATAAGTTTTTTAACGATTTTGGTACCACCAATCGCCCGTGAAATGACGCAATGCTGTTGGTTGATGAATTAAAATTAACTCTTTTCTACTACAATATTCCTTATTATCTGAATTATTGAATGTTTTTCCCAACGAAAACCATGATTTTATATAATATTATTTTTATTCTAACATTTTAAACAGATTTTTAAAAATAAAAATAGACTGAGACTCATGCCGCCCTCTACATTTTGTCATCACTGTAACCTTACGGTAATTAGTATGAAGATCGACTGGGGGATGTGTAATATAGCAAGATGGCATCGGGCATGTACAAACATTTTGTTTCGTCGTAGTCAAAACAGCAGAAATGAATTGGAATAAAGAGCAAATTATGAAACCTCTCTACCAGGGATAACTTTCTAAATTAATAAATTGTCATGCAGAGAAGAAAATTTGACTTTAGAGTAAGCTTATTTACTTTTTAAGAGTGATATTTGTGGGTGATATTTTGGTCACAGTTATCGTTATCTCGCATTTGATTTATTTTCGCAGGACTTCTCGGTTTTGGTTTCAAATGGCAAAATCACAGGAAATCATGGTTTTAATACTAGCCTCTCGAATCAACAACATATTGGACTAAACCAAAACTGCTATGCAACATTTGTAAATTGCTATACAAAAAAAATTGCATAGCAGTTTTGCTTCACACACAAAAATCCTTGATGCAGACCCTGATCAGGAGACATGTCGGAGTTCCTTTAGAATACCCTACCACTGCATGCCTTTTAAAGATTGACCCATAGGCTACACTTGCACAATGAAGGTGGTAGGGCATCTCAGGAGGCCACTCATGTATAAAAGTTGCAATCATCCGCGTGAATCCACTCTAAAAAAAACTACCCTTAACACGGATTCTCAAAGAAGGAAAAAGTGACCTTTAAGGGGGCTGTGCCCCTTCAGGTACAGCCTCCGTAAAACTGCCGTAACTTCTTCATTATCCATTTAATCTATATGAAAGTATACAGTTTTTTGCAGGAAAGGGTTCAATAAATCCAACTATGATCATGAAATTGACCATTTTGGAGAAAATTATAAAAAAACACGTTTTTTGACCCATTTTAGGTTTGGAAAAGATAACTCAAAATATATTTTGTCAAATTTTGTTATACTAGTTTTATTATATTCCTCATACAATTCCCTAGGAATCTTCTTTTTTTTTTAAGAAAATATTTATTATTTTTTGAATTAGAGACCAAAAAGTGCCACGTTTTTTAGCACTTTTTCATGATCATAGTTGGATTTATTGAACCCTTTCCTGCAAAAAAATGTATACTTTTATCTAGATTAAATGAATAATGAAGAAGTTATGGCAGTTTTACGGAGGCTGTACGAAGGTGCACAGCCCCCTTAACAAGAATTATAGCTTGACAAATCATACTTGTAGTAAAGGATATAGGTCCTCACGATAGAGTTTTGACTGAAAAAACATATGAAGTAATTGCTGTGATTCAGTTTTGTTAGTAAATTTGTCTTGTACATGTAAGCCTAACCATTTTCGGCTATTTTTACAATGATGACGCATTTTTATCAGCCCAAGCAACCTTAAGCGCGGATTCAGGTTGAAAAAGACACCCTTATTTTTTGAAATTTGCGATTTTAATACCCTTAGCACAGGCCTGCGTGGACCTGTGTTGTGGTCTAAAAAAGCATAGCACCCTTATTCAGTGTTTTTGTTCACACAGATGATTACAACATTATCCCTGACTGGTCCCCCGGGGAGGGTATTCTAAAAAATCTTACCCGACATGTCTGTTTAGAAACGCTACCGTGCATCTTATGAATCCTAAACTGAATGTGAAAGTTCCTAGTTACATATCGTTAAAACATGATCCAGATTTCGCTAGAAAATTGATACAAAAATCAATTTCACAAAAATCAAGTTGGTGCTGTTCATGTGGTATCAGGTTACGCGCTATATGTGTTAAAATGTCATCTTTTACAAATCACAAATGACACTCCAACTGCAATGACACACCAAATATTAAAAAGCATAAGTGTTAACAGTAAGGCACTGCTTGAATACAAATTCACAAATCATGCAATGTTTTCACTCACGCTTCAATTCGTAAAGAATACCTGTACGCAAAAAAAGCGTGATTTACACATGTACCACAGAGACGAACCGTTTATCACTGGTTACCCCGGAGGACCTGTCTGTGTGCGGGGTTTGCGATTTTTATTTGATGAAATTAAGCCTGTGCATATATGAAGCTATTTTTAGACGATAGGAGATTTTACGAGTAAATTTTACTTGGATGGAATATTTTAGGTAAACCAGACCGTAAATATAATTATGTATCTGTGTGTGCGTAGTTTGGATTACATTTTAATGGGTAATACTAATAGTTTCTGATTATAGTTTCTAAAAATAGTTTTGTATGCTGGTAATCAGTTCGGTAAGATTACCTCTTCTGGAAGCTGTCCTTTTCGGGAAGTATTACCTATAATGCAATGCGATAATTTTGGCTAGTCCAATATAGGAACCCTCATTTCATAACACAAGAGAGCTGTATCATATAAATTAGACATAAATTAGACTACAGACCTATTTCGAAATAAGTGAAACATTTTGTATAATACAATGATGGATTTTACAGCCATTCTCAGCGTTCAGCGGCTCATTTCAAATTCATTATATTGATTTGAAGGTTTACGAAGTAGACTACAAACGATAAATGAATATCGATTCTATATTTTAATTTGCGACTTGCTCTAACTTGGTAATATGAAATATCATACAATTATGCAAAAACTGTCGAGAGGAAAAAAAGGGGTTAGGCATACTTTATTTAAAAAGAGTTTGAATATTTAATGAGCTAATTAGCCCAACTTCTTAATAACAATAAAAATAGGAAAATCCCCAAAATAATAGCTATTAATTTTGACTTAACTGATTATTTACTATCTTGACTCAGTTGCTGATCGTCAATGTTTCAATGATCCATCATCTTTGGTTTAAATAAATAAATTGGTATTTTTGGTATGATTACCATGGTTACTACATGGTATATACTTTTGCAAGGGATTATGGGTAATACTTCCCGAAAAAGAAAGCTTCCAGAAGAGGTAACCGTACCGAACTGGTAATCATGACGTGTTTCAAGAGAGTGACATGGGAAGTGGCCGATTAAAAAGATAACAAATATCAGAACTGAGATATGGATCGAAGCTCCAGCCTCCCCCCTCCCAACTCAACACAAACATTGGTAACCATGATCGTTCTAAATATCACGGAAAAGGGTATATTTTCAACTGTCAGGGCGGACCGCGAAATCATGAAAATAAGGGGTATTTTATGAATCAGTGGCCGCGAAATTTGGAAGAAGGGGTATTTATACAGAATCCACGATATATTGTTCCCTCATTAAATCCTGCTCCACACCGGTATTCTTTTAATTATTTGATCAGAACATAAATCCACCATGTAGGACACACCTGTTATTATTTGATCATGGTAACAACCCAAATCCACCATGTAGGACACACCTGATATTATTTGATCATGGTAACAACCCAAATCCACCATGTAGGACACACCTGTTATTATTTGATCATGGTAACAACCCAAATCCACCATGTAGGACACACCTGATATTATTTGATCATGGTAACAACCCAAATCCACCATGTAGGACACACCTGTTATTATTTGATCATGGTAACAACCCAAATCCACCATGTAGGACACACCTGATATTATTTGATCATGGTAACAACCCAAATCCATCATGTAGGACACACCTGATATTATTTGATCATGGTAACAACCCAAATCCACCATGTAGGACACACCTGATATTATTTGATCATGGTAACAACCCAAATCCACCATGTAGGACACACCTGATATTATTTGATCATGGTAACAACCCAAATCCACCATGTAGGACACACCTGTTATTATTTGATCATGGTAACAACCCAAATCCACCATGTAGGACACACCTGATATTATTTGATCATGGTAACAACCCAAATCCACCATGTAGGACACACCTGATATTATTTGATCATGGTAACAACCCAAATCCACCATGTAGGACACACCTGATATTATTTGATCATGGTAACAACCCAAATCCACCATGTAGGACACACCTGTTATTATTTGATCATGGTAACAACCCAAATCCACCATGTAGGACACACCTGTTATTATTTGATCATGGTAACAACCCAAATCCACCATGTAGGACACACCTGTTATTATTTGATCATGGTAACAACCCAAATCCGACATGTAGGACACACCTGATATTATTTGATCATGGTAACAACCCAAATCCACCATGTAGGACACACCTGATATTATTTGATCATGGTAACAACCCAAATCCACCATGTAGGACACACCTGTTATTATTTGATCATGGTAACAACCCAAATCCACCATGTAGGACACACCTGTTATTATTTGATCATGGTAACAACCCAAATCCACCATGTAGGACACACCTGATATTATTTGATCATGGTAACAACCCAAATCCACCATGTTGGACACACCTGATATTATTTGATCATGGTAACAACCCAAATCCACCATGTAGGACACACCTGATATTATTTGATCATGGTAACAACCCAAATCCACCATGTAGGACACACCTGTTATTATTTGATCATGGTAACAACCCAAATCCACCATGTAGGACACACCTGTTATTATTTGATCATGGTAACAACCCAAATCCACCATGTAGGACACACCTGATATTATTTGATCATGGTAACAACCCAAATCCACCATGTAGGACACACCTGATATTATTTGATCATGGTAACAACCCAAATCCACCATGTAGGACACACCTGTTATTATTTGATCATGGTAACAACCCAAATCCACCATGTAGGACACACCTGTTATTATTTGATCATGGTAACAACCCAAATCCACCATGTAGGACACACCTGTTATTATTTGATCATGGTAACAACCCAAATCCACCATGTAGGACACACCTGATATTATTTGATCATGGTAACAACCCAAATCCACCATGTAGGACACACCTGATATTATTTGATCATGGTAACAACCCAAATCCACCATGTAGGACACACCTGTTATTATTTGATCATGGTAACAACCCAAATCCACCATGTAGGACACACCTGTTATTATTTGATCATGGTAACAACCCAAATCCACCATGTAGGACACACCTGTTATTATTTGATCATGGTAACAACCCAAATCCACCATGTAGGACACACCTGTTATTATTTGATCATGGTAACAACCCAAATCCACCATGTAGGACACACCTGTTATTATTTGATCATGGTAACAACCCAAATCCACCATGTAGGACACACCTGATATTATTTGATCATGGTAACAACCCAAATCCACCATGTAGGACACACCTGTTATTATTTGATCATGGTAACAACCCAAATCCACCATGTAGGACACACCTGTTATTATTTGATCATGGTAACAACCCAAATCCACCATGTAGGACACACCTGTTATTATTTGATCATGGTAACAACCCAAATCCACCATGTAGGACACACCTGTTATTATTTGATCATGGTAACAACCCAAATCCACCATGTAGGACACACCTGTTATTATTTGATCATGGTAACAACCCAAATCCACCATGTAGGACACACCTGTTATTATTTGATCATGGTAACAACCCAAATCCACCATGTAGGACACACCTGTTATTATTTGATCATGGTAACAACCCAAATCCACCATGTAGGACACACCTGTTATTATTTGATCATGGTAACAACCCAAATCCACCATGTAGGACACACCTGTTATTATTTGATCATGGTAACAACCCAAATCCACCATGTAGGACACACCTGATATTATTTGATCATGGTAACAACCCAAATCCACCATGTAGGACACACCTGATATTATTTGATCATGGTAACAACCCAAATCCACCATGTAGGACACACCTGTTATTATTTGATCATGGTAACAACCCAAATCCACCATGTAGGACACACCTGTTATTATTTGATCATGGTAACAACCCAAATCCACCATGTAGGACACACCTGATATTATTTGATCATGGTAACAACCCAAATCCACCATGTAGGACACACCTGTTATTATTTGATCATGGTAACAACCCAAATCCACCATGTAGGACACACCTGATATTATTTGATCATGGTAACAACCCAAATCCACCATGTAGGACACACCTGTTATTATTTGATCATGGTAACAACCCAAATCCACCATGTAGGACACACCTGATATTATTTGATCATGGTAACAACCCAAATCCACCATGTAGGACACACCTGATATTATTTGATCATGGTAACAACCCAAATCCACCATGTAGGACACACCTGTTATTATTTGATCATGGTAACAACCCAAATCCACCATGTAGGACACACCTGTTATTATTTGATCAGAACATGGTAACAACCCAAATCCACCATGTAGGACACACCTGATATTATTTGATCATGGTAACAACCCAAATCCACCATGTAGGACACACCTGTTATTATTTGATCATGGTAACAACCCAAATCCACCATGTAGGACACACCTGTTATTATTTGATCATGGTAACAACCCAAATCCACCATGTAGGACACACCAGTTTGTAAACACAGGTCCATAAACATCTGGTAATGTTGGGAGCAACTTGTTTTTATCTTTTATGTATATAGAAAGTGTCATTGAAAAGGGGTGTATGAAACTCTAGTCATTGAAAAATAAAAAAATAGGGGTATTTTTTACCCCAGTTTTGTCCTCTATTTGGCAAAAGATTGACAAAAAATCCTCGCGTTTTGAATGAAGAACGATCATAGTTACCAACTTTTGTGTTGAGTTGGGGGAGGGGGGGGGGGGGGGGGTGGTCGAAGCTGGGGGGTGCTGGGGTCACTGAAATTAGAAAGTGGTCAAGATGTAGAAGTTGGAAGTTAAAGCAGGGTGCATACTTTGATTCTGCCTTTTGATATTCACGAAAAATGAGCTCTTGATGAGGTCTCAAATTGTTGTTTTCAAATCACTTGAAATGTGAGTAAATTATTTCATCTTTACTCCACACATTATAAATGAGTCAGTGAAAAACTATATGACTCATTTCAGCTCAGTTGGTAGAGCACTGTTCTAAAATTCAGAGATCCCAGGTTCAAATCCTGAATGGGCAGTGACAATCATTTATAATGAGGAGTTAAGATGAAATAATTTACTCATACATCAATTTACCCGAAATGATGAATTTACATGTTTACGCCCAAATTGTCTTTTATATCCGCATGTCCATATGTCAGCTCTTAGCAAATATCATTTAGCCTTATGGCGGTGGCATGATAAAATAAAACATTTGTTTCTTGTCATGCAAGCAATGAATTGTCAACAATTCCAACCCTATAAGAATGTAGGCAAACAATTCATCAAGTCCACATCTATAGTTTGCTTAACACTATCCACGCACCAGGTGTCTGCAGACGACGGCTCAAAAATTTCAACACTATCGGATTTCATCACCATATTTGGAATCACAGTAAGAAATACATTGAAATAAGTACAAACATGCCTAATGCCTAGACTTTGAAAGATGGGAAAGGTTTCTGACAAATCTGTTTTGTATATTTTGTATGGTAAAACTAATAGCCGCACGGAAAGTGTTAATTTCAACTACAAACCGTATTCTATATTTATAAATTATGGTGAAACAGATTATTTTCAAGGAAGTATTTATGAGAAAATCCTAATTTTCAAAAGTACAAAATGAAATAAATGACTTTGAAATAATTTTAAAAGCATATTTGTGAATCTACTTAATTTGAATAGATTATTTGCACAGCTTCATTTTGCATAAAACCCCATCTCAAATGGACACTTAATTCCGAAGATTTTAGCCATTAATTGACATGAAAAATTGACATTTATTAATTGACATGAAAAATTGACATTTATTAACCCTAACCAGTAAAGCTATGTTTTTTGTGCGTATCGGGGGGGGGGGGGGGGAGGGGGGAAAAGTACTATTTTTGTACCCGAAAAATCACCCAGCACCCCCGGGATTCGATCGCGGGACCATCCGCACCCCAGCCTGTCCCTCTACCAACTGAGCTACGCTGCCAGCGCATATGCGGGCTAAAACTTTCCGCCCACATATGCCTGCGGTAGGTGACGTCATCGAGGCAATGCAGCAGCGTGTGCGTGGAGATAGTTTCTGGCAGTGAAATTTAGTGAGATTCAGTTCTTCAAAACAATGGAAAAGAAAAGGAATTCTATCCTTTGTTTGGTTATATCTCAAATTCAATATTTCCGACTCATTTTGCTTGATCACATCACAGTAACTGAATTCCAATGATTTTGCATTATTTCATAGTTGTTTTTGATTGGTAATATCAAAACAGTAAAATTGTAAAAAATCATTTGACATTTATAAATTTGGATGTGTCCCAGTAAACAATCCCGTTTAAGCCTACTACCACTCTCCTGCAATATGGCTGTAACGCTCCAAGCTATCAACACTAAGTGCTGTGTCCATCCGCTCACCCGTCCTACATAAACCATAATCACACAAATGCCTAGTACCCTCAAAACCAGACTCTTGATTTGACCATAACCCAATCAGACATTGGTAAATTAAAGCAAATGGATTCTATTTGATTTGCTCCATGCAACATACAAGCTAAGAAAGAACCTGTTGGTCACAGCTTCCTCACATCGCTCTTTCAAAATGTCAATCTAAATTCGCTTAAAGGAACTAGCAGTGATTCGTTCAATCAGAAAATGTAAAAAATCATCAAAAACCTGATATTTGCATTTTTGAATGTAGATTAGGTGTGTTTATACCATACAAAAGATAACACTGGAAGCATCCAAATAAGAATACAATTTTAAATGTTATGAAGTTATATATGTGCGTACTGCGTATATAGATTAAACCATACAAATGACTATAGGGTTGCTTGTTTCCCCAACACTGGTGTTTTCTTTCTTCTTATAGATTTGTAATGTGAAAACATTACTTGATGGGGATTCTATATACCGGACACCGGTAGTTAACCTTCACTTCTATAAGCTACTTCTGCAATGTTTTATCTTTTTCACCCTTCGACAAAGATCGCTGTTAGCCCCTTTGAGAATTGGCTTTAGTTTTTGTTTTATGACTTTTAACAATTTTCATAAAGTAAATGAATGGCAAAATTATGAAGTTTAGTAGAGGTAAAGAGAGGAAGGGGATCCTGTAATCTCAGGAGTGGAGTCCCTTCCCTCCCTCTCCCTGCCCTTTTCAAAGGTTTGGTCGTGACTTACTCCTTATTATTATGTTGTGTGGGGTTCCCTACACCTCCTCCAGGGGCATGTTAGGCCGTGTTCCCACATAAGTTGAAGATGTCTCCATCGGAACTTGTAGTATTATTTTGACACCAAACTTGTGGCCTTTTCGGTTTATCCTTGCACTAAGGATATACCACCTTTTCTGAGGCCCTTAATAATTAAACACATGCTGAAAGCTTTGGTCACAACTCAAGATACCATACAATTGTTCCTATTGCGGGACGTAAGGTGTATGTAACAGAAATCACATACTGCATGTTTCTCACATTCCATTCAAGTGGATTTTTGTGAAAAGGATTTCACTCATTACATGTTATGCAAAACATTAACAATTGTAATGATACGGATTGTTTCAATTTGAAAATTAACAAAAATCACCATGGAAACCCTTTTTTCTATTCACTTCATGCCTTTCTCCCTTTCTCGCTCTCTTCATTGCATGAAGGTCAGTATACCACAAGTTTATATGAAAGCACAGTCTTACAGTTCGGAAAACTTTCTTCTGTACTTTGGCAACACAGATGTCACTGTACAATTATTGTACCGAGATAAAAAGTTTTAACAAAGTATCAACACTTTTGAAGAGCACAAAATGTTGACCATAACAAGATAGTATTCCACTATACCACCCCCACATACAGTAAACATATTATTAAGAAATATGACACATTATTTCCTCCAGTAATATAAGAGACTGCTGTGTTGCATGTAATCCAACACATCTCATACTTCCTGTCATCTAATGTAGCCTTACAATCTTACAACCAGCCCTGCCTGGCACTAATGATAAACTGTCACAACCAGCCCTGCCTGGCACTAATGATAAAGCGAGATGCACCTACATAAACTTCCTTTTCTTTTTTGAGTTCAAGCACCTCAAGGCAATGCAGGGATGTATAGCATTGTAGAACTTAGTATCCCAGGGGAGGGGTACATCCTCCTGTACCCAGGGGGAGGGGTACACCCTCCTGTATCCAGGGGGAGGGGGTACATCCTCCTTCCTCTGATTGTCGTACAATCTTAACAGCTAGCTGTGGCTTGGCACCTGCATCAACTAGTTTTTGAGTTCAAGAACCCCAAGGCAATGCAGTGATGTGAAATAGAACTGAAGCCTGAGATAGCTCCATATCTCTGGGTGCATCCTGTCTACTCTTATTGTCTTACAATGTCATAGCCACCCATGGCCTGGCACTGATGAAAAGACAATATGCACCTACATAAACACTTCCAAGGCAAACAATACTAAGATGTAAAAGCTGCACTGACTTCCTGGTCTAAAATCTGACACAAATTGTTATTGCAATATTCCACGCCTCACCAAAAATGCAACGCAAGCATTTGCACCAGAAACTGTGTTGCGCGTGTTAACACATAGGTCAAACAACTTGACAACGAAATCTAACAAAAATACTCTCAGATCGCACAGTGGCCAAAGTCTGTTAGTGCTCGGCCTCGGCTTCAAGACAATGCGAGATGTAGCAATAGCATACAAGTACCTCTGTAATGGCATGGTAATGGGGAACCTCCTATTGGCTTTGAGCTTACCATGGCCCAATGCGGAAATATAGCAATAGCATGGACCTTTACTCGTTTTAGAACATTTTAGAACATTTTGAAATAGTGTAAAATTTGTGAAATATTTGAAAATTGATGTTTTAAAAATAACCAAATTAAAACAATAAACTTGCATGTTTGGACCCCCCCCCCTCTCAAATTTCTGATTCGGCAGCACATTTCCCAACATCCCCCCCCCCCCCCCCCAAAAAAAAAAATACCCTGACCAACCCTTTATCAAGCTCTGTCACTTTTGAAATATTAATGTGATGTATATAAAATTATAAATTTTTGGAAATGAAATAAGTCAGAGATTCATTTTATGGTACCAAATTTCACTAAAAATGCTGATTTTTATTAAAAAAATTGTGGCTCAAAGGTTTTCGGACAACGTAGCAAAATCAATTTTGGGTAAAAATTCTGAAATTGTACCTAAATCATCTAAAGACACTTCTCTGGGAGAGTTTTTTTTAATTTTTCATAAACATTTTTTAGTTTTTAAAAAGGTGCTTAAGGTAGATTTTTAACCTCAAAATTTGACCTTTATTGGCCAGCAACAAAGGAAAACAAAATATCTTTTTTACTTCATGTTACAACATAATGAAAACATTCAGAAGCATTTAAATAATAAAAGTTGTTTTCATATATGAAGAGGTATTTTGCAAAAGGGCCTACATCCACTTTGGCTCTTATTGAGAAAAAGTCAAAAAACTGTTTCTAAATATTCAAGTTGAGCAATTGAAAAACTGAATGGATTATGAAAGAGGTACACTACATACTAATTGAAATTGAAATAAATTTTAAATGTGCTAGTTTTAATTTTTTTTTAAATCATGTTTACATTTTTTGAAAATTTGGATGTAGGCCCTTTTGCAACAAAACTCCATCTGTTTGTACATAAAGAAAAAATACCACACACAAAAAATCATTTATTTTAATCATTTCAAATAAATAAGTTTGATATTGAAATGTATAGGTCACAATCATATGTTTCAAGGAAATAAAGTCATTTTTTTCAAAAATACCTACATCTCATTGTAAACAGCCATTGAAGTTGTTGTTTTGTTGCAAAAGGGCCTATATCCCGATTTAATTCTGGATACAGGCCCTTTTGCAACAAAACAACAATTTCAATGGCTGTTTACAATGAGATGTAGGTCTTTTTGAAAAAAATGACTTTGTTTCCTTGAAACATATGATTTTTCCCTATACATTTCTATATCAAACTCATTTTTTGAAAAAATGCACCATAGCCCTTTTGCAAAATACCTCTTCATATATCAACATTTAAGTATAACAAATCAATTAAACCAATTTTATTTAGTCACTTTTTGACAATTCACTCTGTATACCATGTCTACGCACACACTTTCGAGAACGTTCTCAGTTAACCATACTTTGAAATGTCACTTACCTATAATATCACACCAAGATACCATAAAGATATCAGCCACAGACATGAAATAAAACAAGACAGAAACATTATGATTAGTACCACGATATAAGATGCCTTAATTCATTGTAAAATAGGTTTGATTACACTCTTTAAAAATGGGGTCAAATTGACAAATTTGACCAAGTATTTAAGGTTTTGTGGATTATTTGACTCCATTGTTATAAGAGTGTATACATTTCATCTGAGAGGTTTCCTTCCAATAATGTTTATACAAAGCATCTGCCTCTCTACCATATGTTTCCTGATCGGTTATCAGTTTATTTTTACTGTGACAGATGACACAATTTCTGAATGAGGGTAACATGGTTAATTCATTGATACTAGACAAGCAGCTAATATAAGTATGTTTGAATCATATCTCATAACAACATTGGCGTCATTTGTATGAAACAATATAAACCAGGTAGGCAGAGCTTAATAAATAGGACGACTACCCTTGCAATGCATGGTAACTATATAGTTAGATTTCATAACACACTTCTGTAGTACTCCAGACTGCACTTCATCTGTGCGTTTATGCAATAAGCTGTCACATGACGTACCTACTGCACTGGTTTCAAAAAGCAGATAACTAGAATATGTGAAGTGCATTGAAAGTGTCTTATTACATTCAGTTTGCACACCACATGCATTGTTTTGATTCGTTGTTCAGGCAGCCCGGGTTTGCCAATATTTACTGCGGTATTAGCAAACTTGTTCGCATGATTTTATTTGTTATTAAAGAGATTAAAAGTATGCCCAGAATTGTGAATTTTGATTTGTATAGTGTCGTGTATGAATTAGGTCAATACATGCGGATGTTTTGTTTCTCGAAATATAAGACAAATCAATGCACTTGCACAAATGTTGATATGCTCACAATAGTATTCCCCCCTCCGGGGTCGTGCCATTATTCACATATCAACATCAGCCCGTGTGCATTTATTTGTTTTATTTCTCTCAAAACAACACATACGCATTTATTTATGACTTGTAATCATTCCTGTGGTGCTCCCTAAGAGAGCATACAGTTATAATAAGGTGAAGCGAAGGTTTGGTGTGGGATACAATCATGTGCGCTGCACAGTACTTTCCCGCACCATAACGATGCTGAATCCTGTAACAAATTTATTATTTCACTAAATATTTAAAAGATTAACTGTTTTGACATCTTGATTGCTAAATATGGGAAGATATTTCAAATTGCTATATCCAGCTGCTGCATATGCCTCGATGCCTACGGTCTGAGTGCAACAAAGAAGGGAGCCATTCTGCGCGGTGCACTAGCACGGAGAGAAATACACGCTTACGCACTTAGTATGAAGCCGTTGCATGAGTAAATGCACTAAACGCACCTAGTATTAGTACCTAGCTTAGCGGTATCTTTGATATTTGCCTCCAACTTATTTGATGGCATGATTAGATGTTACAAGACAAAGGACCTAACAAGATATTGGTGAAGTTAAATGAACTACTTATATTCCTCAATACACTCCCGTGCATTGACAGCTTTTTAAAAAATCAAATGAGATACGTATGGATCAAAGAAGATTTCAAAGACTCGCCACAATGCATTACGTTTTTGCAAAATGCCTTAATTCTGGTCTCCAACTTGTCTCGGTTACCATAGACATATGCACACAATCATGGCTTCATAGCGCGTTAATCGTTGGAGCTCTTAGGTTCTAGTTTAAATCAATGAATAAATTAGTCATCAGTGTTCCTTTTTCTTATTTCTAAAACTTAAGAGCTCGACACATGCATTGTGTGAAAAAAGCTTTAGTTGGCTGGCGTTCATGCAATGCATTGTGGGAAGACCTTAAAATCTTCTTTGAGTATGGATAAAAAACGGGGTAAACTTGAAATAGGGAAGAATGAAGACAGGGAATGGTTCAAGCAAAATGGTTAACATAAACAAGTCAATAAGTTATAAACTAGTCAAATTTGATTCACACTTTTTAAGAGTGTATTAACTCTAACTCACTGTGCTATATGTTTTTGTGTGGATCGGGGGAAAGGGACAAA
This sequence comes from Ophiura sarsii, assembly GCA_035610835.1. Lineage (NCBI taxonomy): Eukaryota > Metazoa > Echinodermata > Ophiuroidea > Amphilepidida > Ophiuridae > Ophiura > Ophiura sarsii. The sequence goes on from CM069455.1 coordinate 68,313,444, forward strand.
GTATAACAAACTGCCGCCAACCCCCCCCCCCCACCCCCCCCCCCCCCCCCCCCCCCCCCCGATGTGATCCCCGACCATTAACCACATCCCTGGCTACTGAGCTAAGTTCCCAAGGCTGACCAGGGCATATAAGCTTGAACGATGATGTCATCGAATCATAAGTGAGTCTACCATTGATTGGTTCAAGTAAGATGGTTAATCAGTTAGAAACTAATCAAATTTTGATTCATATTTTGTAAAACTGTATTAGAGCGACACCATTTCTGTAGATCTCCCTCGGTGCATTACAGTCTAATAATGTGAGTTTACTTACCATCAGGTAAAATGTTACATCTCAATTACAAGGAAAAGCAAGAGGTAGTGTAATCCTCAATATACGCTACTGTGTACGGCAACTTTTTACTTTGATCAAATGAGACAATTATGGATCAGAATGGGGTAACTTAAAATAGGTCACAATAATAAAGTGGACAAATCTGATGGATATAGTTTAGGTGTGTATTATACTGCCATTCTGTTGAGCTCCCTCTGTGCATTACAGTCCAATAAGTGAGTCTAGCATCCTGATAAATGTTACATCACACGGGACTGCAGAGATGTTGACGTACTACTTATAATCCCAATTACACTCCTTCGCATTGATGCAGCTATTTACTTTAATAAAATGAGACATTTATAGATCAAATGGGGTAACTTAAATAGGTCACAATAAGAAAGAGGCCTATCTGATGGAATAGTTTAAGTAGACCTGCCAACTTCTAAACTCACAAAACTGTATTTTAAATCCCAAAAGTTGTATTTTCCCATACAAAACCATATTTTTTCAAAATAACACCTAATCAAACTGACGACAACAATTGTGTACAAATAGGGCGATTTGCGCCCTGCATTTGTGCATTAATTTGTTGGTTGCTTGTCTGAATGTAGTTTGTAATGTCAATGTCATATGACCCACTATGGCCAAAAACCTGAACTACATATTACACTGCAAAAACTCCGGTGTTAAATATGCAACACTGAGCCGGTGTTACGCTCCTGGTATTAATGTTGGTGTTAGGTCAACACCATAGGAATAACTGATGTAACACTTCTCATGGTGTTAAGTTTCTTGTGTTAAACTTGGTGTAAGAATAACTCCCATGGGTGTCATTATTCCACACATGCGCACCCACGGAGGTGGGTTATATTGGTTTTGTAACACTTTGGATTGTATATTTATACATTTGATCTAGTGATTCGATCTGCAACATGCATCATTCCATAATTAAATGGCAAGTAAGAACATTAATTCACAAAAACATTCAAGTTTTAATAAATTTGAACTGTTGAACAGTGAAATATGTTATTTGCAAGCAGAAGGTGTAAAATATTTAATATTTTAACACCAGAAGGTGTAAAAATTAACATAGGAGGGTAAAATTAACACCCTGAGAGTGTTAATATAGCAACCCCCAAAGGAGTGTTAATTCATCAACACCAAAGACTGGTGTTAATCAACACCAAAAAGTGTGTTAAAATTAACACCCCCGGTGTTGGTTTTAACACCAGTGTTTTTGCAGTGTACACATCTTGCTTAATTTTCTCCTCTCCGCGATGACTCAATGAATTTTTGAAACTCAAATGGATGAAGTGAAAGCCATAATTCACGCTGAAACTCTGCTTGCGCTACATAAACAACATGGTGGACGAAGCAGCCTGGAAATATTGTCCATGCCAAACAGTTTTGTATGCAATGTGCTTATTGGTCGTCAATCACAGACACACTATTGTAATGCACTTATCAATTACATCCCCGGCTCTGGGGACTCGGGGTAGCAGTGATTAGGGCCAGGACGTACAAATTGCCGATGTGACGTCCCGTGTACAGTCGTGTATGGTGTACAGTCGTGTATGTCCCCACTACAGTCCCCGCCCCTGTGGCTGGGACAAAGTCACTACAGTCCTGGCCACCCTTTCCCAGGACAAAGTGTATGTCATGGCTACAGTCTGCGGGTCGCCTAATTTCTTTCTGCAACCATAACGGGGTGCATTTATATGTGTTATTAGGCTTATTCCGTCAAGCGCATCGCATATCTAGCTTATGTATAGCTACGCCCGGGGTGTACCCTAGCGTACGTCCCCGCTACACGCCCCGGCTAGCGGGGGCACAGTCTGTACGTCCCCGTACACTCCCCCGCATAGCCGGGCACTGTTTTTTGTACATTCATGTACAGACCCTGCATGGTCCCCGCCATGTCCCGGTCCCCGGGCCCGGGCTTGCAGTTGATAAGTGGATAAGAGATCGGGATATGTACTGCTGCTGGCTTCCTGTAATTCACAGGGCTTGGAACATGCTCCATAGTCTCATTCGCTGCCGTTTTTGAGGGTTTTTTCACAAGACCTTGGATTGTGCGCCATAGGCTCATTCGCACCGTTTTCAAGGTTTTTATCATTATTTTTTAACGGGGAAAGGGAAAAATCATATTTTTGTGGGAACCAAACGTACGGTTGTATTTTCAACAAATTTCCGTACTAAATACGGCAAAATCATGCTAGAATCAGCTGAAATCTTGTTCAAACTTGCACAATTTACATTTTGGATAGCGAACAGGGATGATTAGTATGCGATATTCCCCGCCTTCAACAAGACAAGAGATGCTGAATTGCCTACCAGTAGGCGACAGCATCATGAAATCAACAAGATCAAGCATGTTTAATCTGCGACGCCACTTGTTCAGTCCCCGATCAATCGCCGACCTTGAAACGGCACAAGTTGTGAGGCTACAAGACGGCGACTAATCTTCTGTAGTCGCCAATTTAACATGTCAAGTTGGCTTGCATCTTCTCTCCCGCTTGGACTCATTGCCGACCACTTTCCAACTACACACAACCACTCATGATGCGCGCACTCTTGTAACATGCCGACCTTCCCGATTAAAAAAACACGCCACAATTTGTTTAGGCTGAGAGTAAAAATCGTGGTGGGTTTGTCAAATTTGCCACATGCTCCCGACCACACAAGACTGCAGAAGGCTGCACAGGACAACAGCCGAAACTCTACACATGAAAAAAGAAAACTGCTGACGATTTTCGAATAATGACCAATCGTGACCTGAGTCTTGAGCAGTCTGGAAGTGGTTTTTAAGCAAATAATCGGCTATGTGACTTAAACTTAACATATAACAAATTTAGCTATCTATAGCATTGATAAAAACGAAAATATTGATTGGAAATGAAGTGGTGGCTTTTCAATAAAATATTGGTCAAAAGTATACACCAGGTCACACCAAATGGGTTCAAAAATTGAAAAAAGTCCACTTGTGAATCACATTGCATTACAAATGTGTATATCTATTTGATACATATGAAGCCTAATTATGAGCTCATGGCAAACTTTCCCTGGCCTATAGACGAACATGCCCCGGGTGCGGGGTGGGACAAGTTCCGTCACCATTTTGAGACACTTGTTTACTCATCCCTTTACATTAAGGCCTAGGGCACTGAAATTGTGGTCGTATGTAGCCAAGATATCAATCTTTTATTTAATGTCAATAGGTCCATTCAATCCCTTCAAGAAGGCGCTCAGATATACATGTATTTGTTCCCCATCTAATCTTGTTCTTTATATTACTATGAGCATGTTTCTACTGGGGAAGAAACCGCTAAGAATCCATAAGTTTGCCCAGTAGAAACAGGCAGAACCCGCTAAGAATCGGTATTTTTGGTAATCCCAAAAACCTTCACAAACCAGGTTTAAAACCGGTAAGAAACAGCAAGAAACCAAATAGAAACAGAAAGGCGATTAATCTTACCGGTTTGTGTGTGAACCGTGTCATGCTGGGTTATACACATTGTGAAGCAATCTTTTTCAGGTGCAGTGGCATTGTTTGGTATTACAAAAGGTCAAATGTCGTGGCCCATCGACTAGGATCGATTAACTTAGAGGTAACTTTTCACGAGTAGAAACAGGGGGATTAAAAACTTATCGATTCATCTTAGCGTTTAATCTTAGTGTTTACTTTGCAGTGCCCCAGTAGAAACACGCTCTATATATTTTTTGTAAGCAATTTGAGCCTCCGCTCCGGTGAATAGGGCATCACAAATACTTACTGTATGTATGTCAGCCCAAAATTATTAAAAATATGATCCGATTTAACATTTTGCTCAGCAATAAATGATTTGTTCTGATATTTTTGCTAAATTTTCTTTTAAAAAAAAGAAAAACCTTATGATTATGTGACGGGGGATACCCTGTTCTATGGGCCCAACCGACCCATTTTTTTCTTCAACTGTTCAACAAAATATTTTTAGAAAATTGTTTGCAAATGTTTTTAATTTGTTTTTGAGATTTTTAAAATATTTTTATAAGATTTGAAAATGTTGATAATTGCTGGAAATGTTTGGGGTGGGTGGGGGAAATTGTCCAACCGACTGACCGACCCTACCTGAGAGGTCCCTTTGCCCGTAGGAAAGGGGGGGTTCGTCGCCTGATTATGACCCTTCGCATTTTCAATTGCGAGTTCATTTTTGCAATGTTTAGTCAACAATAAACCCTTTAAAATCATAATTTGCCGTCAATCTGATCATTCAGAGTGCGTATATAGCTTATTATTTAATTTGAAACCAGCCTTAAAAAACAGGCCAATTTTTAAGTGCTAAATCAGCTGCTGGGCACTTCTATTGGTAGTGTTGAATTGTTAACACTTTCCATGCGGCTATTAGTTTTACCCTATACAAAACAAGATTTTTCAGAAACATCTCTAAACTTTCAAAGTCTTATTTTCAAGAATTACTGAACCAATACTAGGCATGTATGTACTTATTTTAATTCGTTTCTCATGGTGATTCCAAATACGGTGATGAAATTCAATCATTTTGAGATTTGTGAAATATTTTGTGAATATTTAGAACTGTTGTCTGCCGACGACTGCCGAGTGGAAAGCCTTAAGATCGATGTACTTCTATAGTTTAATCAGTTCCAAATTGATGAGAAATATGCAGTTTGTATTTCTCCGCATGTAAAGTAATCAAATCGTATATGCACATTATTTTGGCATATGCAAGCATCACACACATAATGTACAATGCGCCATGTTGCGTCATGCAACGGTTTGCGCGCCCACACTCTTATGAATTAATTCGCTGCTGCAAGCAGGTTCGCCAATTTGGAGCAGACTGAACTATATATCCCCACAGCATCAGTGTTGCTTTACAAATGGGTGAAGTACTTTTCTACTTCAGACAATAATTGTAGCACCATTAGTATTAGTTTGGTGGCAAACTGATAAAGCACACAGAATGGGTATTTAAAAAAAAAAAATTAAAACTCAACCATTTTAAACATACAATAAAAGGTCAATATATTTTTGAAACTGTCAAAGAGGGGGAAACACATTGTTAGCTGTATTTTCTACCCGAGGGTAATTGTCTCATTTGATCAAAGTAAAAAGCTGTCAATGCGAAGTGTGTGTTGAGGATTATAAGTAGTACATCAACATCTCCTACTGTCCCTTGTTAGTGTGATGTAACATTTTTGTCCAAGTAACAACCAGGAGATATATGAGCGTGTTTCTACTGGGCAATTTAAAAGCAACTTAACGATTATTACCATTAAGTTGCCCAATAGAAACAGCCAAATAACGTTAAGTTTTCTATCGGCAAAAACCTGCACATACCAGGCTTGTTAATAATTAACGCTAACTTGCCCAGTAGAAACAGCCAGATAACGGTAATAAACCAAAGTTTTGTGTCCGCAAAAACCATCACAAACCAGGTTTGTTAAAGGTTATTAACGCTAACTTTCCCAGTAGAAACAGCCACCAGTTAAATCTTAACGTTAGGTTCTGTGACCTGGACGTATACACGTACACGCTGGATTATACACATTGTGAGGCAGTCTTTTTCAGGTGGGGTGGCATTGTTTGGTATAATACAATTTCAAATGTCGTGGCCCATCGATTAGGACGCTTAAAAACTTGGCGGTAACTTTTCGCGTGTAGAAACGGAGGTGGGGGGGGGGGATTAAAAAGTAATTACCGTTAAATGAAATCCGTGCCATGGACCTTTAGCGATCAGTATGTAGCATTATTGTTATACTCGTACAGACCACATCTAAAGATTTTGAAAGTACCGAAAAAAATCACCTGTATGGACGTTGCCATATTGATTGAAGCTATGACGAAACAGTTACGAGATTTCCACATCTCTGTTTCATCATTTATTAATATTTTCAATTTATGCATTGAATTCGTGCATGATTAAGTGAAGCGACCTGTTGCAGATTTTAGTAACGATGATGTCACAATATTGGGTATGGCTATCCCATCAGCCCTTTCGACACAGGCAAATTTCAAATAATCACAGGTTGGGATGTACAGTTTATATTTGTTTTATTGAATATTATAGTTTTGTGTTCAATTAAACTAGTCAATATACATCAAATAATTATTTTCTATCGTATAATGCTTGGTTTCGTGAATAGCACTGTTCTCCTTTAAGTTTACTTAGTGGTAACTTTCCAATGCCAACACGCTCTATGATTGTTTGTTTGTTTGTTTAATCTTTTATTATTGAGGGTAAACAGCTTCAGTGTCAAGCACTGCTTTCCAAGCAGGCCCTCATCATACAGAAAATAATACAGTATTTACAAAGACATGTTCAACTATTTACACATAATACATGAATCAAACAGAAATAGCAAAATAATATAATTACGAAGTACTTTGCACACAATTAGAGTCCGTTAATCTTAGACTTAAATTGGTGCATAGTCATGTTCTCCAGTTCAACTCTGACTGCTGCTGGTAGGCTATTCCAGGCATATGCTGCCCTAACATGAAATGTGCGCAAGCCTGAATTGGATTTAAATTTTGGCACAGCCAATGTATTACTGGTGTGATTTCTTGTAAGATGTGAATGGCTGTTATGAACAAATTCAAATTGGGCAGATATGTATGATGGACTTAAATTTCTCAAACATTTATACACAATAAGAGTTAGGTGATTATGCCATCTTTTATCAAGTTTTACCCATTTAAGTATATCCATCATCATTTATTGGTATTCTAATATCAGCTGATAGAATTATCCTAGCTAATTTATTATGAAGTACCTGTAATTTGTTATGAAACTCAGCAGAAAAGTTTGACCAAACAGTGCTTCCATAATCAAAGTGAGGAATAACAAGAGCATTTGATAGCATTTACAATAGTCTGATATGGAAGAAAATGTTTCATACGTTTGATGATACCAGTTCTTGACATTTTTACATACATGTACATAATCAACATGAGCCGACCAATACAGGTTGCTGTCTAACTTTACACCCAGGTACTTAAATTCATCTACTCTTTCAATATTTAAATTATTGTAAGTTAGTTTAACATCTTGGAACCTCTCGAGCATTTTGTTAGTACCAAATATCATGAACTTAGTCTTGTCAACATTCGGAGTAAGTTTATTAGCTTTTATTCTATACACAATGTAAAATGTTGTGATATCGGTGACTCAAAATCATTAGACCAAAGGGTTATTTATAATTGAGAGTGAAATATTAGTGGTTTCAGGTTGATTTCAAATTGTATATTCCAAATAGACACTTAAGATCTTCCAAGGATCATCTTCATCTTCAGTATCCAATGACAAGAGTTAAAACTAGTAATAGGACTTTTACTGTTTGTGCATCCAAGTTATGAAAGGATCTACCTATATTTATTCAGCAGTCTGTTTCTGTTATTGCCTTCAAGAAGGCCCTCAGATATATTTGTTCTCCATCTAATCTTGTTCTTTATATTACTATGTCAACTTCTGTTATTTTGTATTTTTTGTACGCAATTTACGCCTCCGCTCCGGGGAATAGCGCATCACAAATACTTGCTGTATGTATGTCAGCCCAAAATTATTAAAAATATGATCCAATTTTAACATTTTACTGAGCAATAAATAACTTGTTCTGATATTTTTGCTAAATTTTCATTTTCCTTTTAAAAAAAGAAAATCCTGACCCACAATTTTTCAAAAATAAACCAAAGTAACTCATGCTGTATTTTATTATTATACTGTTTTCTTATAAAATGTAGGTTTTATGATACTAAGTGGATACTTGTTAACAAAGAAACTTGATAACACATCGGTGGGGGGGGGGGGGGGGGGGGCTAATTTGTACATATGCCCAGGGTGTGTGGGAAAGGTGGATTTATCTGAGATTATAAATGAATGAAAAGATGCGAGTCTAGATCCAGTTCAGATATGTTCAAATTGATAGCATATCCAAGAGCAGATAAGACGTGTTGAAATGGATACTCTTCCGAAACCTTATCTATATTATAGAATAGAACATTCTTTTTGAGCTCATATTTCATTGCAACCATTTTTGCCAATTTAATGAAAATTATCTGAAACTAAAATGATGAATTTGATACCGTATGTGAAAGCTGCAGCTGCATAGCTTGATTTTGATACACTTTAAGGGTTGAAATCATCATTGAGTTTGCCCTTGCGTTGAAATCTTGTCTTCTTGTGGACTGGTGCCTTGGGCATTATACAAAATGGTGATTAGATGAGATGCGTATGACACAAAATGGTATTACCCAAAAAGTTGTCATTCAACAAAATGGTGATAGAAGAAGTGGGCATTAGACAAAACTATACTAGCTGAAATGGTTTTAGCCAATATGATAATTAATGAAGTGCGCATTAGACAAAATTAAATCATGTGGCTATAAGAAAAAGTGGTTTTCGATCAAATAAAATTAGACAAAATGACGATGAGACAAAATAGGATTACACAAACTGGCAATTTACCTATCCATAGGTCAGACAAAGCAGTCACTATAGACACTTTTGTATGTTTGACCAAGACCAACGCCCTCTCTACAACGCTCAAGCAAGTTGCTGAGCACTGAAACAAATGATTGCTACCAATATGATATCATTGGAAAGATGAACACATCAGTTTTCTATTGATGTGTAAAACACAGGATGGATAAACACATACAGGGTGTATCAAAAAAATTAGGACACTTTTTGATGATGGTTTAAATCCTTGTTAAATCACTGGAGCATGACCAATTTTTATTTCAATGTAAAGTACAACCGATAAAGATAAAATCCTGAAAAGATGAGAAAAATCCATCATTAATTAAGGAAATTGTGACCTATTAGGTAAGGCAATCTATTTTGTAGTATGTACAATGGTCATTCACACAATAACAGTAGAGTAACATGAACGCACACACTATTTATACCAATTCTATATCTTATCATGCTAATGAACCATCTACTGTGGGTTCGAGAACTTTTTTTTAAAATTTGCACAGAATATGCATGCATCTGATTTGTGAATTATTTAGCCAGTATTGATTTGTGCCAGAATAAAATGGATTACCAAACTATCTTTGCTATTGACTGATAGACTATTTTCTATGTTTATAATTATTGTAACATATTGAAACGTAAACCATGTTATTTACTGGTCTATACATGTAAATCCCATTGTACAAACCAATAAATGACATGGTTTACGCAAATGATGCTAGTTTTCTTATTTTTCATCGGATTGATCTCATATTTTCAGGATATCATAATAATTAATTGAGCTTTACATTGAAACTAAATTGGTCATGGTCCAATGATTATAACAAGTATTACACCGTCATGAAAAAGTGTCCTATTTTTTTTGATACACCCTGTTCAACATGTACAAAATACAAAAAAATGGACGAACTTTTTGAGGTGTATAGTTTTCGTTCACATTCCAGTGTGTTTTGCAAACATACTACTAAACAAATCTACTAAAGATAGCAATTACACATTAAAGGTGACTTATACTTTGAGTTTACACAGCAACCTAATTAGTGCTATCTACTAAAGATAGCAATCACACATTAAAGGTGACTTATACTTTGAGTTTACACAGCAACCTAATTAGTGCTATCTACTAAAGATAGCAATCACACATTAAAGGTGACTTATACTTTGAGTTTACACAGCAACCTAATTAGTGCTATCTACTAAAGATAGCAATCACACATTAAAGGTGACTTATACTTTGAGTTTACACAGCAACCTAATTAGTGCTATCTACTAAAGATAGCAATCACACATTAAAGGTGACTTATACTTTGAGTTTACACAGCAACCTAATTAGTGCTATCTACTAAAGATAGCAATCACACATTAAAGGTGACTTATACTTTGAGTTTACACAGCAACCTAATTAGTGCTATCTACTAAAGATAGCAATCACACATTAAAGGTGACTTATACTTTGAGTTTACACAGCAACCTAATTAGTGCTATCTACTAAAGATAGCAATTACACATTAAAGGTGACTTATACTTTGAGTTTACACAGCAACCTAATTAGTGCTATCTACTGAAGATAGCATTTACACATAAAAGATGACTTATACTTTGAGTTTACACAGCAACCTAATTAGTGCTATCTACTAAAGATAGCAATCACACATTAAAGGTGACTTATACTTTGAGTTTACACAGCAACCTAATTAGTGCTATCTACTAAAGATAGCAATTACACATAAAAGATGACTTATACTTTGAGTTTACACAGCAACCTAATTAGTGCTATCTACTAAAGATAGCAATTACACATAAAAGATGACTTATACTTTGAGTTTACACAGCAACCTAATTAGTGCTATCTACTGAAGATAGCATTTACACATTTAAGATAATTTCAGTTCAAATCAGATTGATACATTGTTTAGGGCAAAACATCTTTTTTGTTATTATATACCGCGAAACCTGAGAACCGCTCTAGTTTGTTATTATATACATGCCACTTTGAATTATTGAATATGTTCATCAGGTAAGAAAATCATACACTCTAAGAAATTAAAGAATTCCTTTCATCCTCTACTTAGAACCCTTAATGGTTCTTAAACCCTTAATGGTTCTTAAGTAGAGTGGGGTCTTCAGACACCTTACAGAACCTTCTTTACAATCTTTAATTGTTCTCCAAATGGTTCTCAAATCTTTAAGAACCTTTTCAAAGGTTCATGAGAGAGTTTCCTCATAGAACCTTCAGAAAGGTTCTTCAAATATTAAGAACCACTTGGAGAACCTTCAAGGTTCTATAGAGACCAAAAGTGGTTCTGCAACGTGTTTGAAGAACCCATTTTGGTTCCATTCAAGAACGGTTCTAAATAGAAGACAAATTAAGAACTTTGATAAGAAGGTTGATATGATTACCAACATTAATTTGATGGAAAACTAAAGCGATTTTATGTACACTAATATTTAGGATCCTAAATGTCACACAATGAGATATAGCTACTACGACTAAGCACTTAATGCTTCAGTCTCAACCTTTTCCCTCTTATGATGTAATATATACAGTCAATAAAACTAGCATGTCTGATTGCATTTGTTGATTGACTTAACTATGTTATGTCTACCCTCCAGCCCAATCCACTAACACTTTCCACACCGCTATTAGTTTTACCGTTACAAAACAGATTTTCTTAACGGTCAAAGTCTATCTCAACATTCAAAGTCTATCTCACGGATTAATGGACAAATACTAGGCATGTTTGTACTTCGTTCAATGAGTTTCTCAAGGTGATTCCAAATATGGTAATGAAATTCAATAATTTTGATATTTTTGAAACATTTTGTGAAATTTTGGAATGTTGTCTGCCGCGTGGAATGTGTTAAACCGGAATAGAGTAGTGGAGAATATTGAATATCATGTCAGTTGGTTTTTTGTCCCTCCAGATTGAACATTGTATGTTGTATCAGAATGTAAGCCAATGAGAATGAAGACAAAACTCTGCTCTACGGGCAAACAGACCTCTAAGGTATGGTCGGTCAGTCGGTCGTTGTTTGTTTGGTTTTTTGGTTTTTTTGTCGGGATTATTATTTTTCATTTTCAGCAATTTTCAGAATTTTCAAAAATTCAACAAAATTTCAAAAATTTCAAGACTATTTCAAAAATTCAACAACAAAAAATTATATATTTGCAAAACTAGTTGCAAACATTTTCAAACAATTTATCTGGAAAACAAATTTAAAAAAAAGAAAAATAAATAAAATAAAATGGGTCGGTCGGGCCCATAGACGGGTTTTTTGCCCATCTTCAAAGAGGATAAACATAGCTTGTCATATATCTTTGTGAATGGTACCGTCTTTGTACAGGGTGTCTATAAACGACATTTCATTGAGGAAACACCAGTTCATAAAATATAGGACAAATTTCAGACATTTTAGGGACATTTCAAAAAATAGCAAAATGTTAACTTTAACCAATTTTGATGATACTTAGCGTCATTTGATCATCCGATCCTACTTAATCATGCGATCCTACTTTATCATGCGGCAGTTGTATGCAGACGGCAGTTCCAACATTTCACAAAATGTTTCAAAGATGTCAAAACTATTGAATTTCCCCACCATATTTGGAATCACCATGAGAAATGTATTAAAATTAAGTACAAACATGCCTAGTATTGGTCCAGTAATTTTTGAAGACTTTGAAAGCCGCATGGAAAGTGTTAAAGATTGTTAGCAAGAAAATGAAGCTGATATGGTACTTCACAAAGTGAAAATAAAATTTGAAGATACATCATTTTTTAAAAGCTAATTATTTATTTATTCGGACACACTTTTGGAACAGTGGCAAGTCTTCTCGACTAATGCGTCCATAAAACATTACACAATGTTTTAAAATACAAAAAGGAAATACATACAAATATTTACATGGTAACATAGTATGCTATGTGTGCAGTCTTCTGAGACGAACCCGTTTTTGCCTCATTTTTTCTTTCTTTTCACAAATCAAGAACCATATCACAGGAGGTTCATTTCCTGGTTTTTACCGATCATAATCTAAGGGAAGGATTTGGACACGATGGGCCTAAAAATCTATCAATTTCAGCAGATCATGTACATTTCTGAGTTTTAATTATGAATCGTGCCTCCATACTACGGTATAGATTATTTGTCTTTCCTTCGGTCAGTCATTTAGGCCAAACAAAGAAGAAGGTCTGTCTCAGAAACATTTGGCAAAAAAACAAAGGGCTGTGTGATTTTTTTTTGATTTTTTTTATTTTTAGAAAAAAGGCTATGAGGTATGCAATTTTTATTTTTTTTGCTAATCCAGAGCTTACAGAGGCATTTAAAAAAAAAATGTTGGGCCTCAGCGCGTAGACCTACGCGCCGTAGCTCATTTCACATACCAATGCGGGTGGGCTTCTGAGACAGAAAATCTTCTTTGTGGTGCCTTAGACATCTCTTTTTTTTGTGGGTGAATTTCAATAATTTTTGTAAGATCAAAACAATAAAAAATTGAAAACAAAAATTGGTGGTGAATCATGACACGGCACCTGTAGATTTGCACATCTTAGACGTCCAACACTATTCTGGCTGTCATGAAACATCACCGTTTTACATTTCCAAGATAGAACATTTATTGAATAGCGCATTAGACTGTCTGGGTGAATGACATGATGAGATGTCTGGCAAAGTAACAGACAAGTTTGTGCCGCTAAAATTTCATAGATGTCTACCACTTTATGCCTGTATTGCTTAAAGGTAGGTGTTCCGATTGCTCGCCAGGTATGCAACTTGATGTTTTCTACACGAAAGAAGGGTCATCCTTAAAACAGTCGTATGCAAAAGTTTGAGTTGCATAACTCTAGCGGTTCTTATTTTAGAAGCAAAAAGTTATAAGAAATTTGTCCATTGAGTTGTACACAAACTGGCGGGTGATAAACCACTTTGGTAGTAATTCACTGCATTTTGGCCTATAAATTGAAAATATCTTGCACCAAACATTTTACGGAAATGATGAGAAAAATATGGGGTTTCTTCTGATATCAAAAAATGTTGGTGGGCAAAAAAAAGTTAAAGTGATCGGAACATCCACCTTTAATGCAACAAACACACATTGAAATAAATCAATAAGTTTGTCTCTAAGGTATTTAAAGTCTCTCATTCTTTGTCTCCTTTTCCTCCACTCCCCACTTCCCCATTCCACTTTCTTTCCACTTCTTTCCCCCTTTTCCTTCTTTCTTTCACACAAAATAATTAAGAGTTCCTTCCCCATTTGTCTCACTACCCTCAATTCAAGAGTACATACACCCTGTAGCGCACTTGGAGCTTGGACAAACATTCTTACACTTTCCATCGCGATCGTCTGCATACGACACTTCCAAAATGTCACAAATTGTTTCAAAAATGTCACAAATTATTGAATTTTACCATCATATTTAGTATCACCATGACAAATGCATCAAAGTGAGTACAAACATGCCTAGTATTGGTTCAGTAATTCCTGGGATAGACTTTGAAAGTTGGGAAAGGTTTCTGAATAGTCTGTGTTGTATATTGTAAAACTAATAGCGGTGTGGAAAGTGTTAATGTAACCAAAGTGTTATCTTCAGAAGACGGCACTGACCGCCATAAAACATGCAAGCTACTACATGAACAAATAACCAATAGGGAAAATTGCCTACACACATCAGACATACCATGTCTCCCATCAATTATTGTCAAGTAGTGTAACAAGTACCTAAGTCAATTAGGCTCCCATTTATCATTGTGAACATACAGTACATTGTACTCGCTTATCTCGGTATGTTTCTGTAATGGAGTAAGAGTAAACAGGTATGATAAATAGTCTATTAGAACTCAAATTATCTGTATAAGGCCATTGGGGAAAATCCTGTTCTGTGGGCAAACAGACCTCTCAGGTATGATCAGTTAGTCGAGTTGGGTGTTTGTTTTTTAGAAGGGGGTTTAGCACACATTTTGGGCATTTTTTGTGAATTCAAAATTTCAAAATGCTGATTTTTGTATTGAATATTTTTGTCCTACATAATTATAATGTTAACACTTTCTTGCTTTATTACCGTTGTGTGGCAAGACAAGAGAATGACCATTTAAAAGTATGTAGTAGGCCTAAATCTATAAAAAGTAGCACACAATTGTGATTTATCAACTTTTAGAATTGAACAAACTTGGCAGATTGCAAAACTAACCAATTCCCCTCTTTCATAGTAAATATGCATTTGCCTGATCAAAATAAATCAGATTTGGCTAAACAAATATTTATTTCTAAAACTCTCTGCAGAGTTTCAAGATCACACAGGTGCTATGTGTAACCCTAAGGGAGCGGGCATTATTTACGCCAGGGGGGGGGAATGGAGGAGTTAAGGGGGGAACGCGAAAAAAAATCTATACAGACAGGGGGGAACGCGAATATTTAAAAATCAACTGAGGGGGGAACGCGAATTTTTTTTTTTACACGTGTGGGGAAAAAAATAATAAGGGGTTTTAATAGGGAGGGGGGAACATCAACTTTTTTACCTGATGGATGGGGGGAACCTGAAATTTTTTTGGAAGACAAAAGGGGGAACATGAAAAAATGTGGGGAAAATAGATGGAAATCCTCCATTCCCCCCCCTGGCGTAAATAGTGACCGCTCCCTAATCCCGGCTTAGACAGGGATCACAATTTTCGAAAACCTACAGGACCAAGGGGCGAGAAATGAAAATGAACCGACAAGATTTTTGTAAGTCAAAAATGCGCGAAAAAATTTCGACTTTACACCTATTTTTTGCACGATTGAACTACATTTTGGCTCTAAATAAGCTTGTACCAAAGAATATTGCATTTTGGGGAGATATATGCATGCATAGCGCGCGAAAATCTTTCATCTGTACTTTTGACCATCATAATTCCATGATTCCTTTGGTCAAATGAACCGACAGTGCCAATCTCAACCGACACGACGTCAATATTGGGGGAGGGGCGGTCGCCCCCCTCTGGCTACGCCACTGTGCACTACACTAAATAGCCTAGGGTATCCCCTACCCTTAAAAGAGGTGTTTAAAACTAGAATCAGAAAGTATGCATGACAAAATCCTCCATTTAAAAGATTTGACAGTAATACAATTGCTTAAAAGCCTAGGATTTTTGATTAATTATGATTAATTGGACATCGCCTACATGCACACTGACTATAACATTTTGAGAGATCTTTCAAATTTGCGTTTTTTACTTGAAACATTGCCGATTACGGTGACATTTCCAAGCTCATCAGATATGTAGTCTGCTCCATGACCAATTGGGAAATCGAAAATCGGCTAACCTACCTATTTTTTGCACTTTTTGGTGAGAAAGAATGATCATCTTTAAGAAAAAATCACTCTACAAGGTCCAATTTCGCAATTTAGTGGGCTAAAACATAGTTGTATATCATTTTTTTGTACATATCCTTATGGAGCTCTAATTAGTAGTGTGCACCCTATACAGACTTGGTTGATTACGTCATCGAAAACTGTCGGCACAGGCGCTTAGAGATAGATTAGCATATTTTAGTTTTTAGCACTCAGGGGTTTGAGTGATTAAACCATAGGTTTCACATGGGTATAACATAAAGGGTTCAACAAAAGAAAGTATACCACTTTGTTTATGTCATTTTGAGTAACTTTCAATTTGTTTTTGTCCAAACAGGCTAGATAGGCATTTAGATGAATCTTTTAGGCATAATTTGATACCACATTTGCCCCCTAACAACAAAGATAAACCATGATTAGCCCCATTTAAAGGAAAATATCCCATTTTCAAAAGTCGCATTTCCAATACACAGCACGAGAAGAAAGGGCCAATTGTTAACACACACATATGCCGTATTTATCCCGTACTGATCACCGCGCATATCCCTCAATGCGCGGGCTAATTCAAATGTAAACTGATGCATGGGTGAAGGATTTGAATGTAAAGGAATGTTATGGATGGGTAGACTGGTGCTGTGTATTGGAAATGCGACTTTTGAAAATGGGATATTTTCCTTTAAATGGGGCTAATCATGATTTATCTTTGTTGTTAGGGGGAAAATTTGGTATCAAATTATGCCTAAAAGATTCATCTAAATACCTATCTAGCCTGTTTGGTCAACAACAAATTAAAAATTACTCAAAATGACATAAACAAAGTGGTATACTTTCTTTTGTTGAACCCTTTATGTATCATATGTCACTGCGCGACAAAAAAGAGGTACAATTCAATTGGCAACATCATGTTAGCTGCAAAAAAAGTTAAGTTAAAACTTAATCAAATTTGGTGGACAATACACACTATATACAAAAAAAGTAATGTCATGGCATCTTCTGCCTTGCATATTTGGGATTGAGACAAAAAGGGAGTGCAAATTAATTATCCTTTCATCTTTTAGCGGCGGCAGCAATCACAAAACAATACTTAAGTATAAGGCCTCTCACAATCGATGTTGAGTTTCCTGTTAAAAAAGGGACGAGGTGACTTTTAATTATTGTGATATAGAACTGTTGTAATACACGCTTCAGTATTTGGATGAATCGACTGGCTCTAAAGGTCAATATTGTATGTTGACCATCTTAAATGTATTGTAAGTGCTTTTCAAATGAATTTTGTGATTTGTAGTAACAAAACGGGTAAAAAAGGGTGAATTTCGATGAAGAAACATGTTTTTTTGTGGCAGAAAGTGTAAATAATTAATAATTACAGTAAGTGACGAGGCCCGTTTTTGGACGCGGGCGGCAACAGGAAACTCAACATCGATTGTGAGAGGCCTAATCACATGACCGGAGGGTACTGGTCATCAACTGACCTCAATATTTAATCAATTAAGGGAAATAATTAGAGCCCATTTTGGACTGTCCTAATTGCATCCTCTCAGTTCTAATCAAGAGCTGCTATAGGCTTCAAAGATATGCTTCCATGTTTGACCTATATATAAAAAGAGATGTACGTTCGTTCCTTGGGCATCCCGTTTGACGCGGCTTCCCCCCTAATTACCTGTGTTTCTCCCTGATATTGTTATTCCCCATAACATGCCTTGGGAGTATGGTTGTTTCCACAGTACACATCACACACTTTTACCAGACATCAAGAGGTGCGCAATGCTGGTTCATACAGGGTGTGTCAAAAAAAGTGTCCCATGAAAAGTGTCCCATGAAAAATATAAAAATTAGAGATGAAATACTAATAATCATGTTCTTAAATGTGTCTAAGAAAAAAAATTGTATCCATTTTGGAGCTCTAATTATCAAATTATGACAAATCTCCTCAGGCATGTCAAATTCATCTTTGGCCACTTTTCATGTGCAGAGAACTCTTTTATTAGAATCGTCATTCAGTGCGTAATGAACATAATCAATAAAATCAATAATAATCTACCTACTATGTTAAATGTACATAATCAATCAAATCAATAATAATCTATCTACTATGTTAAAGGTAGGTAGAGGAAGAAGGTTCTGATTGCTGGCCCGATTTTCAACTTGATGTTTTCTTTTTTACATGAAAGGTCATCCTTAAAATTGTCGCATTCCAAAGTTTGAGTTGCATAACTCCAATGGTTCTCATTTTAGAAGCACAAGGTCACAAGCAATTTGCCCATTAACAGGCGGGTGGTTAACCACCTTTGGCAGAAATTCACAACATTTTAGCCTATAATTTCTAAATGGAACATTTCTGGCCCCTAAGATTTTACAGACATAATGAGAACAATATGGGGATTCTTATGATATCAAAATATCTTGTTGTGAAATAAAATCATAGCCAAAAAAAGGTGATCAGAACATACACCTTTAATAGTTAGTTGAATTTGAGCAGAAAAACATATTTCCATCCATATCATTCATGACAAACCACAGAATATTGTATTTTAGATGTATAAAATCATTGACATATCCTATAACCATCATCGGAATCACAAATGCAGTTTTTTCAGTTGAAAGTCCAATTCTTGTTCAAAAGTGGCCTAAATGGGATTCACACTCTTGTTACTGAATTGATCATTATTCAATCTTCATGAGTAATATCTCAAATTAAAGAGAAGAAATTCCCCTACAACTTTAAAATTTAACATTTTTACGTAGGAGCTATGGTTTTGGAGGTGAGAGCATATTTATTACCTGGTCAGTTACTTATTTTAAGGACAGTATGTCAATCCTATTAGATTGATTACTCAACTGTTATTTATGAATTTGATATGTGATACGACCAAGCGGAATGAGTCCTATGTCAGGAATATTGATTTTGAGTTAGAGGTAAAAAGAAGTGACAAATTCTTATGTTTTACTGTGTTTTCTCAGTTGGTAAACTGTTTCTAACTTAAAAACTAGAAGTTCGATTTTAGTGGGGTTTGGAACATACTGTAGCATTTTCACCTGCTTTTAAATCAAGCATGTGCAACCTTTTCTACCACCCGGGCCTCATTGTGATTTTGAGATCCTTTCACGGGCCGCAGTGATTATCAAACATTCCAAAACACGTCCGGAGGAAGGGTTATAGGGGAGGGGAAGCTTTTTTCAGTCTTTTTAATCGCTGCAAGCACCATTTTAACCAAGGATTTTAACCCGCACTCACGCCTTGAGTTATATTTACTAAATGCAACACGTCACCCTACTAATTAAAGGGAGCCATATGTGTAACCTAGGGAGTTCCGGATAAATGGGAATTTTGGGATTGCTTCGCAGGCCGCAGATTTAGGCAGGCGGGCTGCACGTTGCACACGCTTGTTTTAAATGATGGACAGATATCAAAATTCAAAACTGCCGACATGTGACTCATTGCGCTTGATCATATCACAATGATTTTTGATTCACCCTGCATTGTATTAAATTATGACAGTCATTACAGTCTACCGATCCATCATCATATATCTAATATTCAGACATTCAGAAAATAATGAAATAACATGCCAGCTATCATGATTGATACACCACAACAAATGCTAGTAGTACGATATAAGATGCAGTTCAGTACGACTTGTTCAATTATGATATGGAGAATTTCATTTTAGCTAACTTGAGATATGTGGCAAATTAAAATTACTCACAAATATAACAAAATAAGAAAAAAATATGATACTTTGGTCATATATTTCATCTTTTTCTCACTTTCATCTCAGTCATCTACATGTAGCATGAATTTGAAGAGTGACACAAGTGTATAGCAGTTGCAAAAATATGCTACTGCTAAGCTTTTAAATGCCGTGGAGAAGGTTTGTACCTTTGGGCAACAAAAAAGCCTGTTCTACAGGCAAACAAACCTCTCAGGTAGGGTCGGTCTGTCTGGCGTTTTTTGTGTGTTTGTTTCAAGAAATTTGGGAAATGTGGGTGAATTTTCAGCAATTTTCAAAAAAATATCAACAACAAAAAGAAAAATTTTAAAAAGAAGAAGATTACGGTTGTGTCTTTCATAGATTTCAATTGGAATAGTCTAATGCTGAGCCCCATGGAACACTTTCCACGCGGCTATTAGTTTTACCACAGGTTATACAAAACAGATTTGTCAGAAACCTTTCCCAAATTTCAAAGTCAATCTCATGGATTACTGAACCAATACTAGGCATGTTTGTACTTATCTTAATGCTTTTCTCGTGGTTATTCCAAATATGGTGATGAAATTCTATAATTTTGATATTTTTGAAACATTTTGTGACATTTTGGAACTGTCGTCTGCATACGCCTGCCGCATGGAAAGTGTTAAGGTCACATTACAAAACCAGTATATATAAGTGAATTTACGTAAGACAGGTAATACTTGCATCAGCATATACATACAAGCACCTATTAAATTGAACTGACACCAATGCAAATATTACCTTATAATATAGAAATATTTGCTTTGCTTTCAATTCAATAGGTGCTATCGTAGTATAATGATGCAAAATATGACATTAAACACTTTTTTCTACTTCAGAGCATTAAACCCACGTTTACTGATTTTGCAGTGTAAAATTAAAGATCTTCAGTAGAGGGGATGATTATCTCTATTGAAACATTGTATGGAGCTGATATGATCTTATGTCTGTTTCGCACACACCTGTATGACTAGCAATAGCACATTTGAAAAGCCTGGTAAACAATATGGGTATTGATAGTCTATTGCAGCAACTACATTATCTAATACTAGCTAATGTGATACATCAAATTAGTTTGATAAAAAAAGCAATGGTGAAAGTTGAAATACTTCTAATATTTGAAAAATATTGATTTAATACACACATTCACCTATGAGCTATTCAATCACGGTGTGCCAAGATATTATCCAGAAAGCTTAAAGAAAGACTGTTCATAGCTTACAGTAGAATCAGTCCTTCTCTATGGATGCGATGCACATGGACAGTCACTCCAAAACTTAGTAAACAGCTGCACGGACGGATATTCCACTAGAATGCTAAGAACAGTGTTCAACATCATTAATTTGGAACAGCATGAACACCACCCTCAAATATTACAATTCACTTCCTTTGTTTAACACCATAGTCTGAAAAATCCAAGATCAGTACCGCTCTGACAAATATAACAAAGGAGTATGCATCAATTACGTAAAAATAAGGTATATTATGTCTGTCTGATGTTTTTCCTAAACCCTAATGTTGATGTAAACACATGCCTTCAGTGTACAATTGTGTGCAATTCTATTGTATGGAAATCATCATACACTGTATCAACTATTCTTGTAAAATAATTTTAAATGTTATTAATATATTACTGCTATTTATTGATATCAAACCCCCATCAATGTGGCCATAATCGCGCTTGAACTCTTGAAATACTTTTGCATTTGTAGAGATACTGATTAAACTATACCGGATTCAGTTTCAGTGTTTCTAGAGGTTGATCATTTCTCAAGGAACAAGAATTGCAATTAGAAACCTCTGTAAGGAACAGGTCTTTCTTCTTCTTTCTTGATGTTGCATCTTAAATGGAGGTTTTACATGATATATTATACACAGAACCTGTATTACAGAAATTAAACTTATAGCAAATTGTCCGAAAAATTAGGGTTACTTTATACTTGCAACAGCTGCGTCAAAGTGGTCCATTGTTTGGGACAATTATTAATCACCTATATGACCACATTGTAATGAGTAGGCATCTCTCTTTATGCACTTATCAATTGCATCCCTGCACTCTTAGAAGGTCAGGATCAAATATGAGACGAAAAGGATCAATTTTGATCCAGAAGCGGTATCACATATGAGCTTACCCTTTCCGGATCAAAGTGATCCGACAAGCAGGATCAAAAAGTTTGATCCGAAATGGGATCAAATATTTCTGTCAAATGATACTGAAACGGATCAAAATAATGATCCTTAATCGGATGTACCTGTAGCTTATGATCCTACTCCAGGATCAAACTGAATCAAAGAAAAAGTGAAAACATAGGGGGTCATCGGGTGACAGATTGTAAAAACAAGCATGCATGCAAGGGTCTTTCGGTGACACCGGGCCAAAAAAAAGGGGGTATTTTTGATGGAGCCTGGTGTGAAACCTAATATTGATTGAGTGCCCCCACCCCGGGTGCACACTGCAGACTATATATCGAGTGCAGTAAGCTTACTACATCGTGTAGGCCTAGTACATCGCAGTGATCGTGACATTTTGTGAGGAGCATTTTGACCGAAAATCGTACTGATGGCACTGGTCAGGTACAAGAAATTTGTTCACAAGAATAGAGCATGTTCAAACATAAAAAATACAAGGCGGTTCTCGAACGGCGCGTCTCGCCTGTTCATCAAAAGTGACTTGAAAGAAATGATGATGAAACATATGATACAATGTAGCACTGTCACAGAGGTATGCATTGTAGTTAATATGCAAGGGATGTAATACCTTGAAAAATTTAATCAACAAAAAGAACACACCAACCCCCTTCCCTACACCAAATCACATCAAGATAGGCCTTACAGATCTTATTTGACCCCAGATGACCTCTGATGACCTTGAAAATTTAATCAGCAAAAAGAACACACCAACCCCCTTCCCTCCACCAAATCACATCAAGATAGGCCTTACGGATCTTATTTGACCCCAGATGACCTCTGATGACCTCAAAAAATTAATCAACAAAAAGAACACACCATCCCTCTTCCGTCCACCAAATCCCATCAAGATAGGCCTTACTGATCTTATTTGACCCCAGATGACCTTGAATGACCTCCGATGACCTTGAAAATTTAATCAGCAAAAAGAATACACCACCCCCTTCCCTCCACCAAATCCAATCAAGATAGGCCTTACTGATCTATTGACCCCATATTTGACCCCCGATGAGCCCGAAAAATTAATCAACAAAAAGAACACACCACCCCCCTTCCCTCCACCAAATCCCATCAAGATAGGCCTTACTGATCTATTTGACCCCATATTTGACCCCCGATGACCCCAAAAAAGTAATCAACCAAAAGAACACACCACCCCCCTTCCCTCCACCAAATCCCATCAAGATAGGCCTTACTGATCTATTTGACCCCATATTTGACCCCCGATGACCCCGAAAAATTAATCAACAAAAAGAACACACCATCCCTCGTCCGTCCACCAAATCCCATCAAGATAGGCCTTACTGATCTATTTGACCCCATATTTGACCCCCGATGACCCCGAAAAATTAATCAACAAAAAGAACACACCACCCCCCTTCCCTCCACCAAATCCCATCAAGATAGGCCTTACTGATCTATTTGACCCCATATTTGACCCCCAATGACCCCGAAAAATTAATCAACAAAAAGAACACACCATCCCTCTTCCGTCCACCAAATCCCATCAAGATAGGCCTTACTGATCTATTTGACCCCATATTTGACCCCCGATGACCCCGAAAAATTAATCAAAAAAAAGAACACACCACCCCCCTTCCCTCCACCAAATCCCATCAAGATAGGCCTTACTGATCTATTTGACCCCATATTTGACCCCCAATGACCCCGAAAAATTAATCAACAAAAAGAACACACCATCCCTCTTCCGTCCACCAAATCCCATCAAGATAGGCCTTACTTGTCTATTTGACCCCCGATGACCCCGAAAAATTAATCAACAAAAAGAACACACCACCCCCCTTCCCTCCACCAAATCCCATCAAGATAGGCCTTACTGATCTATTTGACCCCATATTTGACCCCCGATGACCCCGAAAAATTAATCAACAAAAAGAACACACCATCCCTCTTCCGTCCACCAAATCCCATCAAGATAGGCCTTACTTATCTATTTGACCCCATATTTGACCCCCGATTACCCCGAAAAAATAATCAACAAAAAGAACACCCCATCCCTCTTCCGTCCACCAAATCCCATCAAGATAGGCCTTACTGATCTATTTGACCCCATATTTGACCCCGATGACCCCGAAAAATTAATCAACAAAAAGAACACACCATCCCTCTTCCGTCCACCAAATCCCATCAAGATAGGCCTTACTGATCTATTTGACCCCATATTTGACCCCCGATGACCCCGAAAAATTAATCAACAAAAAGAACACACCATCCCTCTTCCGTCCACCAAATCCCATCAAGATAGGCCTTACTGATCTATTTGACCCCATATTTGACCCCCGATGACCCCGAAAAAATAACCAACAAAAAGAACACCCCATCCCTCTTCCGTCCACCAAATCCCATCAAGATAGGCCTTACTGATCTATTTGACCCCATATTTGACCCCCGATGACCCCGAAAAATTAATCAACAAAAAGAAATGCGACTTTTGAAAATGGGATATTTTCCTTTAAATGGGGCTAATCATGATTTATCTTTGTTGTTAGGGGGAAAATTTGGTATCAAATTATGCCTAAAAGATTCATCTAAATACCTATCTAGCCTGTTTGGTCAACAACAAATTAAAAATTACTCAAAATGACATAAACAAAGTGGTATACTTTCTTTTGTTGAACCCTTTATGTATCATATGTCACTGCGCGACAAAAAAGAGGTACAATTCAATTGGCAACATCATGTTAGCTGCAAAAAAAGTTAAGTTAAAACTTAATCAAATTTGGTGGACAATACACACTATATACAAAAAAAGTAATGTCATGGCATCTTCTGCCTTGCATATTTGGGATTGAGACAAAAAGGGAGTGCAAATTAATTATCCTTTCATCTTTTAGCGGCGGCAGCAATCACAAAACAATACTTAAGTATAAGGCCTCTCACAATCGATGTTGAGTTTCCTGTTAAAAAAGGGACGAGGTGACTTTTAATTATTGTGATATAGAACTGTTGTAATACACGCTTCAGTATTTGGATGAATCGACTGGCTCTAAAGGTCAATATTGTATGTTGACCATCTTAAATGTATTGTAAGTGCTTTTCAAATGAATTTTGTGATTTGTAGTAACAAAACGGGTAAAAAAGGGTGAATTTCGATGAAGAAACATGTTTTTTTGTGGCAGAAAGTGTAAATAATTAATAATTACAGTAAGTGACGAGGCCCGTTTTTGGACGCGGGCGGCAACAGGAAACTCAACATCGATTGTGAGAGGCCTAATCACATGACCGGAGGGTACTGGTCATCAACTGACCTCAATATTTAATCAATTAAGGGAAATAATTAGAGCCCATTTTGGACTGTCCTAATTGCATCCTCTCAGTTCTAATCAAGAGCTGCTATAGGCTTCAAAGATATGCTTCCATGTTTGACCTATATATAAAAAGAGATGTACGTTCGTTCCTTGGGCATCCCGTTTGACGCGGCTTCCCCCCTAATTACCTGTGTTTCTCCCTGATATTGTTATTCCCCATAACATGCCTTGGGAGTATGGTTGTTTCCACAGTACACATCACACACTTTTACCAGACATCAAGAGGTGCGCAATGCTGGTTCATACAGGGTGTGTCAAAAAAAGTGTCCCATGAAAAGTGTCCCATGAAAAATATAAAAATTAGAGATGAAATACTAATAATCATGTTCTTAAATGTGTCTAAGAAAAAAAATTGTATCCATTTTGGAGCTCTAATTATCAAATTATGACAAATCTCCTCAGGCATGTCAAATTCATCTTTGGCCACTTTTCATGTGCAGAGAACTCTTTTATTAGAATCGTCATTCAGTGCGTAATGAACATAATCAATAAAATCAATAATAATCTACCTACTATGTTAAATGTACATAATCAATCAAATCAATAATAATCTATCTACTATGTTAAAGGTAGGTAGAGGAAGAAGGTTCTGATTGCTGGCCCGATTTTCAACTTGATGTTTTCTTTTTTACATGAAAGGTCATCCTTAAAATTGTCGCATTCCAAAGTTTGAGTTGCATAACTCCAATGGTTCTCATTTTAGAAGCACAAGGTCACAAGCAATTTGCCCATTAACAGGCGGGTGGTTAACCACCTTTGGCAGAAATTCACAACATTTTAGCCTATAATTTCTAAATGGAACATTTCTGGCCCCTAAGATTTTACAGACATAATGAGAACAATATGGGGATTCTTATGATATCAAAATATCTTGTTGTGAAATAAAATCATAGCCAAAAAAAGGTGATCAGAACATACACCTTTAATAGTTAGTTGAATTTGAGCAGAAAAACATATTTCCATCCATATCATTCATGACAAACCACAGAATATTGTATTTTAGATGTATAAAATCATTGACATATCCTATAACCATCATCGGAATCACAAATGCAGTTTTTTCAGTTGAAAGTCCAATTCTTGTTCAAAAGTGGCCTAAATGGGATTCACACTCTTGTTACTGAATTGATCATTATTCAATCTTCATGAGTAATATCTCAAATTAAAGAGAAGAAATTCCCCTACAACTTTAAAATTTAACATTTTTACGTAGGAGCTATGGTTTTGGAGGTGAGAGCATATTTATTACCTGGTCAGTTACTTATTTTAAGGACAGTATGTCAATCCTATTAGATTGATTACTCAACTGTTATTTATGAATTTGATATGTGATACGACCAAGCGGAATGAGTCCTATGTCAGGAATATTGATTTTGAGTTAGAGGTAAAAAGAAGTGACAAATTCTTATGTTTTACTGTGTTTTCTCAGTTGGTAAACTGTTTCTAACTTAAAAACTAGAAGTTCGATTTTAGTGGGGTTTGGAACATACTGTAGCATTTTCACCTGCTTTTAAATCAAGCATGTGCAACCTTTTCTACCACCCGGGCCTCATTGTGATTTTGAGATCCTTTCACGGGCCGCAGTGATTATCAAACATTCCAAAACACGTCCGGAGGAAGGGTTATAGGGGAGGGGAAGCTTTTTTCAGTCTTTTTAATCGCTGCAAGCACCATTTTAACCAAGGATTTTAACCCGCACTCACGCCTTGAGTTATATTTACTAAATGCAACACGTCACCCTACTAATTAAAGGGAGCCATATGTGTAACCTAGGGAGTTCCGGATAAATGGGAATTTTGGGATTGCTTCGCAGGCCGCAGATTTAGGCAGGCGGGCTGCACGTTGCACACGCTTGTTTTAAATGATGGACAGATATCAAAATTCAAAACTGCCGACATGTGACTCATTGCGCTTGATCATATCACAATGATTTTTGATTCACCCTGCATTGTATTAAATTATGACAGTCATTACAGTCTACCGATCCATCATCATATATCTAATATTCAGACATTCAGAAAATAATGAAATAACATGCCAGCTATCATGATTGATACACCACAACAAATGCTAGTAGTACGATATAAGATGCAGTTCAGTACGACTTGTTCAATTATGATATGGAGAATTTCATTTTAGCTAACTTGAGATATGTGGCAAATTAAAATTACTCACAAATATAACAAAATAAGAAAAAAATATGATACTTTGGTCATATATTTCATCTTTTTCTCACTTTCATCTCAGTCATCTACATGTAGCATGAATTTGAAGAGTGACACAAGTGTATAGCAGTTGCAAAAATATGCTACTGCTAAGCTTTTAAATGCCGTGGAGAAGGTTTGTACCTTTGGGCAACAAAAAAGCCTGTTCTACAGGCAAACAAACCTCTCAGGTAGGGTCGGTCTGTCTGGCGTTTTTTGTGTGTTTGTTTCAAGAAATTTGGGAAATGTGGGTGAATTTTCAGCAATTTTCAAAAAAATATCAACAACAAAAAGAAAAATTTTAAAAAGAAGAAGATTACGGTTGTGTCTTTCATAGATTTCAATTGGAATAGTCTAATGCTGAGCCCCATGGAACACTTTCCACGCGGCTATTAGTTTTACCACAGGTTATACAAAACAGATTTGTCAGAAACCTTTCCCAAATTTCAAAGTCAATCTCATGGATTACTGAACCAATACTAGGCATGTTTGTACTTATCTTAATGCTTTTCTCGTGGTTATTCCAAATATGGTGATGAAATTCTATAATTTTGATATTTTTGAAACATTTTGTGACATTTTGGAACTGTCGTCTGCATACGCCTGCCGCATGGAAAGTGTTAAGGTCACATTACAAAACCAGTATATATAAGTGAATTTACGTAAGACAGGTAATACTTGCATCAGCATATACATACAAGCACCTATTAAATTGAACTGACACCAATGCAAATATTACCTTATAATATAGAAATATTTGCTTTGCTTTCAATTCAATAGGTGCTATCGTAGTATAATGATGCAAAATATGACATTAAACACTTTTTTCTACTTCAGAGCATTAAACCCACGTTTACTGATTTTGCAGTGTAAAATTAAAGATCTTCAGTAGAGGGGATGATTATCTCTATTGAAACATTGTATGGAGCTGATATGATCTTATGTCTGTTTCGCACACACCTGTATGACTAGCAATAGCACATTTGAAAAGCCTGGTAAACAATATGGGTATTGATAGTCTATTGCAGCAACTACATTATCTAATACTAGCTAATGTGATACATCAAATTAGTTTGATAAAAAAAGCAATGGTGAAAGTTGAAATACTTCTAATATTTGAAAAATATTGATTTAATACACACATTCACCTATGAGCTATTCAATCACGGTGTGCCAAGATATTATCCAGAAAGCTTAAAGAAAGACTGTTCATAGCTTACAGTAGAATCAGTCCTTCTCTATGGATGCGATGCACATGGACAGTCACTCCAAAACTTAGTAAACAGCTGCACGGACGGATATTCCACTAGAATGCTAAGAACAGTGTTCAACATCATTAATTTGGAACAGCATGAACACCACCCTCAAATATTACAATTCACTTCCTTTGTTTAACACCATAGTCTGAAAAATCCAAGATCAGTACCGCTCTGACAAATATAACAAAGGAGTATGCATCAATTACGTAAAAATAAGGTATATTATGTCTGTCTGATGTTTTTCCTAAACCCTAATGTTGATGTAAACACATGCCTTCAGTGTACAATTGTGTGCAATTCTATTGTATGGAAATCATCATACACTGTATCAACTATTCTTGTAAAATAATTTTAAATGTTATTAATATATTACTGCTATTTATTGATATCAAACCCCCATCAATGTGGCCATAATCGCGCTTGAACTCTTGAAATACTTTTGCATTTGTAGAGATACTGATTAAACTATACCGGATTCAGTTTCAGTGTTTCTAGAGGTTGATCATTTCTCAAGGAACAAGAATTGCAATTAGAAACCTCTGTAAGGAACAGGTCTTTCTTCTTCTTTCTTGATGTTGCATCTTAAATGGAGGTTTTACATGATATATTATACACAGAACCTGTATTACAGAAATTAAACTTATAGCAAATCGTCCGAAAAATTAGGGTTACTTTATACTTGCAACAGCTGCGTCAAAGTGGCCCATTGTTTGGGACAATTATTAATCACCTATATGACCACATTGTAATGAGTAGGCATCTCTCTTTATGCACTTATCAATTGCATCCCTGCACTCTTAGAAGGTCAGGATCAAATATGAGACGAAAAGGATCAATTTTGATCCAGAAGCGGTATCACATATGAGCTTACCCTTTCCGGATCAAAGTGATCCGACAAGCAGGATCAAAAAGTTTGATCCGAAATGGGATCAAATATTTCTGTCAAATGATACTGAAACGGATCAAAATAATGATCCTTAATCGGATGTACCTGTAGCTTATGATCCTACTCCAGGATCAAACTGAATCAAAGAAAAAGTGAAAACATAGGGGGTCATCGGGTGACAGATTGTAAAAACAAGCATGCATGCAAGGGTCTTTCGGTGACACCGGGCCAAAAAAAAGGGGGTATTTTTGATGGAGCCTGGTGTGAAACCTAATATTGATTGAGTGCCCCCACCCCGGGTGCACACTGCAGACTATATATCGAGTGCAGTAAGCTTACTACATCGTGTAGGCCTAGTACATCGCAGTGATCGTGACATTTTGTGAGGAGCATTTTGACCGAAAATCGTACTGATGGCACTGGTCAGGTACAAGAAATTTGTTCACAAGAATAGAGCATGTTCAAACATAAAAAATACAAGGCGGTTCTCGAACGGCGCGTCTCGCCTGTTCATCAAAAGTGACTTGAAAGAAATGATGATGAAACATATGATACAATGTAGCACTGTCACAGAGGTATGCATTGTAGTTAATATGCAAGGGATGTAATACCTTGAAAAATTTAATCAACAAAAAGAACACACCAACCCCCTTCCCTACACCAAATCACATCAAGATAGGCCTTACAGATCTTATTTGACCCCAGATGACCTCTGATGACCTTGAAAATTTAATCAGCAAAAAGAACACACCAACCCCCTTCCCTCCACCAAATCACATCAAGATAGGCCTTACGGATCTTATTTGACCCCAGATGACCTCTGATGACCTCAAAAAATTAATCAACAAAAAGAACACACCATCCCTCTTCCGTCCACCAAATCCCATCAAGATAGGCCTTACTGATCTTATTTGACCCCAGATGACCTTGAATGACCTCCGATGACCTTGAAAATTTAATCAGCAAAAAGAATACACCACCCCCTTCCCTCCACCAAATCCAATCAAGATAGGCCTTACTGATCTATTGACCCCATATTTGACCCCCGATGAGCCCGAAAAATTAATCAACAAAAAGAACACACCACCCCCCTTCCCTCCACCAAATCCCATCAAGATAGGCCTTACTGATCTATTTGACCCCATATTTGACCCCCGATGACCCCAAAAAAGTAATCAACCAAAAGAACACACCACCCCCCTTCCCTCCACCAAATCCCATCAAGATAGGCCTTACTGATCTATTTGACCCCATATTTGACCCCCGATGACCCCGAAAAATTAATCAACAAAAAGAACACACCATCCCTCGTCCGTCCACCAAATCCCATCAAGATAGGCCTTACTGATCTATTTGACCCCATATTTGACCCCCGATGACCCCGAAAAATTAATCAACAAAAAGAACACACCGCCCCCCTTCCCTCCACCAAATCCCATCAAGATAGGCCTTACTGATCTATTTGACCCCATATTTGACCCCCAATGACCCCGAAAAATTAATCAACAAAAAGAACACACCATCCCTCTTCCGTCCACCAAATCCCATCAAGATAGGCCTTACTGATCTATTTGACCCCATATTTGACCCCCGATGACCCCGAAAAATTAATCAAAAAAAAGAACACACCACCCCCCTTCCCTCCACCAAATCCCATCAAGATAGGCCTTACTGATCTATTTGACCCCATATTTGACCCCCAATGACCCCGAAAAATTAATCAACAAAAAGAACACACCATCCCTCTTCCGTCCACCAAATCCCATCAAGATAGGCCTTACTTGTCTATTTGACCCCCGATGACCCCGAAAAATTAATCAACAAAAAGAACACACCACCCCCCTTCCCTCCACCAAATCCCATCAAGATAGGCCTTACTGATCTATTTGACCCCATATTTGACCCCCGATGACCCCGAAAAATTAATCAACAAAAAGAACACACCATCCCTCTTCCGTCCACCAAATCCCATCAAGATAGGCCTTACTTATCTATTTGACCCCATATTTGACCCCCGATTACCCCGAAAAAATAATCAACAAAAAGAACACCCCATCCCTCTTCCGTCCACCAAATCCCATCAAGATAGGCCTTACTGATCTATTTGACCCCATATTTGACCCCGATGACCCCGAAAAATTAATCAACAAAAAGAACACACCATCCCTCTTCCGTCCACCAAATCCCATCAAGATAGGCCTTACTGATCTATTTGACCCCATATTTGACCCCCGATGACCCCGAAAAATTAATCAACAAAAAGAACACACCATCCCTCTTCCGTCCACCAAATCCCATCAAGATAGGCCTTACTGATCTATTTGACCCCATATTTGACCCCCGATGACCCCGAAAAAATAACCAACAAAAAGAACACCCCATCCCTCTTCCGTCCACCAAATCCCATCAAGATAGGCCTTACTGATCTATTTGACCCCATATTTGACCCCCGATGACCCCGAAAAATTAATCAACAAAAAGAACACACCATCCCTCTTCCGTCCACCAAATCCCATCAAGATAGGCCTTACTTATCTATTTGACCCCATATTTGACCCCCGATTACCCCGAAAAAATAATCAACAAAAAGAACACCCCATCCCTCTTCCGTCCACCAAATCCCATCAAGATAGGCCTTACTGATCTATTTGACCCCATATTTGACCCCGATGACCCCGAAAAATTAATCAACAAAAAGAACACACCATCCCTCTTCCGTCCACCAAATCCCATCAAGATAGGCCTTACTGATCTATTTGACCCCATATTTGACCCCCGATGACCCCGAAAAATTAATCAACAAAAAGAACACACCACCCCCCTTCCCTCCACCAAATCCCATCAAGATAGGCCTTACTGATCTATTTGACCCCATATTTGACCCCCAATGACCCCGAAAAAGTAATCAACAAAAAGAACACCCCATCCCTCTTCCGTCCACCAAATCCCATCAAGATAGGCCTTACTGATCTATTTGACCCCATATTTGACCCCCGATGACCCCGAAAAATTAATCAACAAAAAGAACACACCACCCCCCTTCCCTCCACCAAATCCCATCAAGATAGGCCTTACTGATCTATTTGACCCCATATTTGACCCCCAATGACCCCGAAAAAGTAATCAACAAAAAGAACACACCATCCCTCTTCCGTCCACCAAATCCCATCAAGATAGGCCTTACTGATCTATTTGACCCCATATTTGACCCCTGATGACCCCGAAAAAATAGAACAAAAAGAACACACCATCCCCCTTCCCTCCACCAAATCCAATCAAGATAGGCCTTATGGATC
This sequence comes from Ophiura sarsii, assembly GCA_035610835.1. NCBI lineage: Eukaryota > Metazoa > Echinodermata > Ophiuroidea > Amphilepidida > Ophiuridae > Ophiura > Ophiura sarsii. The sequence continues at coordinate 68,346,460 of CM069455.1, forward strand.
TTATTTGACCCCCGATGACCTTGAATGACCTCTGATGACCTTGAACATTTATTCAGCAAAAAGAACACACCACTCCCCTTCCCTCCACCAAATCTCATCAATATAGGCCTTACTGATCTATTTGACCCCATATTTGACCCCGATGACCTTATATGACCTCCGATGACCTTGAAAATTTAATCAGCAAAAAGAACACACCACCCCCTTCCCTCCACCAAATCCCATCAAGATCGGCCTTACGGATCTTATTTGACCCCATATTTGACCCCGATGACCTTGAATGACCTCCAATGACCTTGAAAATCTAATCAGCAAAAGAACACCCCACCCCCTTCCCTGACATCAAGTCCCATCAAGATAGGCCTTACGGATCTCTAGATATCGCGTCACAACGCGTCTCAAAAGTTTTAAGCATATTTGACCCCGATGACCTTGTATGACCCCCGATGACCTTGAAAAATCAATCAGCGACAGAACGCACCACCCCCCTTCCCTCCACCAAGTCCCATCACGATAGGCCTTACGGATCTCCAGATATCGCGTCACAAAGGTATTTCTTAGCACACGGCATACGGCATACGGCGGACGCCGGACAGAAATAGTGATAACATAGTCTCTTTCTGATTACATCAGGCGAGACAAAAACTACTTTACCGACAAAATCATGTAACATTTTACAGATTGACTGGATAACTTACCGCGGTATTTCACCCTTGTTTCAACTGTGGCGACCGAATTCAAAAGATCGTCTGCTTGTCGTCTATCGGTTTGCGAAAGAGTGACGTCAGTCACTCATTGACCAATGAACTGTTTCATCGAATTGATCCGGAAATCAGATCAAAGTTGATCAAGGTGAATTTGATCCGTTTGTTGATATCTATCTGGAAACGGATCAAAACGATCCGAAAACGGATCAAAACGATCCGAAAATGATCCTTAAAGGATCAAAACAAAGTGAGCCGGAAATCTACTCATGTATTTGATCCTGACCTTCTAAGAGTGTGGCTCTGAGGGACCCTGGGGTAGTGGGGATTAGGGTCGGGACCAGGCTTCTCGTTACATTGCGTTTTCGCGTCTGAAGACGCAATATTTTTGCTAAAAACGCAGTACATTTTAAACTGGACTCTTTATTGCGTCCATCTGATAATTTCTAATCGTGAGTCAAGATAACATTGCACGTGTAAAGCTTACAAATATTTGAAAGTCATTTATTTACTTATCTTTCTCTTAACAAACAACAAAATAAATAGAGAAGACAATTTTTGGACATTTCAGGGCTGTAGTCCCTGTTTAACCACTCCGTATCCGATTCCGAAGTCACAATTCGCAAATTACATTCTTGACTTGGACCCCATAATTTCTTCTCGGACCCCATAATTATGAGAATTGGTAGATTATGGGGTCCAGTGGACCCCATAATATTTTTACCTAACGAGAAGCCTGGTCGGGACGTACACCGCCCCCCGTAGCCGGGACAAAGTGTACAGTCCCGGCCACGCTTACCCAGGACAAAGTGTACGCCCTGGCTACAGTCCGCGGTCGATTTCTTTCTTTCTGCAACCATAACGGGATGCATTTGTACGTGTTCCCTATGTGTTATTTAGGCTTATTCAGTCAAGCGCATCGCATCTCTAGCTTATGTATAGCTACGCCCGGGGTGTACATTTGTGTACCCTTAGCGTACGTCCCCACTGCACGCCCGGCTAGCGGGGGCTCAGTTTGTACGTATCCGTACACTCTCCCGCATAGCCGGGCACCATTTTTTTGTACATTCGTGTACAGTCCCCGCATGGTCCCCGCAATGTTCCGGTCCCCGGGGGCCAGGCTTGCAATTGATAAGTGCATTATTGAGGAGTCAGAATATTGAGATACTTGGAATGCAGCATCTGACTTTACTCTTATAAATGTGATACATTATTTACTTTGTTACCAGGCATTTTGACATCTAGCTCATCTCATAGGATAATGAAAGAGTATTAAGAGGCAGCTAAAATATGAATCAAATTCAAATAAATAGCTGCCTCATGATTTATTTACCTATTTGGTTGTCAGGCATTACTGATGTCTTTGACATCTGCCTTGTATCACAGTGTCACCTGTACTGCATGGATGACTCCATTCCCTGTGGGAAGATCTTCCATAGGGGGTATGGATATCAACTGAAATAGCCCATGCTGTATGTCACCGATCCGCATCAAAAGATACAAATTATTAACAGACAGTTTGAAATAAAAACAAAAAGTTGTTAAATATTTGATAGAAATATCCTAATTCTCCCTCGTATATGCCCAGGGGTATTATATTACTAGTAGCCTTCCAACCATTAATTGCATTCGACCGAATCTGGACGAAGAAAACTGTTCCATTTTTAGCTTCCATCTTGTTAAATATTGATATTGTTTTAAGCATAGCCCCATCAGCATCATGTGCCAAGTGACACATCACAACATAATATGCTGCATCAACTTCTAATACTGCATAACATGCTGCATCAACTTCTAATAGTAATACTGCACAGTACACGAAGGACATCTTGTATTTACAACCATACCATGACTGAAATTTGTATTTTCAATCGGCATAATTCCAACATTTCTGTGTGAATTCCCTATTTGGTCATCAGTGGCTGCGGAAGCATCATAATTTAGGGGGACAGGGCAATCAAGGGGGCGGGGACAATTGAGGGGGCAGGGGAAATTTAAGGGAGGGGCCGGGACAATTTTGTGGTGGGGGACGGGGACAATATAGGGAGACAGGGACAATTTAGGGGGACAAAGACACATTTGAAACACATGTTCCAAGGGGGAGCTTGGCAAACATTTAAGGGGTGCAGTGGGGGGCATGAAATTAACGAGGGAGGGGGGGGGGGGGGGGGGGACATGTCCCCGCAACCCCCTGCTTCTAATGACTATGGTGTTCGTATGTAGACTTATATTACAAGACATACCTGTGCACTATATTCACCATGGACCCTACAAACCATGACGATATACAAATAAAATGGCGTGAACATTAATGTAGTACAAACAGATTCACTTAACACTCTCCAAGCGGCAGGCGTCTGCAGACGACATTCCAACATTTCACAAAATGTTTCAAAAATGTCAAAATTATTGAATTTCATTACCATATTTGGAATCACCATTTGAAATGCATTGACATAAGTACAAACATGATAAGCATTGGTTCAATAATCCCTGAGATAGACCTTGAAAGTTGGGAAATGTTTCTGAAAAATCTGTTTTGTAAATGGTAAAACTAATATATAGCTGCGTGGAAAGTGTCAACAGAGGGGGAAAACATGAATCCATCATCCATGTTGTCCCATCTGCATGTCTAAAAATCAATAATTCAATATTCCTTACGGAGTTATGAATTAATTAAAAGTTGTATTCAGTTCTCTAATTGAATTAAATTAAATTAATTAAATTGGTGAGAAATCTCTTGGGGATTTCTATCCTTACCAAAAGGAAACATGTGGTTGAAATCATGTCTCATTTGCTGCTAGAAATCAATAACAATTAGGCCCAGTAAGTACAATAATATGTTTCTCATCCCATACTCTTCTAATTTTGTTTTGAAGATTATTCTCTCCCCCTCCCCTACATGTATTACATCTAAAAATAAATTCAGTTCATCACATGCATATAGAAGTAGTTCTGTATGTTCTATTTTAAACTGATTGTCTCTTTCCCAAGAGACTATGGCTGAATAGTGCTAGACAATCACACATCCCTCCCCATACAACAGTGTTATTTTATTTTAGCATGTTTTGCAATGGAAACTAACTGTGGATACAAATGTTTTAAAAAAAAGTACAAGGAAAACAAAATCTCATGGTAAAAAAAATTGTTGAAATCAACTTTATACTCCATGCCATCTAAAATCAACTACAAAAACACTATTTAAAACTTTAAACAACTGGCATAAAAACAGTTGTTTAAGCAGGATACTTGAACAACCCAGTTGTTTAAGCAGGATACTTGGCCTGGTTTAAAATAACATGTTGTTTAAAACACATATTGTTTGACATTTTTTAAAACACACATTTTTCAAACTAGGTGATGGCTTACTTCAATCAATTATCGTTCTGCAAGGGTAAATATTTCAACATATGTAATAACTAATTCATATTTATCACATATTGGTTGGTTTGTCATACACCTTTCCAAAACATCGCCAGAAGTTAAAACTATCCAATATTTAACAGATTTGGTAGGCTAAATAATCAAACTAGCAAATTAATTATTCACATCAATGTCTTACTAGAAATTGTATGCTCCCATGGCGGTCACAAAAACATCATTGTGGCAAGACCCCTGGTCACACGCTGGTAATGAAAGAAGAACACACCGGCAAAAATAAACCGCATGATCTGCCACCATCATGCTTTTTGAAAACCTGTATATTCGCTTATATTATATAACAATTATATTTCAATATTTATATGTCATATTTCAAAGAGATAAAGACAAAAGAAAAGGTGACTCAAGTGAGATTCGAACTCATGCATCAAATATTCTTTGATAATCAAAGCCAACGCCTTTAACCACTCGGCCAACGAAGCAGATATCGATTAGGGTTGCAAAGAATTAACAAATACCTAATACTAATTTAAATTGTCATTATTTTCCCAATAATCATAAACTATAATAAAAGGCCAGAATATCGTCAACTATATATATTATTGCCTATGGCCAGGGCTGTCAACTTTTGGGATTCGCTGGGAGGGAGAGTCAAAAAAAATCGCACGGCCCAAAAAAAATCGCACAGTCCAAAAAAATGAAGAACAATCTAGGTATATATGACATCCGCAACTCATTAAAGCCCCAACTAAAAAATCCTCGGTTTCCCATGGAAATGGAGTGATCACCAGAACATGATGTGTACAGAGTAATTTGTAGTGACAGTTCACCATATCATTATGTAATGCAGTGCTACCCAACAAGGACACATACGGTAGGTTTATTCTAAAGCAAGCACTATTTTTTCGCGGCATTTAATGTTCGTGATGCAGAAGAACCCACATTTTTCATCATGAAATGTTTACAAATGTACACCTTTCTAATAATGTCTAATAAGAATACTAAAAGCTTGTGAGCATGACAATTTCACCAATCCTAGCCAGACACTCTGAGCTTTTCAGTAGTATCTGAGACCACAATTGTAATGTGTATAACATCTGGACAGTTGGGAGATTTCTCTTTAGTCAAACAAGATAAGCTATATGTCTCTCTGTTGGGAGTCTAATAACATCTCTCTGATTGAATCATCAAGGCTAAACAAATATAGCTTTGACTCCATCACAGACTGCAGGACTGTTAAAATAAACTGCAAAGGTACATGTAATTTACAAAGACTGCAAAATAATTTAGACAATTTTCCATATACTAAAAACAAAATGGCAGCCTCCATGTATATGTAGAAAGACCTAAATGTCCAAGAATATGCAATCTGATGCTATAAGGTTGGCGATTGCCCCGCCAACCAAAAAGGAAGTTGTGCAAAAAGATGATTTTTTTCTTCTTGATTTAAGTAGTATAGATGATTGGTTCCTAACCTCTTTGGCCCACGACTCAATCAGACATATTTGGTCAGAACCCTGACCCCCAAAATGAATTGCGAAAAAATTATCCCGATTGATTAAAACTGAAACTGTTAAGTCATATGATGCGAGCGTAGCGAGCAGAAATTTTTGCGTATTTGAACGGTTCTTTT